>SZWC01000597.1:283926-313678 GCA_023375785.1 Penium margaritaceum | reverse complement strand
CCAAATGTTGAAATTAGAACCTTCAGAATCTAAAAGTACTTTTCAAATTTCTTCTTGAATCATGCAGCTTTTGATCTAATGGGATACTGCAATCATAGTTGCACTTGTCACCTCAGACACACACACACACACACACACACACACACACACACACACACACACACACACACACACACACACACACACACACACACACACAGTAACTTTTGCTTAAGATACACTTATACACGTGCTCTGATAAAGTCAAGTGAGAGCAAAAACACACTGTTTGTCTCAAGAGATTTCACACAGTACAACTCTTGCTTGATATAAAGAGGTACAGATGAAGAAATAGGAAACACACACCTACAGCTATTTATATGACTACACTAGCTACCAGCAGAAAAATAAAGTGCCAGATAGTCCGGTGACCTCTGTATTCAATGCCTCCATCACATGTTCATCCGGACGCCGCTCGATGAATCCAAGTCATTGGCAGACCGAGGTTGGTGAATTCCCAGCGCCCTTGGTGCGATACATGGACAAGATCATCCGCTTCCGCGACAACCTTCTTTTCCCCATCGATCTACCGCTTGATGCTTGAGAGGAACTCCTGCTCCAATGCTCGAGCCATCAATGGTGGAGATGAGATCTTAGTCCTCTGAATGATCCTCCGCTCTCCGATCCTTCATGTAAAGCCTTTAATCCAGTGAACAAAGGATCAAGCAAGATCCACCGATCTCACACGATCCTTGATCATCCACAGTTGTGTCCTCATCTTCCGCCACATCAGCAGTTGCTGTTTTTGTTGTTGTTGCGATTTGTAGTGTGAAGAGCCTGCTTTGATTTTATATATGAACTATGCCCCGTTCCGCTGTTGCTTATGTCATGATGACCATTGGGCATGAACTATGCCACTTTTCCAACATAAAAGACATGGCACGTGGGAATTCAGTTTGGAGGTCTGGAAGAATCAGACTCGCTGCGGCTGACGTGCTACAGTGACGCTGATTGGGGAGGGCAGATTGACGACAGGAAGTTCACCTCAGGCTTTGTCTGCCTACTCAATGGTGGTGCGGTCTTATGGGCGAATAGGAAGCAGGATCGTGTCTTGCTTTCTACTGCTGAGGTGGAGTACATCGCACTCTCAGAAGTGTGCAAACAAACACAGTGGCTTCGTAGTCTTCTCGAAGAGATCAAGGCACCACAAGAGGAATAAATGGTCATATGCATCGACAACCAGAGCGCCATCACTATGGCGGAGGACAAAATGATCTCCCGGAGTACAAAGCATATCGACATTTGGTACCACTACTCACGCAGCCTTGTCGCCAAGGGTGTCGTGGAACTAGAGCACGTCAAAACCAAGAAAACGCTTGCAGACTACTTGACAAAGCCATTGGACAGCGACTTTCATGTTGCAGACACTCCAGGAATCGGCATGGTGGATGCAAGAAATGATAACCCTACATCTCCTTTCTTTTGGATGTCCTTGGGTGTGGAGTGCATGCAGGCTCCATGGTTGGTGGTGATCCACGCTGATCACGGAGACATGCGCTAGCCACGCTCTGCAGCTGGACGTGCCACTCCGTTGTCTCACGCCCTCTGCCGGCCGTCGACCCATTCCTACTCTAAGTCACCCACATGAGTCCTTGATTCCGCTCTGACACATTGTACTCTCCATAGGCTGAGACCTAGATTAGAACCTGCTTTGATCATACTACAGGACACAACTAGGTTTGCTTACGTCTGGCATAGTTTTAGCTAAACCTAGGTCATTGTGGCACTCGCCACCTTTTTGTGCGACTTCTGGGCTGATTTGCCCTCGATCCCCATCGAGTGCCGGCAAGCTTTGCTTGCCAAAAGACGGGTGAGTCGCGACCAGCGTGACCCACCCGCTTGAAGGGGGATCTCTTGTGACTGCCATACTTGTTCTCTTTTTTGACCTGCGACCCTAGGGGTTTGTGCTAGTGCCTCCTACACTCCACCAAATGAAGTGCCGTTGGTCCCATTGTGTTTGTATCAGAGCTCTTTTGTGGGCCTGAGCTGGACGTGAGCCGACCATGGGAGCTGACAAAGGGGGCGGCCGCCGAGCACGTGCTAGGTCAGCGAGGGTTGACGGGACGTAGGAGGTTGCACAGGCCACAACAAGGCATCGACCCCTGATACCCCCAATTTTGCCGTGTCATGTGATTTCTTCGCGCTTGTCCTGCTCCGCGCTCATTCTGCTCTGCGCTGGTTCTGCTCTGTGCTGGTCCTGCTCCGCACTGGTTCTGCTCTGCGCTTATCCCTTTCCGCGCTCTCTCCTACTCCTCTGCTCCGCGCTATCCGCAGATTCCGAACTTCCAATACAGATGGCCCCACACCAAGATTTCCACACGGTTGTTCCCTTGAGACACTATTCCTGTTCAAGCAAAACTCTATGAGACTAACCTATGTGCAAGAACCTCACCAGTGAGTGACACTCCGCGGTCCACTTCTTGCCTCACGTGAGCCCGCCACCTCGTGGCCTCCAGCTCCTCTCCGCGGAACCCCGTTCCGCAGCCGTGGGCAAGCAAGGGCACCGCCGGCAGTCCTCCTCACAAGCTTAGTTCCTGACACACTCGGTCCCGCTGACCGCGGTCAAGGTCACTCAAGGACGGTGAAAGGCAGGGGAGCGGAACACTGGAGGTATGAATGAGAGCGGGTGGAATGTCTTTGATAATCAGAAGCAGTGTACATGAATAACGGATTTCTGATCCTAGAGCGATTCGGACTGAGCGATCACAAGCACACTTCAGCTACCGCTACCTAAGCCTTATCTACTCGGGACTCTGCACGGCGCGTCTACACGCTGTGGGTCTCGTCCCTCACACATTATCTTCTATCTTCCTAACTGGATTCCACACAGTGTGCCTACACACCGCGGGTCTCGTCCGCAATCACACTAGAGACCATTCTTCTTCCTCTGTCTCCTACTGGGTCTCTTCTTCTTCATCCGCGACCCGTGTGTGTGGACCTCGTGTTCTCCCTTGAATCTTCGTTCGTCCGTGGTGCGTCCTCCAGATGTTTCTCCTTGATTGATGCTGCAAATCTTGGCGCTGATTGGCTGCTGCTCCCCTGACTGCTGCGTGGGTCCGCTGTTCTGTGTGATTGATTTCATGATTGTGCTTCCTCCTGCGGTCCGCACCTGTTCCCTCCCAACCGCGGTTCTCAATGTTGCTCTTTCCCGCCCTTTCACCACTTCCGCATGAAGCGCTTGAGATAGCCGTATGGAAGTTGCCGCAGATGACAATGTCAACCTGTGGCAGCTTCCCGCCAATCATCCAATCTCCACCGCCACTGGATTCTGTGCTACCCCCTGCTCGACCGCCTTTTCCGCGGGAGCCAGCGTGCCTTGCGCGGATCCCAGTTTTGGTCGTCTTCCTTCCTCCTCGGATCGACCTTTCCGCGGATCAGTGGCAGGAACCCGCGTGACAACCCCTCTCTAAGGAGCCCTGAGAGCTCAAGGCAGGCCTCGTGCACATTACGAGGGCTTGTGAAGGAGTAGGGGTGCAGAAAGGAGTGTCCACACTCCTCCTTGTACCACCCCAGGGTGTCAAACCGCGACTCCAAGGGTGGCCAGTGGGTCTGGGGTGGTGGGACTGGTCTTGCAGGGTCTCCGGACACTTGAGGTGGCTTCCCCGTAGAGCTGCGGGCTATCAGCACAACACTGGACCCAAAGTGGGCCCGGCAAATTGCTACAGAAATTTCCTTGGCCTGCCTGGACACTGTCTGCAGCTAGCTAGATGCCAGGAATCACTCTGTCAGCATCATGAGTGCAGTAGACGATGAGGCTGGCAGTGCCAGAAGTGCTGGCGGTACCGGAAGGTCCAGTGGTGCCGGAAGTGCCGGCGGTGCCGGACATCCCAGCTGCGCTAGTGACCCCACTGCTGTTACCCTTACGGCCGCCACAATGGTGCAGCTGGGGCTGGGCCAGAAGGAGCTCTCCACTTCCCAGCTAGGGAAGCGGGACGTCCTAGCCTGGAGGGAAATCTTCTTGGCCTGAGCAGCTGAACACGGGCTGGAGGACTACTATCTCAACCCTCCTCCCGACATGGCAAGTGACCTTATACTGCTGCGCGCATTCAATGCCCTGACCCGCGCCTTGCTAGATTCGCAAGCTTATGCTTCACGCCACTTTCGCTTCGGCAGCAAAGGTGAAGATCCCTCCGATCCATGCAGTGGTGCTCCACGTCCCTATGACGCTTGGCGTCACCTTGCCATGCGTCAGGAGGAGCAGGGCATGACACTGGTCATGATCCTCCAAAACCGCCTTTGCAATCTCTACCTGGAGTTTTGCACACCGCTGAGTACTGGGATGAGGCCATGGACATACGCCAGCGCTTCATAGGCTGAGGGGCTTCCTGCTCCATCCTTGAATGGCTTGACATAGTTATGCTCCATCTTGGTCAGCAGTAAAAAGAATTTCGACGTGATATTCTCCGCCGTCACCCAGTCGCAGAAATTGAGCTTATTGACTTGGCGTCTGTCTTTGAGGAGCTGCACAACTACAAAGACATCCTAAAGGGTGAGACACATGATATGGCAGCCGGGACACTGAAAGCATACGGAATTCAGAGCTCTCCTGCCACAGCTGCCGCTTCCACTCAAGTGAAATTCACCCGGCTCGGTGGCACCAATGGTGGAGGCAGGGGCTCATCCGGTGGTACCGGCCGTGGTCGCGGACGCGGCCGTGGGAACCTGAGATGCAGCTACTGCAACCAGACCGGACACTTCTGGCGCAGGTGTCCTTCCCTTCAGCAACAGATGATGGAGAGGCAGTAGCAGAAGCAGCAACAGCAACCACAGCAGCAACAGCAACAGCAGCAGCGACAGACACAACAACAGCATCAGTCACCTCAGTAGTTCTCAGCACCACTCTCACAGCCTCTGGGTGGATACGGGCCACCTGGACTGCACTCCTATCACCCTGTCGCAGCAGCCACCTTTGGACGGGGCGAGGTGAAGATGAACGACAAGAGCCAAATGACGTGACCGAAGCAAACCCATCAAGGATGGAACTTCGGCTGCCGAACACGCCGACACCAAATCGGACCCAAGCGGAGCGGATCAAACAGCCACCAAGGTAAAAGCTTCCGGAAGGGAGCCCGGTGGGAGGGATTTTCTGCCTGGACCATCTTAAAAACCAAAAAAAAATAAAAAAAATGGTCTGCTGCCTCAGCAGCAGTCCATGCAGAAGCCGCCAGCACCAGTGCCGGAGTGGGCCCAGCGGGTGTACTAAATGCCCCCATTTGCATCAGCCCCAGCACCAGTGCCGGAGTGGGCCCAGCTGGTGTACGACGACGTGGTGACAGCGCATGCTAGTGATTCACATGGTGCAACCTTGGAGGTGCTCCCTCCGGAGACCACAGCAATATCTCAGCCAGGTCCAAGCCTTGGGCACACGCATGTCACCAGGTTGCATACCCTGCCCATGCACGACTAGTTGATTGACACTGCAACATCACACCGCATGTAAGGCTGCACGCGGATCCTGGGCTCCGCAGTACCCTACCCATGAATCCAGATCCAGATGCGGACTCGCAGTTCCGGATCCAGGATTGTGGATCCGGCTTCTATCTGCGGATCCTAATCCAGATCCTTGGGCAGATGGAGGGGGGGCTGGCGCAAAAAAACGTGACTAGATGTCCGGCTCAAGTCATCCGCGTAGCACACTCATTTGCACATTCAAAATCAAACAGCTCAACATGCGCGGCATACTTTCGGCCGGCGAATTTTTTCGCGACACGTCGGCGTGTTTGGCACATGAATCATGCGTGCCAACCACGTGAAACCTGTCAAATTGCCTGCCTGGAGCTGGTGATGCTATGTTCATTGGTCTCACATCTTCTTATCTGTCGACTGACCAACCACCTGTAGCCTCACAACATCATCAGCACCATTGATAGCCGTCTATGGATTGGGCAGAGGCAGGCGTCGATGGACATTGTCCCATTGTCAGTGGTCCGCAACAGCGCAAGCCGTCCATGGCACTTGCACTGACACGCTGTTTACAAGCACGACACCAGCGAAATGTACCATGCATGGTACATGACTCCCCAGATCCGGATCCAAGATCCGTGAATCCCAGGATCCGTGAATCCAAGGATTTGTTACCCCGGATCCGGATCCAGGTGGCGGACCCGTCGCACGGATCCGGATCCCTCTGAATCTCTAAGGATGGGAACCGTGTGCAGCCTTAACCGCATGTCACCGCATTGTCAGCTGCTTGTGTCCTTGTATGCAACGCATGAGGTGGAAGGTGTATGGACTGGTTCAGGGGAAGTATTGAGGGTTGAGGGCATTGGGACTGTTGCATTGCAAGCGCCTGGGGGTGTTCTGTGGCTGACAGGAGTCCTGTACGTCTCTCGACTTAAGGTGAACCTGTTGTATGGGGGGTGAATTGGATCGTCAGTCGGGCATGTCAACACTGATGCAAGCTCAAAGATGCATGCCTTTTGATGCGCGTGGGTTGCTGCTGCTGATGGACCATTGCATACTGACATGTTGTACCGTCTTACCTTGTTCCCTGCATTGCCATCCAATCATGCACAGACACACATCATGACCAAGACAGACCCAAAGGACACAGAACTCATTCACAGAAGACTGGCACACATCAACACGGAACTGGTCACCGACCTACTGAAATACCAGCCTGCACACGGAATAAGCCCTACTGACTTCCCGCACGGCCTAAAGGCTTCCGCCTGCCTTGATTTTCAGGAAGGGAAGGCTCATAGACAGGGTTTTCCTGTGTCCCATCATGTCAGCGATGGGACACAGGACCCAGAACAAGAACTGGTGCATGCTGACCTCACAAGACCCATGCCAGTCCCCTCTGTCCAATACGCATCGCTGTACGTGTTGACTCTCACAGAAGACTACAGTCGCTTTCGCTGGGCCTTATTTCTCAAAGCCAAACCTGATGCGGAGCGGGCCATAATGGAATGGATCCCTCTTGCTGAGCATCAGACAGGTTTCCAGCTGCGCATTCTGTGCACCGACAGGGGTGGAGAATTTCCTGGGTCGCTCACAGCTGATTTAAAGAGCAGAGGGATTCTCCGCCAAACCACTGTGCCGTATACTCCCCAGAAACATGGGGTTGCCAAAAGATGGCACAGAACCTTGGGCGATGCACAACGCACCCTGCTCACCAAGTCCAGTTTGTCCTTAGGGTTCAGGGAGGAGGCGGTTAAGTATATCACCTGGGTTTGGAACCGGGTGCCTCAAGGTCCTCTCCCCTTTACCGTTACTCCATGGGAAAGGTGGTTTAAACAGGAAGCAGATCTGCATCCAGCATGCGTGTGGGGTACTATGGCATGTGTGTGGTTTCCTGATCCACAGCTCGACCACAAGTTGAGCCCAAGAGGTACGTGGTGCGTCTTTGTTGCTGTGTCACATGCTTCCAAGGCAGGAGGTTTTGGGATCCCACACAACACATGTCATGCCGGCAGTGTTGACCTTGGCCCCACGAACCTCGGTACATCGATGTCCACATCGATACATCAATGTAGCTGTGATGGGCAACATCGATGTGGGTCTGGGGAAGGGGGGGGGGGGGGGGGGGGGGGGGGGGAGGGGGGATCAGTGCAGTTCACTTATTTGTAATTGTAGATTTGTACTTGTTCAACATTCTATCATTCACACTTCTATGTACACTGTTCAAGAGGGGGGGTCAGTGAGGCCCATTAATTTGTAAATGCAGGCACAAATTTGCACTTGTTGAACATTCTACCATACACACTTCTAGGTGCACTATTTAGGGGGGGGGGTCAGGGAGGCCCACTAGTTCCATGTTCAGAGGTGCCCTGTTTAAGTTACTGCAACTACTTATTGCCATTCATGAACATTAACTTTGGTCAGTCACAGATTTCACTATTTCACATGCATTACCACACAGTGGTCACTAAGAATGGAACTCTGCTTCAGACATGGAGATAAAAACATAAGAGACTGAAATGAACACTGAAATGAAATTGAAAGCATGTCACATGTCTGACAACATATTCTACTTGCGCAGAGCACTTGCTACTCTGCCTCTTGCCAGCTTGCTTGCTGCAGTGGCTGCTACTGTAGGGCTTGCCGCACGCTTTGCTGCCCTAGCTGCAGCCAGGGTAACTAAGGCAGCCCTCTTATCCCTGTGCTTGGCACTACCAATCTGTGATGCTGCTGTTCCTGCTTGATTGGATGATGGTGCTGATGTCCCTTGCTTTCCTGCTCCCTCACCTCCATGCCCACCTGGTACAACTCGAGCTGCTCCTTCCCCACCTGCTTCTTCCCCACTGCCTCCTCCTCCTTCCCCACCTGCTCCAGCTGGCTCAAATCCCTCTCTCTCCCCACCTGCAGCCCCTTCTCCAGCTGCTGCTCCTTCTCCACCTGCAGCCCCTTCTCCAGCTCCTGTCCCTTCTCCAGCTGTTGCCCCTTCACCACCTGCAGCCGCTTCACCACCTGCTCCACGAGCTGCTGCATTGGTGCTTGAGGCTTTCACCTGCGCGCGAACACGCACTCGACGAGCATGAGGCATTCCAGGGGTGCTGTTCATGACTCGGACAGACGCCATGACCTCAACCACGTCATCATCTCCCATTGCCTCCTCTATCTCTTCCTCCTCCTCCTCCTCCTCCTCCTCCCCCTCATCATCACTCTCCATTTCATCCTCGGGCTCACTCAACACTCCCTACTCCTCAACAACCTCTCCATCATCCTCGCTGGCCTCTGCATCAGCTTCTACTTCTGCTTCTGCAGCTACAGTGATGTTCTTTGCTGCCTTGCGTCCATTCCGGCCGTAGTGCTTGCGTAAACGGACGTTGCACCGAACGAGGAGCTCGAGTGTCGACACCTTGAGCCGGTTCCTCCTGACGGTGTGGATCAACTCGTGAGTGGAAAATACACGCTCACACTCAGATGAAGAACATGGCTGAGAGAGTAGCTTCAATGCCAGATTGCGAAGCACGGGCAGGTTGCACATGTAGTTGACATGCCACTCTGCAGCAGACATTGTGCCACATTGCACTTTTGCTACTGCGGTGACAGCCTTGGCATTCCTGCGAGGTGTCACCATGGGATCATGGACAACCATGGTCTGTGCCAGCTGAAAGCAACCAATCTCCTTCATTATGGCGTCGTGTTTCTCTTCTGGAACGAGTGCCTCCACCACCGTCAGCCATGCCTGCATTGTGGTGGTGTCACTGCCTGGTCATGGCATTGACTGCCATGGCATTGTAAATTGGCCTGATCTGCCTATCAGACCACTCGTCAACTGCTAGACTGGTGCCATACGTTGACCATCCATGCTGCAAAGGTGTGTCTAGCTCAAAAAGCTCTGCATCCAGTTTTGGGAGCAATTCATCCACCACTGTGCCTCTGGCTGGCAACCTAAAGCTGTGTGTTGTCTTCTTCCCTGACTTGATGACATCCATGAGTGCTGCCTCTCGACAGAAGGAGATGGGTAAAGCCGCGATGCACATGAGTTTCACGATGTTTAACTGGCAGTTCACGTTGTTCGTCCTGTCAGAGTGTTCCACCATGGTGGATTGTCTGAAAGAGGCAGCTTTGTTGATGTCAAAGAGAGGTATCTCACCCTCAAGATGTGTTGTGGCTGCTGGCCTGCTCGGACCTGCCGCGTCCCCATCATCGACATCACTGGAGTCCTGCTGCAGCGTCAATCCCCCGTTTGCTACTTGGGCTGCTTTCTCCTCGGCCTCCCACAACTTGAGCCAAGGCACCAGTTTGTCCTTCGTCCCCCATTTGGTGCCCTCTCCCTTGTACAGCTTCACACTGTATAGCTTCCATCCTGCTGGCGGCGGTGGAAAACGCTCCATGCCCAGTGTGTCCCTGCATGTTGGCGGAGAATGGGGACATTTCCCCACATTCGGGTTGTTGGAGGCGAAGTGGCCGCAGATGCGGTCACACGTCCCGCTCACCCTCTTGGCGCACGTGCCACAAACAAATCCCGCCTTTTTGCTGCTTGTTGGCTTGGGCTCATACTGCCTGGACAGCTCCTTGGTGAGGAAAACACCAGTGAGCGCCCGTTTCTTTGGTGGATTGCACTTCTGGGCATCAAATTGTGCCGATACAGCGGACACAACAGCTACGGAGGGACTGAAACCTGCAGTGGAGGTTCGGTTGGAGCAGGTGTTTGAATTGGGCTGAGAAGACGCCATGGTGGGAAGAACGCACTGGCGCACCGGCCTCAAGCGCCGGTGTGCCTAAGTTTTGGGTCCGTCATGGAAGAGGGGGGAGATTTGTTACTGCCATGCGGTGGAAGACTTGCGCTGATGGCGCAAGTATTTCTTGTGTCGAATGCAGAGAAGTGTGGCTCAACCGCAGTCAAATGTTGCTCTATGGCGTGGAGGCTCGATGCCATTTCTTTCACACATGGTGCACCCTGCCATCTCCGCACATTCGATCATTCAAACCACGCCGTACAATTGGTTTGAACGACTAAACACTCAAACAACTATACTTGACACAATGTTATGATGTACTGAAATAATATATGTACAACATATTTTGTCGACTTTCTACAGTCAGAAATATGCCAGATGTATCGACCAAACCTGTGAAATTGCGTGTCATTTTTCGTACCTAAAATATTCAAACAAGTTGTCCAATCCATTTATTTTGGGGACCACAATATCGGCTCATGCGGATATTCTCAAGTCTGAGGTTACGCATGCGATTGGCCAATGCCATGGAGGCTCGGGATGAGGGAAGCAGTGCCACAGAATCAAGCCTGTCCAACTGCAACTTACAATGCGTGGACATTATTGGTTGACATAGGGTGATTCATGCCAGCTGTCATGAAGTGTCCCATCAAATGTGCTTTCAGCAGAATGCGTGCATGGAAAACAGAGTGCCGGACCGGGAACTGAACTTGCAATATTTTCGGTGCGAGACTTCTCCTCGGTGGGAACTTGGGCTTGTGGGAAAAAGCGGTCTTGGGTGCCCCATGGCCTTCTACACCACATCGAGGTTGCCTCTCGTGGTACCGATGTTGTAGTCGGCCTCCTACGAGCTACGAAGTCAACTCTGCATGCTGGGCATTCTAAGGCCTCAAGCACTCGCCCGTGCTGACTGTTCCTGAAAGGTACCCTGAGTACGTCAGTGTCCCTGTCTTTGTCCCCATTGTGAGGCCAGACACCTCAAAATCCTCTGGCCGAGACAAGACCACAGACCCGTCAACACCTGTTCCTGCCGACCTCCTCACACTGACTGATCTTGAAAGAACTAGTGCGGAATTCCCAAGCTCTCCTCCTGGTCTAAACCCTGCACAAAGTGTCCATGTTCAGCTTGTCCCTGTTTGTCCCTCACAATGGAACGTGCTTAAGGTAACTATAGGCAGTTTTACCATATTGTGGGCCCCACAAACCCCGTGATACCTTCTGAGCCCATAACACTTGACGAGGCACGGGGGCGCCCAGATTCGGCAGAGTGGAAAAGGTTATGATAGCGGAGTTGAATTCCCTCCTTGAGCACGAAGTCTACGAACTGGTCCCACTACCTCCAAGTCGTAAGGTAATTGATGTGAAATGGGTCTTTAAAGTCAAAACTAAATTTACAGGGCCTTCTTGAGAAGTATAAGGCACGGCTCTTTGCCAAAGGGTTCCACCAGATACCAGGTCAAGACTTCACAGACACATGCGCCCCAGTGGGCAAGCACACAACTGGTCATGCCTTGCTAGGAGCTGCAGCAGACAAGG
The DNA here is from genome assembly GCA_023375785.1 of Penium margaritaceum. Taxonomy (NCBI): domain Eukaryota; kingdom Viridiplantae; phylum Streptophyta; class Zygnematophyceae; order Desmidiales; family Peniaceae; genus Penium; species Penium margaritaceum. The sequence continues at coordinate 301,973 of SZWC01000597.1, read as the reverse complement.
ACTGGGAGATCCATCAAATGGACTTGAAGAATGCGTTTTTAAATGGTCCATTAGATGAGAAAATCTACGTGGAACAACCACCAGGTTTTACGGATGGCACAGACAGAGTGTGGCTCCTCTTGAAAGCATTGTATGGATTGAAACAAGCTCTGTGATTCTGGAACAAGGAGATATGTCATACACTGGAACTTGGGGGTTTTCTGCAAAGTCTTTCTGACCCTTCCTTGCTCATCCGTTGGGATAGTGGTGTCCCGGTCGCTCTCCTGGCGTATGTGGATGACCTGTTGATCCTGTCACCCTCTCTCTCTGTGGTCCAGGCAACAGAAGGACTGCTCACCACACATTACCGCATGACTGATCTTGGAGAAGCAAACAGATTTCTGGGCATGACCATCACCCGTGACAGAGCTGGACGCACACTGACATTACACCAGGGAAGTTTCATAACACATCTCACAGGAAGTTTCAATTAGCTTGTACGACACCTTCCCCCAAAGCAGTCACCAATAATCCCGGATGTGTACGGACATCTTCTTGACATACACACACTACTGAATACAGACCTTACACGGATCCCACACTTTACAGGCAGATTACGGGCAGTCTCACCTACCTCTCCTCTACGACTCGTTCAGACATCTCTTGTGCAGTGAATATATTGGCCCAGTTCAGCCAGCATCCACGCAGCACACATCAAAAGTCTTTTCTCAAGCATTTATGCTATGTGCTTGACACGGCATCAATGGGTATTGTATTCTCCCCTGGTACTGGTCCCTTGATCGATAGGTATTGTGACAGTGACTATGCATGGGACAGAAATGTACGAAGTCGAGGAGGGTATGTCTTTCGTATCTGGGGAACGGGTGTTTCATGGCGGAGTGTAAAACTGTCATGTGTGGCTTGTAGCATGGCTGAGGCAGAATACACGGCTTTGGGGGATGCTGCATGTGAAGCTACATGGTTATGACGGTTGTTGGAAGAACTAGGCATTACTGTTGGATCTGTACCATTGTGCAGTGACAATTCAGCTGCACATCGCATCACGGCAAATGATGGTGTGCTGCATCTACGCACCAAGCACATAGGCGTAGAACATCACTTTGTTCGCGAGGCTGTGAAAGCCAATACTGTGCAAGTGTGTGCGATACCTGGGAGTGAACAGCTGGCAGACTTTCTCACCAAAGCTCTGTCGTCATCCGCCCTCATCTATCAGCTTCATCTGCTTGGCTGCATGTACGTGACACCCTTGGCCAAGGGGGCGTGATAACCCTATATGTATATATTTTCTTGTGAATGTCCTAGGGTGTACAGTGCATGAAGAATCGGTGGTCGGTGGTGATCCACGCTGATCACGGAGACATGCGCCAGCCACTCTCTGGAGCTAGGCGTGCCACTCCGCTTTCTCACGCCCTCCGTCAGCCGTCAACCCATGCCTGCTCTAATTTGCCCACATGAGTCCTTGATTCCGCTCTGACACATTGTACTCTCCATAGGTTGAGACATAGGTTAGACCCTGCTTTGATCATACTACATGACACAACTAGATTTGCTTACTTCTGGCATAATTTTAGCAAAACCTAGGTCATCGTGGCCCTTGCCACCTTGTTGTGTGACTTCTGGGCTGATTTGTCCTCAATCCCCATCGAGTGCCGGCAAGCTACGCTTGCCGGCGGACGGGTGAGCCGCGACTAGTGTGACTCACCCGCTTGAAGGGGGATCTCTTGTGACTACCATACTTTTACTCTTTTTTTGAACTGCGACCACGGGGGTTTTGTGTCGTTCGTCTCATTGTGTTTGTAGCTCGACCCTCAGGAGATGAGGAATAAAGACCAAGAAAACTGAGGTGCACAAACACAATATAGAGCTATGGGTTCATGCAGAAAAAGATTAGCACGGCAGGTGGCTAGAGGTGCAAGGGAGAGATTTTTGTTCTTTTATGCCCCCTTGGCCACTACTATAGCTTAGCAGACAGGTTTGGCATGCACATATCCATTGGAGTAAGTCCCTGAAATCTTGTTAGTGGTGCAAGTCCAAGTGAGACACCAGCAGTGTAGCGCAATGGAAAGCACACTGAACTTAGGGTCAACAGGTCCTATGATCAAGCCTTGACATGAGCTGGAGTGTTTTTGACCTTCCTGCACAGAGTAAGTTTCCTAAACATTTCTCCATGCATGAGGAAGATGTGCCACTCGGCAGTTAGTGGATGCGCCAATTGACGAGCTGGTGAGGTGGTGTGGAGTGGCCACCCCCCAAAAGTGCCATTATCCACACACATTAGATGCCAGGCCTAGGACTATATGCAAAAGGGTCGTTTCTCATTCTAAACGTACAATATAGCCTAAGATGCTCCTCATAGAGCTGTCCAACTAAGGAACAGTATAAAGAAGACACTGGGTGGTCTAAGCCCCAGGATTTACTCTCTGACTAGCACTTTGCGCGAAAGTGACCAAGTGTTCAGTGGACACAGTTGCTAGCAAGTGATTGCATAGGAGCTGCTCAGTGTGGAACTGTGATCCTAAGGGTGATATCTTCTCCTAGCTAAAATGCTAGGAGCGGACGGCAGGTGCCATTGTGTCAGCCCTGTTTTCTAGTCCATTTGCCTCAGGCCGGTTGACAAGAACTCTATCCATTGAGTTTGTTGACCGCTCAGATTTGGCTAAGTCATGAAATATTCTAGTGCTTCATCGTCGATGCTGATGATGCACCGCCGGCATTCCAAGTAGCAGAACCACATTTTCAACACATGTACAAATGTGAGCATCTCCCTTTCGTGCATCACGTAGTTGAGTTCTCATACATGTAGTTTTTACGACATGTACTCAACCAGTTTTTCTCCACCAGCGTTGTCGTTGAGGAGAACAGCTCCAATTGCTCGATCAGACGTGTCCGTAGCCATGACGCAGTCCATCATTGGTTCCACCAATCGTAGGGCTGGCACAGAGGTCAGAGGGATCATCAAAGAAATAAACAATTCCTGTTTTTTGTCCCTCCAATTCCACTCAAAGGTTTTACGAGTGAGATTGGAGAGAGGCACTGACACTTGCGCGTAGTTTTTCAGAAATCGACTGTAGTAGTTGCAGAATCCCAAAAACACTTGGACGTCTCGAATGTTCATTGTTGTCGGCCAATGAACAACTAAATCTTTCAGTTTCGTGTTGATCTGCCTGCTGCCAATGATATGGCCCAAACACTCAATCAAAGGAAGAACAAAGTCTCATTCTGATAGTTTTCCGGAAACTTTCTGTCATCGCAAAATCTCAAGAACCTTTTGGAGTTGTCCATAGTGCTTTTCCGGCATGCAGCTTTGCACCGGGATATCTTCGAGATATACAAAGATGAAGCTGAAAATATTGTTCATCGTCACCATGAATGTTGCGCTCTAATTCGTGAGTACAAATGACATAACCATGAACTCTAATTCCTCATTTCTGGTGCAAAATACAGTCTTCTCGATATCATTATCAGATACGCAGATCTGATGCTAGCCACTGCATAGGTCGATTTGGTAAAATTTCGTGCTCCATGAAGTTGGTCAAAGATTTTGTCTTCTCACAGAAGAGGATATCAGCTTTCATGGTGATTTATTTCAACACTCATTAGTATATGCACATCCACATCTCTCTAGTTTTATTTATCTAAAAAATTATAGGTACTGTGTTGGGTGACGTGAAGGGTCTAATGAACCCTTGACCGAGCATCTCTTCCTGTTGTTTTTGGAGTTCAGTCAGCTTATGGTCTCTCATCTGATAGGTCCCTTGCATCATCGGTCTGCTTCCCACCTTCAGGTCTATTTGATGGTTGACATTTTGTTGCAGAGGTGATTCTTGCAGTATTTTGTCATAAGAAATCCCTCATGAACTCCTTGACAAGTAGTACAAACTCCTCCGGAACTGCTACGAACATGTCAGGTGTCGAGGCCGATGTGGTCGCCTTAGCTGATGCTATTTCTTTCGCCTCCCATGTTGCCACACGGAATAGAAACACTTGGGCTCCATGTCGCAGTATGTTTTCGCCACGTCCAGAGGTATCGGTTGGCGTTTCGCGACCGTTGTAGCCTCCTCTGCACCTTCCACCTCTATTGCTTCCCGTAACCACTGCAGCGCTGTGGATCACTCAATCAGAGGCAAGTGTTGTTTTCTGTCGTTTATGCTGACGTAGAATGATTTGCTGCTTCATTCTGCTTGCGGATTGTACCGGTATAGGAAGTCTCGTCCAAGAATGATTTTCTGGTCACTCATTGGTCAAGTCCCCCAGACTGTTGCGTCTTCCAAATCTCCAATTCTCAGTCAGAGAGCTTCACAAACATCCCTGGTTTGGTCCACAAACCCAACTTCTGAACCATGTTGTTGCTTCCATAGCTGTGAGAATCTCCTTAAACCACTAGTGCCGGTACTTGTTAATTCCTTCGTATATGCTTTTCCTCGTGGTTGTGAGTGCGCAGGGCACGCTGGTCCACAAAATGGGAGCGACGCATCGTGAGCGGACGGCATCCTGGCGTATCAGCTTGTTGCCCGGGATTGGTGCTCCTGTGTGCTCGCCTCTACCCTGTCAGTGTAGCCTATAGTCCCTCTCCTTTGAATATTCACATGTGGGAATTTTTCCTGGCAGCACAATCGTCACGGGCTTGCGAGACCTAGAATAGTCCATATGCATGCTTGTAGGTTAGGAAAATTGTAGGTTTGTCTGTGCATGTGCCTCTGGTTTATCCGAGTTCGGAAACCCTAGGTTGAGAGTTATGCAAGGGCTTCGCCCTCGCATCTCGTAGTTTGCCAGCGAGCCTTGCTCGCCGGCCGCCGGGTGACGATCGACTAGCGATCCTTTCCCGTAAGAGAGTAGTGCTCTCTTTCTCAAGGACTTAGCCTCAATTCCTTGAGGCCGCCGGACTGTTTTGGCTCTAACTTCCTCCATGGTTAACCATTTTTGGTGAAGCAAGTTGCAATCTGTTCGTAGGGAATTTCTCAGTACTGTTATGTGAATTTTACAACCTCTAGGTTGTAGTCGTAGTAGTATTGGTGATTTGTTGTCTTTGTGTCCCTGTTCAAACTTTACCATCGCATGAACCCTCGTCTACGGCAATATGAGCCACTCAGATGGGCGATCGGTTGGGACATTTTTTTTCAAACGGACAGGAATCCCGCCATCTACTCCTACCCATTGCCGTTTCCCGACTCCTTATTTTTATTCTGAGACGTCTTCCATTTTTGGCCTGTTGCTGCTCTTTTCGACTGTCACGCGAGATGTGCCCCTGCTTCCTGCAAGCCTGGCAGAGCCATTGATCTTGTTGATCAACGGCGTCAATCTCCTTTGCAAACGAGGCTTTTTCTGAATCCCGTCATCCCGGCGGGCAGCGGCAGGGGCGAAGGGTTCACTGAGCCCGAGGGGTCCATCACTGGGTTGGCCGTCGGGGACTGTCACTGGGTTGGCCGTCGGGGTGTTTGGTGCTGCACCGCAAAAAGTTTCGCCACTACTTGGTTTGATTGGAGAGCATTGTTGTTCACGTGCTGCTAATCCTCCATCGCCGGAGTCTTTGCGGCTTACTACTGTGCGCTTGCTTCATTCACCGTTGTCGTCTCAAGGTTTTTGAACTTCTGAATGGTGGAGTTGTGCTGAAAACCCATGCAAGGTTTTCACCTTGTTGTTAATGTGTAGGTTGTCCCTCCAGCGTTGTTGTGCTCGGATACAAAGTGTTACGCCGAGCGGAACATGGGTGGTTCATGGGGATGAGGTGCGGAGTAGAGGATGATTAGAGGAATGGGGACAATGGATAACTTGTTTGTATTAGTAAGTGTATTTTGATGACAAGTGTCAGACATGTTGAGCACATATATACAATTACAAGAATTACAATGAGGCATATGTTGGGTATTTGGTAATCAAGCTGAGCGATCAGTGCAAAGTCACATCGTGAGTGGTCGCTTTGAGAAACTCCGCTGAGAAGTTGGGGAGTTTTGAGAATATTGAGGTATTGTTTTGTAAAATTCTGGCACCATCAAGAAGTCAACCAAACAGTATCGAAACATCACTACAATTCATGATACTTCTGTCCACCCTTCAGGAAAGTGGTCAAAACTTTCAGAACCTTTGGGAATAGAACTCCGAAGGAAGGAGAAGGCAGCCAAAACGCCCTCAGCTGAACGGCATAAAAATCCTAAGGTCGATGTGCGATGGGCCATAAATGTAATTACAGAAATGCACACCTGTGGAGTTTAGGGAATCGTGTACGTCTGGGACATACCCCCCCTTCCACCTCCCACAATGCACCAGGAAGGGCTCCATCCAATTCAAAGACAAGGGAACGACACATGCCCATCACACTCTTACCTCCCTGATCACAAAGATGGAGCAATTATATGATGCTTTTGTTGAGGGCACTCTCCTTGGCATAACGATTGTCGAGAAGACAATCGCTGGAGGGCCAACAAGGGAAGCTGACACCAACCCAAGACCATGCTGGTGGAGTGTACTGGGAGGAGGGTGACCTGTGGTAGGTTGGGCCCATGGGAGGTGGAACCCAGTCCCACCCAGGGACAGGACCAGGAGGTGGAGCAGAAGAGCTGTGGTTGGGAAAGGGAGCTGTTGTGGTACAAGAGGTGGAGGGTGTAGACACAGTGGTATTGGTGGCCGTCGGGGTAGAGGAGGTGAGACCCATGGGAGCTCAATGAGCGTGGAATGCCGAGGCAAGGCGCACATCATCACGGGGGACTGTGCTCTTGGGCCTAGAATTCCTAGTAGCTCCACAATTCCAGCAAGTGACTGTTGGATAGGAGTGTTTCCTACTTGTACCTCGCCCGCCAAGTCCACAGCCCCTGCCTCGGCCACGATTGTTGCCACCATTTCCACAGCCGATCCCAAGCGTGGGGTGATCCGTGGCTGCAGAGGAGGTAGAGGTGGTGGCAGAGGAGGAGGAAGATGAGGCAGAAGGAGAAGATGTGGCCACAAGAGCCACTGCAGTACAACTGAGGTACTTGTTTTGGAGAATGTTCCTCCAGTCTGTGAGGCGGGCTGGTGTGAAATCACAGAGGGAGCCAATGCCAGGGGGTGAGCCCAGTATAGGAATAAGACCAGCCACAATAGAGAGGCAGGAAGAGAGTTGACCGGGTGCTGCCCTGTCAAGATCACGGGAGAAGGTGGCAGGCCCCGTACGCATCAGCAGACTCATTCGCCCTCATAATCTGATCAGACCATGTGAAAAAGTTTACAGAAATTCTGTGCTATATTCCACAAGGTTTTGAGAGCTATCAGAAAAAAAAATATGAAAAAAAGATACAGGTTGGGGCATTTGGTGGACCGTAAATGAAATAAGATTTCAACAGGTGGACCACCCACACACTGAGTTCAGGTACTTGTATAGGTCAAGGAAATAACACTTCTCACCCCTGTAGCTGATAGTACCATGCCCATTACATAGAAGTGGTGGTTTTTGCTAAAATTATCAGGTCTCCTCAGGCTGTCTCAGGGTCATTGGCCATTATGCACTCTTTTTTAGTCCAGCCACTTTTACGAGGTACTACTTTATTTTGCCTTGACTTTAATTTCCAAGGACATTCACAATCATGTACTACACATCCTTCTCTACTAAAATAGGTGGTTACGGGTTGCCTCCCATCCGTACATATGGTTGGACTGAACAGAGAGGACGATCTCATCTGCATGACCTGTGATGGTTTTGCGGTGGCAAATGAGTGCGAAATAGCCAATGGGGTCAGCAGGGGTGCGACATGCTGTGTCAGCATTGTAGGTGCCAATGTCAACAACAAGGTCAGCAGGATCCGCGATGATCAGGGCACGCACAACACGCACAGATTTTGGACTGAGAAGGAATGAAAGGCGGCGATGCAGTAGGGTCAGCAGTGGAGTAGTACTCCCACAGGAGCTCACCTTGAACCCAGGAGCTGAACCGGGTTTTCAATGATGAGAAAGTCCATTTTTGTGTGAAGTTTGGTGGAGAGGTCTCATAATCTTTCTGCCGTTGAGGAGGGAGAAACGGAGTGTGAGTGTGGCCAAGGACTATTGGCTAACATACCTGTGGCAGTAGATCTCAAGTTAGAAGTAGCACCACCTGGTTCCCCAACAGCCTCAGTGCCAACAGCATTCCCGGCCCATCCAGCACCTACGGTACCCACAACACCAGAAAATGCAGGAATGGAGCACATAGGCTCCATGGTAATGTCTGATACAGCTATAGCCATGTCTGTTTTAGCATCAGCCATACGCTGAAGCTCCTCCTAGAGTCGACGCCTGTCAGCCTGTGCTTCATGCAGCGTTGCCTTCAATGCCTCAACAGTTTCTGTGTTCTCAGGCATGTTTTGTGCATAGTGATGTGTAACGGAAAGTACAAGGATGAAGGAAAAATGAGGCACTCAATACGCTGGCGGAAAGGCAGAAGGGAGAAGAGTGGTGAAATGATAGCAGCTGCGGAGGAGCCGAGGACTGACACCCATGATACAAATGCCATCGCAAGATTCCGCAGTCCAGTCACCATGGCACCGGCCATTGCTGCAGCTGCAGATGCAACCAACATCCCTTTCCTGGCGTCATGCGCAAGGGCGTGAGGCTCCCCTGTGGGAGTGAGAAATGCAGGTGCTGCAGAGGTGCGGATGGAGTTGAGTGGATCTGAGGTAGTGTCCGGTGCCGTGGCGGTAACTGCTCCGACGGCTGATGAGGCTGCCACGACCTGCACAGCAATGTTGGCAGCTGCTGCTGCCAGGATTGAATCGGAGGTGGCTACCTCTGTGTAGGCAGCTGTGGCTCTTCTGACTGCAATACCTGTGGGAGTCCGCTGGCTCTGGCTGTAGCAAAGAAAGCACCTGCTGCTGCGTCAAGAATTGCCCCAGCAAGATTGAGAAAGTCAGCACATTCAGGAAGAAGTGGGATACGCTCGGGTTGAACTGGTTGAATTGTGATGGAAGAGATATGAGATTGCCGCTGAGTAGTGGCCGGATCCACTAGCATCCCAGGATTTTGGAGTTCAGGGAGAGTGTATCCCTCCACTTGCTCTGAAACCAGTAGTTATTAGTTCAGGTTGCTGAAACCATGGGTGTCACACAACAGAAGTGCAAGTTCATGGGAAGAGTCCCACAGAGGACACACCATGTGTGTAGAAGATACTACCATTCCCTCCTCAAAAGTTAGTGAAAAGCAATGAGTAGCAGACCTCTCATAGCGAGAGCTAGTGAGCATGGTGCAGACAGTGCAAGAGGCACGTCGGCCCCACACCATGCTAGTCATAGCCAAGGAAGTTCCGGGTGCGCCTTGCACCCGGATGGTGGGCAGTTGCTCACCATGCAGAACTAGTCTGGTCATAGCCAAGGAAGAGATACGACTTTGCCTGTGGATCCAGCTTGCTGTCGTGCCTTTGCGCAGCTTGCACCACCGCGTGCGCCTTGCACCCGAACACTTTCAGGTGTGCCACACTTGGCTTGCGCCCACGCTAAACCTCTTGCAACGTCTTCCAGCCGCTCTTCCCCTTCAGCACTTTTGTTGGGGTGAGGTTGATGGTGTAGCTCGTCGTACGTACAACTCCCGCCCAGAAGCTTCGCGGTAATCCCGCATCCACCAACATGGTCCGTACCATGTTCAACAGCGTCTGGTTTGCCCGCTCTGCCACGCCATTTGACAAAGGCGAATACAATGTAGTTTCTTCCTATTTTATTCCCTGCTGCTTCATCCACCCGCTACAACCCATGTACTCTCCGCTTTTGTGGCTACGTAGTGCTCTGACCTTCCGGCCAGTCTGCCTCGCCACCGCGGCGACATACTCCTTGAGACGGTCCAGGACCTCACCTTTCTGCTTCATGAAGTACACGTAGAGTTTTCTTTTATAGTCATGTATGAAGGTGATGAAGTAACGCGCGCTGCTCCTTGACGTCGTCTTGAATGGTCTGCACACGTCACTGTGCACAACCTCCAGCAAGTCCAAGGCCCGATTCACGTTCTTGTTGAACGGTTCTCGCCGCGCCTTGCCCAAAATCCAAGGCTCACACTTTTTGCACTTTGCTGCATCTGTCGCCTCTTCTGCACCGTCCATAACAAGGCCACATACCAGCTCGCGCTTCGCCATCGCCTTCACGACCCCAGTCATCGGTGCCAAAGCTCTAGATCAGCTCCCTCTCCTTTGGTCAGGTTGACGGTGCGTTCCTGCAAGTCTGCTGAATCTGTCGCCATGGGGATCACCTTGGTCTCCACGATGTAGAGGCCTCCCTCACGCTTAGCCTCCAGCACAGGCTCGCCGCCACTGTCCTTCCGCATGACTGCCCCTCTTCTCCTGAGGAGCATCTCGTATCCCTTGTCAGTCAGGCAGCTGACATTTATAATGCTAGCCAAGCCGGGTACGTACTGCACGTCCTTGATGACACGCTGCACCCACTTCCCACCAACCACCACCTCCACGTCCACATCTCCTTGGCCAGCCACCGGCTCGACCTTGTCGTTTGCGACCACCATGGACTTGCTAGACTTGGTGTAGTTGATGAACCCGACCTTCTCGACCTGGGTGTGCTCGTCGGCTCCGGAGTCAAGGCATCGCCGGTTAGCCTTCTTGAGGTAGTGGTTTTAAGTAACATTGAGGAACGCACTCTTGCCTTTGGCATCCTTGCCGCCGGCCTTTGCCTCCTTGGTGCACTCACAGGCCCAGTGCCCCTCCTTGCAGCAGTTTTGGCATGCACCCTTCTTGGCGCCCTTCTTGCTGCCACCATGTCCGCCACCTCCTTTGGCCCCGCTTCCGCCACCACGCGTTTTGGTGATGAGGGCCGAAGAGGACGATGAGTACTCCCCGAAGCTCCGTCGCTACACCTCGTTGCGGATGTACTCTACGACCGTGCCATAGGTGAGCTTGTCCTCTGCCCATCCTCCCAAGACTGTGATGAGAGGGCTCCAACAATCAGGAAGGGCCATGAGGAGGGCCATTGCCTGCAGCTGCTTGTCGATCTTCCACCCCACTTCATTGCACTATGAGGCAAGTGACTTGATCTACTGCATGGTGGAGATTACATCATCTCCCTCCTGAATTCTCACCGTCAGGAGTCACTTCAGGGCAAAGATTTTGTTAGCCAGCGACTTGGATTGATGGATGGTGTAGAGTTTTTACCAAGCCTCGGCTGCCAACACGCAGCCTTGGAAGTAGCCCCACTATGACTCAGCCGTCCCGGACACTAACAATATGAGCGCCTCCGTGTTCTTTTTTAAGGCCTCCTTCTGTGCTAGTGTCGCTGTCGCTTCGTCGAGGACTTCGGTTCCAAAAATGACTTGCAACACACCCTTATGCAAGAGGTTGATCTCGAAGTGCCACCTCCATAGCCCAAAGCAAGGGCCGCCTGCATACTGTCAGAAACCGGGGTGCCATTCCAACGTGGCCCGACGGGTCCTCCGTGGTCACGGCTAGGTTTTGTGCGGGTGGTTCTGAGTCTAAGCGTGAGCTTGCTGGTCGCCTCACGCTATGTTTCTGGCAGTTGAAGACAAATGCGAGAAAGTCACTTTTGCGAAGGGAAGAACATGATTTTACATTAGTTTTTGGATATGGACATGATGTGAACATTTGTAGGGCTAGTTGTGAGCTCTCCAACGCACCAAACCGTGTGCAATTCGGATCACCGTAGCTCCCGCTACATCATCCAAAGCGCAGCGCCCCAAACCAGCCGCTCAGTTGGCGGCGCACACCACGTCGCCCGCCGAAGCGCCCTCACACATCAAGGACCCATCAAAATGCCATTCCGGAGGCGCAGATGGCCCTACACATAGTGGCGGTGCTCCTTGCACCTTTGGGGTCTGTTTCGATGAGTTAATCATCGAGTTTGGTGATGGGGATTGATGTCGGTCGAAACCTGTTCGCGGACCTCCAATCGGAATTTTGACCAAGTCCCCGAGTAACAAACTGTACTATTGAGTTTCGGACTCCGAGCCAGGATTTTGGCTAAGTCCCTCAGTAACAAACTGCACTCCTGAAATCCACCGGACGCCTCGGCAGATCTTCCGGAGCAAAATCCCCAGATGGCATTTTGTTACTCGTTCCGGTCAATTATTCACCTGAAGTCGAACCGCGGCCGGCTCCCAGAACCGTCGCGCACACCCCGATTCGGAAGCCCATATCTCCCTCGTTACTAGTCCGATTCTGGTGAAACAACTTCCACCGTATTCAGCGACTCGTCAACATTTTGGGGAAATCCTCCATTTTAGGATCCGAGCAACCATTGAGTCGCCAGATCCTTCGACGAGGAATTTCCTCTCTCTGGCGGCTCATCGGCGCCTTCCAGCCCCGCACTTGGGCATGCAGAGGGGCAATCTTCAACACATACTTCTGGATGGCCTGCATCACCTTCTGCACCATTGCCCAGTCTTCAACTTTGGGACCTCTGATTTTTGACGGTGATGTCGTCCCCGACGACGATCCTGTTTGTCGCGAAACCCGTGACTGATTTGTAGACCGGTCAGGGTCGTGGACTCATAACCCTTTGTGAGAAAGTGGGATGCAGTTCCAACGTGGCCTGACGGATCTTCTGTGCTCACGGCTTGTTTTGTGTGGGTGGTTCTGAGTGTAAGCATGAGCTTTCTGGTCGTCTCACGCTATGCTTCTGGGAGTTGAAGACAGTTGCAAGACAGTCACTTTTGCGAAGGGAAGAACGCAATTTTGCATTAGTTTTTTTAACATAGACATGATATGAACATTTGTAGGGCTAGTTGTGAGCTCTCCAACGCACCAAACCATACACGATTTGGATCACCGTAGCTTCCGCTACGTCAGCCGAAGTGCTGCATCCCAAACCAGCCGCTCAGTTGGCGGCGCGCACCACGTCACTCGCCGAGGCGCCCTTACTCATCAAGGACCCATCAGATTGTCATTTCGGAGGCGCAGATGTCCCTACGCATAGTGGCAAGTGCCCCTTGTGACTTTGGGGTCTGTTTCGATGCGTTAATCATCGAGTTTGGTGATGGGGATTGATGTGGGTCAAAACCTGTTCGCGGACCTGCAGTCGGAATTCTGACCAAGTGGCCTAGTAACAAAACGTACTACTGAGTTTCGGACACCGAGCCAGAGATTTGGCTCAGTCCCTCAATAACAAACTGCACTGCTGGCATCCGGCGGATCATTCACCGGACGCCTCGGCAGCCCTTCCGGAGAAAAATCCCCAGATGGACTTTTGTTACTCAGTCAGGTGGATTATCCACTTCCAGTCGAACCGCGGCCGACTCCCAGAGCCGCCGCACACACCCCAACTTTGGAAGCTCATATCTCCCTTGTTACTTGTCTGATTCCAGTGAAACAACTTCCACAAGATTCAGCGACTCGTCAAATTTCAGGGGCAATCCTCGAATTGAGGATCCGAGCAATCCTCGAGTTGCCAGATCCAACGAAGAGGAATTTCCTCTCTCTTCCGGCCTGTCGGCGTCTCCCGGCGCCGCACTTGGGCATGCAGAGGGGCAAACCTTCAACAGATACTACACGCCTGGATTATTCCAGCATGTGAGAAACCACGCAGGAGTTTGCTCCCTCACCGGTGTGGTTTGATCCCTCGGTTTCGTCCTGGTCCCAATTCTAGTGCCTCGAGTGGGTGGCACGGTCAATAGGTTCTCAACACCTCGCTTACTTGTGACTTGTGGACTTTTCCTCTCGTGACGATCTCTTTCATTCCTAAGCTTGCCGCATCCATGGCGTACACTGTGTGCCTTGCTACATGCTTTAACGTTCTACGCTAGCAAGTATCCACTACCTAATGTGAAGACGGAACTGCCCACAGGTGTGCCTCTTCCACAGGACAGCAGCTGCTCGCGGACGATACGCAGAGCCAGCAGGTAGAGAAAACCCCGGAGTGTTGACGGCTTTCCCCCTCTCGTATGCAGGGTGAACGATGGGGTGCAAATTGGCTGCGAGATTCCAGCAGGTGTTGGAGAACGGCAGTGGAAGTGGCGGCTGAGGAGATGAAGATTTGCCACACGGCCAGAATCGCATGCTCAAGAGCAAGCACGGCTCACTCTCTTGCTAGAAATCTGATACCAGTAGGGAGCCTTTCTAGAATTAACTATGACAGCAGGCCAGTACAAGAGAAAAATGGGGCAAAGAAACGCCATTGCTGCTTGACGGGCGTTAAGAAAAACCGTGAGTGAGGGAAGTGAGTAACAAGTCACAACCATGGTAGGTGTCAGGTAATGAGGGGCAGCAAGCGAGCGAGGAGCGAGCTCGTTATTTCTCACTACCCTTGAGCATGGTTTAGGACGAGAACCACCACCCAACCTTATTTCTCAAAACCTTTCAATCCTCAAATAGTCAAGAAACCGGCAAAAATTACCGTACTGCTTCTAACTTTCAGTGAAATTCTCAATTGGAATTCAGTTGTACTAAATTTCACCCAAAACAGGTCGTCTTCAATTTTGGGCATGGTCTCCCAAGGAGGAGAACTTACTTTCACCCATTGTTTATGTCCAAGAGGGTTTACATCGTCATGTCCCACCTTTGAGCCCGAACAGCAAGCAACTGTCGTGATGTTGCTGAGTCGGTTATGCCAAAAGAACCGAACCTTGACCTTCTATGGGCATGGTGACCAATTTCGTGGTAGTGAACGAGTCATTGAGCTGGGATTTTGAGAAGGAATTGAATGGAAACAGAATAAACGGAGTACATTTGTCCAGCTCGAACCTCAAAGGTGTTCCTCCCATACGGCGGAAAGTTATTTAGGGCACACATGGGCGAATTGACATAATTGTTTCGGGCGGAAGTCAAAGTCAGTACGGTAGGTTTGGGAGAGCACATGGCTATCCAGCACTTAGTCGGAGACAAGAAATCATGCAAGCACACAGCACACACCTATGGCTGCAGCACAAGATGCTCAAGGCTAGTGAAGTTCTTCAATCACTGTCACGGGACTGTCTCGTCGTGCAATTATGTCATCCATGTGCCGTTGTTCTGCAGACTGTGGAGCCAGTGGCAATGCACCTCCAACATCAATTCCCTGCATGAGTGTGGTGTGTGTGCAGCAAGAGGCCAGAGGTTACATTCCTGTGACACACAAACCAACAGAGAGCGGTGGTGAAGACCGCTCTCGCCGCATCTTCAGTCACACTATGATGACCCGGTTGCGTGCTAAAGTTGCTTCACGTGGAGATCTCTCTTCATCCATCTTGACGTGGATGAAACTGGGCCGTCAATTGCAAAGTAGATCGGTCTTAAACCTTGCTCAACCCAACACGACGTTGGATGGAGTCATCAAACACAACCTCAAACGAAGCCCGCAGTCCATGGAGTTGTCCAACTCACGCTATTCTCGGTGCCCGCGGAAGCCAGAACGGATGCCAACACATTTTCTCATAAAGACAATCAAATCCGACACAAGAAAAAACACATACACATTGGACAACAAGGGTGAAAGTTGCATGCAGAGGGTGCACAGGGTTACGAAGTATGGCTTTTTTTTAAGCATCACTCAAAAAGAAAACGGATAGGGCCCCTCTGCTGCTATCCTTTATAAATTTTATGCCATGGATTCACATGTGAGAAAAGAGGACTACCCCGACTCGAATGTGCCCTTTTCTGTCAAGAAAAAGTAAACAAAAGTTCATGCAAATACACCTCTAATGTGCTCTGATGTAAGCTATTTTGGTAAATTATCACATATTAGACTTGGTTAGTGAATACAAGTTTCCATACTGAAAGCCATCCACCGAATAAATTGATGTGGATGAGGATCTAGCCAACAACCATCTCTGTAGGCCCTGTCATAGATCTACTAGTCGAACTTCACATCCATGGTCCTGGTCCACCGGAGCTTAAAGTGGATAAGTGGGACTATTACCATGGATTTTCAAAGGGCTTGCAAGGGTAAGATCATGGGAGTGCATTCACACTCCCCTTATCCTACTTTATTTACAATTAAAAACAATTTTTCGTAACCCTTGTGCATATCCTTGAGTGAAACATAATTTGTAGTAGCATCATCAATACTGTTTACATGCTCAAGTGGCTTTTGTAGTTTTGTCATTCGAAGGTTTTCAAAGACATTTCAAGGGCAAGGCACCTGCATATTAGAAAAACCAGGGTAATGCTTGAAGGTAAAATAAAATTTTCTCATTGAAATACTAAGAAATTTACCGTGTATTTGTACTTCAATGACTGTTATGTTGTCATGTTGAGTTCAAAGAGAGCTGTTTTGTGGCGATCAATTCAAAAGGTTTTTATTTAGGAAAGGGCTGGAGCTCGTGTTTAGGGAAAACGTTGTGGGAGCGATCAGCGCGACTCCTCCAGCCATTGAATTATTAGGGCCTGGTCCAGACTCGCTGGACTCCGGCACGACAGAGAAAGCGGGTAAAAAGGCTCGCAGAGTTATCCGCGGACTCTGCCGGGGTCTTTTTGCCTCTTACGGATCTGTGTTTCGCGCTAAAAATCCTTCTGCGGCAGAGCCCGTTGACCCGTGAAAACCGGGATCGAACCCTGTCCCCACAGTTCACAAAGGTTAGCGTTTGTGGATCAGAACCTTCTTGCTGCTCAGACGAGTAAATTTTGGCTAAATTTTGGACATATCTGATTGCAGAAATCCTGCCACCCAAATTGTTGAATCGACTTTTCACATTCGCTTTAAACAGCCTGCCACAGAAGTCTGCGGCAGACCGTTTTGCCACTCGAAAGTGGCAATGCGGCAGCCCTGGCTAGCCGCAGAACTTGGGTAAAACGGATTTTCCGATGAGAATTTTGGGCGCTAAACCTGCAGTGGACCTGGCGGCTGCGGTGGTTCTGCGGTGCTCGCTAGATTTTTTGCGAGGGCCACATCAGCTCGCAAGGAGTTCACCACGCCAGGTCAGCTCGCCAATCCCCATTTGCTGCCCGCGCCTTCTCTGCCGTGCCGGAGTCCGGCGAGTCTGGTCCAGGCCCTTAGTCACGCTGGACCGTGACGACCACAAGGGATGACTCATGCCTAATGGTGGTCCAGCATGACTGCCATGACGCGTGAATCATAGCCAAACGGGTTATGGATGTCGTGGTCCAGCGTGGCTTCAGACCATCGGCGTGCATGCGGTTGAGTACGACAACCACAGATCCACGGTTTGGAAGTCCAAACTGCGGATCTATGGTGTTTCTTATCTCTGACAGCCTCATGCTACAATTCACTTCTGGCTAACGATTCTGCCAAAACTCAGCCGGAAGGTACGACGGCAGCAGCAGCATTAGCAACAGGAACTTCACCAACGGCAACAACTCGCGTGCGTATGGATGCATGCTTACTTCCCATGCGTGCCTTGCACGCTGTGCATGCCTGCTTGTGTGCATGCGTGCATGCATTCTGTGCGTTTGTGCCGTCCGTTTCGTGCATGCGTGTGTGCATACGTGTGTACGTGCATGCGTGCGGGCAGGCGGGTGAGTGGGTGTGCATGCGTACGTGCGCGCGTGCGTGCGTACGTGCATACGTGCATGCGTGTGGATGGGCGTACGTGGAGGCGGAGGTGGAGGTGGAGGTGGAGGTAGAGGTGGAGGTGGAAGCGGAGGTGGAGGTGGAGGCCGAGGTGGAGGTGGAGGCGGAGGTGGATGTGGAGGTGGAGGTGGAGGTGGTGGAGTTGGAGGTGGTGGAGGCAGTGCAGGTGGTGGAGGTGGTGGAGGTGGTGGACGAGGAGGTGCAGGTGGAGGTGGTGCTGGCAGAGGTGGTGGAGGTGCAGGAGGTGCAGGACGTGCACAAGGTGCAGGAGGTGCAGGAGGTATAGGGCGTTGAGGAGGTGGAGGCCGTGGAGGTGGAGGCGAATGTCGAGGTAGAGGTGGAGGTGGAGGTCGAGGTGGATCTGGAGGTCAATGTGGAGGGGGTAGAGGTGGAGGCGGTGGAGGAGGTGGAGGAGGTTGAGGTGGTGGAGGTGGTGGAGGTGGGTGTAGAGGTAGAGAGGTGTGAGTGGTCTGAAGGTGTGCACATTTCTACGTGCACCTGTGCGTGCACATGCAATTATGCACAACTTGCGCAGGTGTGTGTGCTTGTGTACGTACATGTTTGGGTGCTTGCGTGGGTATGTGTGTGTGTGTGTGTGTGTGTGTGTGTGTGTGTGTGTGTGTGGGTGTGTGTGTGTGTGTGTGTGTGTGTGTGTGT
>SZWC01000597.1:272700-283246 GCA_023375785.1 Penium margaritaceum | reverse complement strand
TGTGTGTGTATGTGTGTGTGTGTGTGTGTGTGTGTGTGTGCGTGTGTGTGTGTGTGTGTGTGTGTGTGTGTGTGTGTGTGTGTGTGTGTGTGTGTGTGTGTGTGTGTGTGTGTGTGTGTGTGTGTTTATGGATGTGTGTGTGAGTGTCAGTGTTGCCTTTGAGTCTCGTTGTAGGGCCCCTACAACGACCGCGGCACATCGAGCCACATCGATGTAGCATCGATGTGGTGTAGTGTCGTAGGGGCGACCGGGACCTACCGGCATCCAATTTTTAGCACGGCCGGGACGACCAAGCACAAATGCCAGACACCGGGATTTGTCCAGTTCGGCTTCGGACAGCCCAGAAGCACTTCACATGCACGTATCATGCCACAGTTACAAGTGCTGGCAATGACAGTGACATGTGGCATGACTTAGCTGAGATTTGACCAATGGGGAGGCCAGATAGCAATGACACATATGACAGCCTGGAATGAGAGGCGACAAGTTAGCTACATTCTGAGCGGACATTCCGAGGACCAGTCACATGCATTGCATTGGATCGTTGTAAAATCTCTTATTGATACGGATAGGTTACAGTTCGGTAAAATGTTGTGGAAAACGTTTATGTCAAAAATCTCACTTCATACCCGTAGTTTGAACTTCAAATTCCTGACCACAACATTTTCATCATTTTTGTTGCAACGGTAGGAGGTTTTACTAAATATCTTTCAATACAAATTTCGTTTATTGGTAAGTCCGAACATGCAAACCGATTGTTTGCATGTTCTGAATCTTGCTTTGATTTGCGAACAGATTATATACAGTCGATCAGTGAATCGTACACCATAGATTTGCCGACGGATCGTTTACCGTCGATCGTGGGAACGCCCGTGCACCGTCGATTCAGCAATAGATTGGATGCTTGTTTACGTTGGCGGTGTTGGCGTCTGCCAGACACAGACGCCGCCACTCGATACTCCGCCACTCCATACTCTCAGTAACACACCGACGCTCTATTCGTTGATGTCGTGAGCACTTAGAAAAATCTGGCCTTCACCACCGGGAGTAGCCTGGCGGTTCTGTCATCTCACCATGGCTTCGCAGCCAAGCTCTCAGCCAAGCACCAACAGAGGCTCCACTGGTACCTCAAGCCCATCGGTTGTCCCAGCGTGTGCTGTGCCCGGCCAGTTTGACGCCAGCAAGTGGAACCCACCAAGAAGGCGCAGGCTCACGGGTGACTGTTAAAATCTGCTCCTGCCATGGATGCCGTTTGCCGTTTTCCTGGTTCAACCACTAGAGAGTGGTTGGATGTCAAATCAGATTGCAGATTTGGACTCTTTGGATTTTTCCATGTGATTTAGAGTTTTGAGTTGTTTGATTTGGTCAAGAATTCAGAAAGTTAGCCCTACCCAA
This sequence comes from Penium margaritaceum, assembly GCA_023375785.1. Classification (NCBI taxonomy): domain Eukaryota; kingdom Viridiplantae; phylum Streptophyta; class Zygnematophyceae; order Desmidiales; family Peniaceae; genus Penium; species Penium margaritaceum. Next base: position 281,851 of record SZWC01000597.1, on the reverse strand, counting down.
AGTTCGGGTGGTGCTGCGGGTGGAATCTGCTACCCGTGAATGAAGAAAGGCGCTTCGAGCCGTCGTTGGCTCATGCCAGAGACGACTCGCTTCGGCGGCAGCCAAAGGCGGCTCCACCAAGGGTTGCTTGGATGGGTGTAGCAGGGGCTATACTGCTCTGTTTTGGGCGTTCTTGGATGCGTTGGAAATCTCAGATCACAAACTATAATAATCTGATTTCATCTCACCAAACTAACTTCTCATTCATGATTCTCAGCCTTTCTCAGTTTGCGCAATCTGCATTCTGCAATAATTCTGCTCCCTTGCTGTTGTGGCGACCCAAAGCACAAACCTCCCTTGGAAGTCTCTTTGCACTAAGTAGCTGTGGACACTTAGGTGGTTTAGGGCACGCCAGGACAGCATTCCTGACAGAGGGTTATGGGCCCACAGCCCTGACCTACCTACCAAGACGTTCAGGGCTTCTGCAACACACGGGAGTGTCGCTCCGGGCGACATCGCGGTCGCACTTTGAGACTATCCATTGCAGCAATTCAACATGGCACAGAAGGCAGGGTCCTCGCCCATCCAAAACTACATGGACGGCCCTGGTTTTGGACTGTGGCGGTGGCATTTTGAGATCTACCTCGCACACAAGGGACCGCTGGAGCTCATGATGGGCACGGAGGTTCAAGATGCGAGCGCAACAAACGGGGAGAAGACAGCATTTACAAGGAAGAACACGGAGGCGTTGGTGCTCCTATTGTCGGCACTGCATGAATCTCAGTGGGGCTACATCCATGGGTGCGACCTGGTAGCTGACGTGTGGAAGAAGCTCTGGTCCATTCACCAATCAACATCCTTAGCCAACAAGATCTTCGCAAAGAAGCAACTCTTGACGGTGAGGATCGAGGAGGGTGAGGACGTCATTTCCGCCATACAACAGATCGAGTCTCTTTCCTCACAATGTAATGATGTGCGGTGGAAGATTGACACGAAGATGTAGGCGATGGCGCTCCTCATGGCTCTATCCGACAGTTGGAGCCCTCTCATCACCGTGTTGGGAGGTTGGGCAGAGAATGAACTCAACTACGGTGCGGTCACTGAGTACATCCGCAACGAGGTGCACAGTCGGAGTGCTGGCAAGATCTCGTCATCCTCAACTGCCCTGGTCACCAAAACGCAGGGTGGCAGCAGCACCGGCAAACGAGACGGTGGTAAGGGTGGCGGCAAGAAGGGCGCCAAGAGGGGTACATGCCATAACTGTGGCAAGGAGGGCCATTGGGCCAAGGAGTGTCCAGAGGAGGCGCAGGCCGGAGGCAAAAGCACCAAAGGCAAGAAGGCGCTCCTCAATGGCACGAAGAACCACGGCCTGAAGGGTGCCAACTGGAGGTGCCTTGACTCAGATGCGGAGGAGCATACCCAATTCGAGAAGGTGAGGTTCATCAACTACACCAAGTCTGCAAAGTCCATGGTGACCGCCAACGACAACGTCGAACCTTTGGCCGGCCAAGGTGATGTGGACGTGGAGGTTGTGGTTGGTGGTAAAAAGGTGCAGCGTGTTATCCAAAACGTGCAACATGTCCCCGGCCTGGCTGACATTTTGAGTGTAAGCCACTTGACAGACAAGGGCTATGAATTTATTTTCCATAGGAAAGGTGCAGTCGTACGGATGGATGGCGATGGCGAGGTTGTGCTTGAAGCAAAGCGCAAGGGAGGACACTACATCGTTGAGACCAAGGTCATCTCCTCTGCAGCTGACGCAGCAGACCGGCCAAGGAGCGTCGTCAACCTCGCAAAAGGCGGGGGAGCAGACCTGCAGCTGTGGAATCGGCGGCTGGGACACTCATCGCCCGCAGTTGTGCAGGAGATGGCAAAGCGCGACATGGTTTGCGGCCTCAACATAACCGATGCAGCAGACAAAGCTGCAGATTCCGTAGAGCACAAGTTCGAGCCTTACATTGTGGGCAAGGCGAAGCGCAAGCCGTTCAAAGACGGAAAATGACGGGCCAAGAACTTGCTTGAGGTCATGCACAGTGATGTGTGCGGAACAATCAAGACGCCGTCCATTGGAGACGCAAGGTACTTTGTCACCTTCATCGACGATTACAGCAGAAAACTCTACGTCTACTTCATGAAGCGGAAGAGCAATGTGCTAGACCGGCTGAAGAAGTATGTCGAATCGTTGCAGAGGCAGACTGGTCGCAAGGTCAGAGTGCTACGCAGCGACAATGGTGGCGAGTTAATTGGCTGCGGTAGGTGGCTGAAGGAGCAGCGCATTGAGTGGCAGCCGACCACTCTGTACACGCCTCAATCTAATGGTGTGGCAGAGCGTATGAACCAGACGTTGCTCACCATGGCACAGACAATGCTCGTGGATGCAAAGTTGCCACGGAGCCTGTGGGCAAGGCCGTGAGTATGGCGTGCTACATCACCAACCTCACCCCAACGGCAGTGCTGAAAGGGAAGGGCGGCTGGAAGACACCGCAGGAGGCTTGGAGCGGGCGCAAACCAAGCTTGGCGCACCTGAAGGCGTTTGGGTGCAAGGCGCACGTGTTGGTGCAGGTCGCTCAAAGAAAAGACTCCAAAGTGGACCCGCGTGTAAAGGCATACACGTTTGTTGGATACGAGAGTGCGCTCAAGGCGTGCCGCCTCTTTGATCCGTGGACGCAGGACGTCATCACCAGCCGCAACGTCGCGTTTGATGAGTAGCATAGCTACTGCAGCAGCAACAACAACATCAACGCAGCGCACTCACTAAAGCAGGGGGAGTGGTTCCAACTCCTTGAGCATGAGGAGGAGCCGGCGGCTGCAGAGGTCGATGCCTTGGACGACGACGGTGTTCGAGCACAGCAAGGCAATGTAGCAGGTGCAGGTGCTGCTGGAGCGCAGGACGCAGGAGCCGACGCGGGGGAGCCCGCGACCGAGGACAATGTTGCAACAGAGCAGCAGCAGGACCAGCAGCCAGTGTCGTCAAGGTCGACACGTCGCAGCCGGAGGCAGCGGAATGTGGCGAAGTGGTATGACGCATGCACAGGCTGCTGGGTCGGCATGGCGCGGTGCATGATGGCAGCTGCAACGGAGCCGATGACCGTGCAAGAGGCACTTGCAAGGCCTGACGGGCAGCAGTGGGGCGAAGCAATAAAATCTGATCTTGCGTCCCTTGCTGAGAACAGCACTTGGGGGCTGGTGGATCGGCCTGAGGGGGCGAACGTGATCAGCTCCAAGTGGGTGTTCAAGGTGAAGCTCTACACTGGACAGCAGTGAAGCGCATCCTCCGGTACTTGAAGGCAACGCGGCACGCGCACCTGAAGTAAGATAGAAAGGGGAGGTTAGACCCCTTGCGGTTGGTCTGCAACACTGACGTGGACTACGCTGGCGATGTGGACAGGAGGAAGTCCACTTCTGGCTATGTGTTTTTCCTTGCAGGTGCAGCGGTCTCGTGCTGCAGCAGAAATCAGGACTGCGTCGCCACCTCCACAGTGGAGGCGGAGTACATTGCTCTAGTTGAGGCGGTCAAGGAAGCGGTGTGACTCTGCAGATTGCTGGGGGACCTGGGCGTGCCGCAGCAGGAGCCTATGTTGGTCCAGGAGGACAACACTGGCTCCATCTCAGTGACCAAAAACCCGACGCAGCACAGGAGGAGGAAGCACATCGATTTGCGCTACCACTACGCGCGTGACATGGTGCAGAAGGGACAGGTTGTGCTGCAGCATTGCAGCACAAAGCACATGCTCGCAGATTGCTTGACCAAGGCGTAGCCCCAGGATCAGCATGTCATCAGCCTTGCAGGGCTTGGTTTGACAAGCTGTGAAGGGCTTGAAGGCGCAGGAGGGGACGAACAAGAGTGAGCATGAGGCATACGGCATGGAAGGTGCACGGAGAGATTGTTAAAAAGTGCTCCTGCCATGGATGCCATTTGCCGTTTTCCTGGTTCAACCACTAGAGAGTGGTTGGATGTCCAATCTGATTGGATTTATAATCCTTGGAATTTGCCATGCAATTTCGAGCTTTCAGTTTCTCGATTTGGTTGAGAATTCAGAAAGTTAGCCCTACCCAAAGTTCGGGTGGTGCTGCGGGTGGAATCTGGTATTCCACTGCCAGGATGACGGGATACTCCACTGCCGGTGGTCCGTGTTAAGCTCCAACTGGCTCCATAGACCCCAAGGCCCTATAGGAAGTGACCAGGGAGGTCCCTTGGACCAGGGCGAGCCGCCCTTTGACTTGTCAATGAAGAAAGGTGCTTCGAGCCGTTGTCGGCTCATGTCAGAGACGACTCGCGTCGGCGGCAGCCAAAGGCGGCTCCACCAAGGGTTGCTTGGATGGGCATAGCAGGGGCTATACTGCTCCAGTTTGCGCGTTCTTGGATGCATTGGAAAGCTGATATCACAGGCTATACGAATCTGATGTCATCTCACCAAACTAACTAACCATTAATGATTCTCAGCCTTTCTCAGTTTCCGCCATCTGCATTCTACATGAATTCTGCTCCCTTGGTGTTGTAGCAACACAAAGCACACACCTCCCTTGGAATTCTCATTGCACTAAGTAGCCGTGGACACTTACGTGGTTTGGGGCACGCCATGACAGCATTCCTGACAGTGATTTCCTCACCAAGGAGCTGTCCAAACACTGCCAACCATGGGCGATGCAAGCGAAGAAGGCTGGCTTCATCTGCGGAGCATGTGCCAAGAAAGTGAGCAGAAGGTGTGACCGCATCTGTGGGCACTTCGCATGCAACAATCCAAACGTGGGCAAGTGTCCACATCCTCCGCCAACATGTCATGATGCTCTCGGCCTTCAGCACATGCCTCCTCCTCCAGTAGGATGGCAGCCGCATAACGTGAATCACTACAAGGAAGAAGGAGCTGAATGGGGAACCAAGGACAAGCCAGTTGCGTGACTCAAGTTGGCGGAGGCACAGGGCAAGGAGGTGACAGCAGCAGCTGGGGGGATGACGTTGCACCTAGACTCCAGCGATGAGGAGGCAGAGAACCAGCAGAAAGCAACGGGTCCCAGCAGGCCGGCGGCATCAAAAACGCTTGAGGGTGAGATACCGCTCTTTGATATCAACAAGGCTGCTTCATTCCGCCAGTCCACCATGGTTGAGCACATTGACAAGCACAAGAACGACCGCTACAGCTGGACATCGTTATGATCCCTTGATGCATGGTTGGTCGACATACAGCACCAGCTTTGCTGTCGACGAGTGGTCTGACAAGCAGGTTAGGCTTGTGTACAATGCCATGGCAGTGAATGCCATGGGGGTTGTTCACCTGTTTTCTCATCATGCCAGCGGCTTGACCAGAGACGCAGACCACATAGCAAGCATGATTGTTGTAGAAATTGAGACAGTGGATGAGGAAAAAGTCATTTCAGTCATCTGTGACAATGTTTCAGTGAACGAAAGGCCTTTTCAGACCTGAGATTGCGGTACCGGAAGCTATTCTTCCAAGGGTGTTGTGCCCACAACATTGATCTCAATATGAAGGATGTTGGCAAGTCTGCATGGGGTGCAGGGATCATTGGGAAGTGTGAAAAAATCATTGCATTTTTCAGGAACAACGCCATACCCCGGACATGGTTGAATGAAAAAACAGGAGGCAAGGAGCTGAAGACCAGGTATGACCCCGCTTTGCCTCTGTCTTTGACATGGTGGAGAGGCTCTTGGAGCTGAGAGCAGAGGTGGAGCAGTTTGTGCAGCTGCCTTTTTGGAAGCTGATTGGTTCAAGCAGGGATGCAGGATTCAAAAGTAGGAAGAAGGAGGTGGGGGCACTCATCCGCCGCAAGGTTTTTTGTGTGTAGGTGCGTCAGTTGAAGGATGTGTTGTTGCCACTGGTGAATGTGCTGCGGGTGGCTGACGCCCGGGGTGGGGGGGCAGGGCAGATTTACAAGGGAAACCTGGATTGTGTTGAGCAGCTGAAGGCCCTGACCGAAAAGAAACGGAGAAGCCGAGTAAGGTGGCAGAATGCCATATCAACTTTATCTTGGGGAGGCTCGACCGGCGGTGGTCGAAGGGCATGTCTTGTACCCTTTATGGAACTGTCCGACGTCTGCATCCAGAACACTTTGTGAATGACCTGTCCGCTGATGCCACCACCTTGGAGTCCCGGCAAGCTGTCGTGGAGGCCCTGGTTCCAGAAGATCAGCAGGACGTCATCATGAAAGAGATGGGAGCCTTCGAGCTGGGGCAGACTAGCGTAGTCCAGGACCTAAGGGTGCACACCGGGTAAGATTCCCGGATCCCAGATTGGATCCTGATCCCCGGGTCCGGATCCTATGGAGGATTTGGATCCCCAAATCGCAAAAAAGATCCCCGGATCCTGAGGATCCCCGGATCCTCAACAGATCCCGGGGATCTCCACACTTTATTTTGCGTCCATCCAAAATCCAACGTTTTTTTCATATGGATTTTCACCACCTTTAAAGTATGTGTATTGAGGAGGCTTTCCATGATTAGTGGCTAAAATCAGCACATGCATCACATGCAAGTTTTGGTCTGGGTCATCACACACATGTCATCATATCATATTCTGTTTGGATTCATGTACTTTGGGCATCACACCACACTAAATGTGGTCATTTCCTCAAATGTTAGTTCACAATCCTAGTGAACTTATTCAAGCACGACCTTGACTACTCAACCAACACATGAGGGAAGAATTCTGAACTTTGGAGAATCAAAACTTGACAGAAGAAAGGGATTTTACTCCACTGTTTTATGGCAAGTGCACATGCATGATTGTGAAATAAATGCACACAAAGTCTGAGATCATGGAGTTTCCCATCCGTGATTCACACAATGTCTTTTGTGGAACTTCCGTAACATCGTCATCCTCACCCCCCATATCCCCTTCCTCCTCTCCCTCCTCCCCACCATCGTGGTCATCCTCCTCTTCATCATCTTCGTTCATGCACAAACTAATTCATTCCAACTCCTCGCATGCCGCACCCACAAGCCCATCCTCACGAGCTTTGCGACGCAACTCATTGATGCGCATCTCCTCCTCCCTGTACTCCGGTGCGACGATACCGTGGGGGAAACCGGGAATTCAAGCAGGGAGCGCTCGTTGATCCAGCTCTTCATGGTGAGTAGATTCTTGACTGTCTAGTACGCGAGCGAGTGCCTGAAATCAGTGATGACATGCCTGCCAAGTGAGAACAAGCGTTCAGAGGGTGTGGAGGTGGCTGGAACTGCAAGAACATCCATCGCAGCAAGGAAGAAGGAAGGATAATGTCTCTGCAGTTTTCGATAATGCTTGAGCACCTTGCATGTGCGAGTTTTCTTTGGCAGTTTTGCCCATGCATCTACCTCCACCTCCAGCGACAACATCTCCGCCGTCACTTTTGGTGCCTCAGGCTCTTCAAACAGATCCCTGTGTGGATCTGCCAGAGCCTCTTCCATCAAAGCATCATCCTCCGTTGAGGGTGGAGGACGCGGTCGAAGTTGTCGTCCTCCACTGACAGCACTCGACCCTTGCTGCTGCTGGGAGACCTGCTGCTGTGCAACCTGCTGGCGTGCACCTTGCTGCTGCTGACCCTGCTCATTGGACCGCGGTTGTCGCTGCTGTGTACCCTGTCCACCCTCTTCATGTGCTGCCAGCTGAAAACTCTGCTCCTGGCTTTTCTACGAGGACTGAGAGCCCTGTGTGCCTGCTGTGGTTGATGCTACATCAGCTGCTACGAGGGCAACTGCTTCCTCTTGTGCTATCACCACCCGGTCATGATAGGGGCGTAGCAGCGACAGCACCTTGACCTGCAATTCTGCGGCCGATCTCATACCCATGAGCTTGTGCGTGCGTTCAAACCACCGGAGACGGAAGCGAGGATCACATGCTGTTGCGAGCATGTGGCGGTCGGTGAGAAGCCGCGCGTAATTCTTCAATTTCACTTCCGCCACGGCAAACCCGTCCTTGATTTCCACCAGCAGTTGCTCCTTGGCATCCAGCCGCCCAGCCGCACCTCTCCTCTTGCTCTTCTCGCGTGCCATGATCGCCTTCACCTGCCACGACCCCAGCTTGTCCAACATCGACTCGTAGAAGGGGATGACCAGGTTCAAGGTGGGATACTTTGCTCCACTGATGCCATTGGTGAATGACTTGAACGGCTTCAGCACCACGATGAGTAGGGTGATGAGCCGCCACTCGTCACGGCTTGGTTTCAGCTCCTCTCCCTCAATGCCGTAGCTGTCAAGCCACACGGGGAGCACGTCCTTGAGGATGAGGACACGCTCCATCATGTCAAGGGTGGCATTCCACCTCGTCTCGGTGTCAAGGTGCAGCAACTGGTACTTGACAGCTGCTGCCGTTGCTGCGTTGATGAGTGACTGCTCCTTGGGGTGGAGCGGTTCACAAACACTGCGATTGCACGAGCCTTGGAGACAATGGTCTCCACCTTGGGATGGCGCATGAGGTCCTTCACTGCTAGGTTCATGATATGACCTAAGCAGCGGATGTGGCCCTCGGGCAGCAGCGACGACTCGGCGCAGGGTATGATGAAGTTGTTAATCATGGCGTCGTTGGTCGACTCGTTGTCGACTGTCAGACAGAACATGCTGTGGAATAACCCCCATTGCTTCAGTGCATTGGCCAGCGCATCAAACGTGTTCTGCGTGTTGGGGCTCACTGGTAGTGCGGGGAATGAGATGGCCAGTGTCTTCACCTGGAAGAAGTGGGAAGCAATGCGAGGAAATGCAGTGAACAGGGATGCTGTTAGGCCAGGCAATGACTGTCAAGAGCATTGAAAATTCCTGGCAGTGCTTCAGATTGCATTAGTTTGCAGACAACCGCAATGCAATGCTTTGCATTGCATTGCATTGCAATTGGGTTGCAGCAGCCCCCCCCCCCATTCCCAATGTGTTTTGTCAATGCCAATCCGTGCAATGTCATGCATTTGCATGCAAATGCTATGGAGAATAGGTAGGGAAATGCATGGAAGTGCTTCAGATTGCATTAGTTTGCATAGAACCGCAATGCAATGCTTTGCATTGCATTGCATTGCAATTGGGTTGCAGCAGCCCCCCCCCCTCCCATTCCCAATGTGTTTGGTCAATGCAAATCCGTGCAATGCCATGCATTTGCATGCAAATGCTTTGGAGAATAGGTAGGGAAATGCATGGCAGTGCTTCAGATTGCATTAGTTTGCATACAACCGCAATGCAATGCTTTGCATTGCA
>SZWC01000597.1:237048-259326 GCA_023375785.1 Penium margaritaceum | reverse complement strand
GTGTGCGTGTGTGTGTGTGTGTGTGTGTGTGTGTGTGTGTGTATGTGGATGTGTGTATATGTGTATGTATGTATGTATGTGTGTGTGTGTGTGTGTGTATGTGTGTGTGTGTGTGTGTGTGTGAGAGAGAGAGAGAGAGAGGGTGTTCATATAATTTGTTAGTTATGATTGTAACACACGCAAGTGACCTCTTGACTCTACGCACACACACACACATCAACACTGCAAGTGATTTATGTGGATTAAAGCTCTTTGGTGCAAAGCTGTGACGCAACATGGAGCGAACAGTCGTGGAAACACCATCAAGTTACCAAGTGGTGGCTGTCAGAAACCGGGGTGCGGTTCCAACGTGGCCCGACGGGTCCTCCGTGGTCACGGCTATGTTTTGTGCGGGTGGTTCTGAGTCTAAGCGTGAGCTTTCTGGTCGCCTCACACTATGTTTCTGCCAGTTGAAGACAAATGCGATACATTCACTTTTTCGAAGGGAAGAACGCGATTTTTCATTAGTTTTTTAACACGGACATGATCTAAATTTTTTTAGGGCTAGTCATGAGCTCTCCAACGCACTAAACCGTGCATGATTCGGATCACCGTAGCTCCCGCTACATCATCCGAAGCGCAGCACCCCAAATCAGCCGCTCAGTCGGCGGCGCGTACCACATCGCCCGCCGAGGCGCCCTCACACATCAAGGACCCATCAAAACGGCATTCCGCAGGCGCAGATGTCCCTATGCATAGTGGCGGCGCCCCTCACGTCTTTGGGGTCTGTTTCAATGAGTTAATCATCGAGTTTGGTGATGGGGATTGATGTGGGTAGAAACCTGTTCGCGGACCTCCAGTCGGAACTTTGATTAAGTCCCCGAGTAACAAACTGTACTACTGAGTTTCGGACTCCGAGCCAGGATTTTGGCGAAGTCCCTCAGTAACAAACTGCACTCCTGAAATCCGGCGGATCATCCACTGGATGCCTCGGCAGATCTTCAGGAGCAAAATCCCCAGATGGCATTTGTTACTCGTTCCGGTCAATTATTCACCGGAAGTCGAACCGCGGTCGGCTCCCAGAACCGCCGCGCACACCCCAACTTTGGAAGCCCATATCTCCCTCGTTACTAGTCCGATTCCGGTGAAATAACTTCCACCGGATTCAACAACTTGTCCAATTTCAGGTGCAATCCTCCATTTGAGGATCCGAGAAATACCCGAGTCTCCAGATCCAACGACGAGGAATTTCCTCTCTCTGGCGGCTCGTCGGCGCCTCCCGGCGCTGCACTTGGTCATGCAGAGGGGCAAATCTTCAACAGTGGCCACAGCACCAGTTCAAACCTCATGGAGAGATTTATTGTAGTGATGTTTCATACTGTTACATTCTAGAATGGGGCACATACTTTTAGGAGTGCATGCACCACATATACTCGTTTTGTGGTTGAGTTCTTACACACTTGCATGCTTCAGGCTTAGTGAGCCGGGTTGTTGATCCCTCAGGACCATATGTCCGGCTTATGCCGGTGTGTGAGAAACCACCTGGAGCTCGCTCGTTCTAGGGTTGGGTTCGATCCTTGGGTGGCGTCCGGGCCCCACGTCGAGAGACTTGCATGGGTGGCCCAGTCAACTAGCGTTTAGCACTTCGTTTGCTACTTACTAGCTCACTTGTTCTTGTCTCACTTCACGTAACGTGAGCTTGCCCCACCTGATTCATGGTGTCGCTCCCTCTTCTTGCTTGCTTGCTTACTTGTATATTCTAGCAACCATAGCTGTCTACTGGTATCAAAGCAGGAGGACTCATTCCTCCTCGCAACAGTCCTGAGGTCTTGTTGGGTCACACCCACGTGGCAGGTGATCCCGCGCAAGCCAGTTACGTACGACGGCACTGGCTCCTCTCTGCCGCCGCCATCTCACTCTCGGCCGTTCCTCAGCACCTGCACACACACTAACCACGCTGTGGCCACACCCGTCGCTTCTGTCCCACAGCAGCCGCACGTGCGCACTCCTCGCATTCGCACACATCGCACCCACACTCTGTGTAGTGTGCTGTCCTTGTGCACAGTGCACTTGCAATTGGGGCCTTGGCACCTCTCGGACACCGACCTGCACTCTCACAGCCGCATATCTCCGCACCTACGATCAATGTGGTGCGAACACCTCGTGCATTTTGCAGCAGCGACTACGGCATTGGCACCTCTCCGCCACCGTCTCTCACTCTCATAACCGCACATTCCGCACCCACGAGTTGCGTGGTACGCTCACTTCGTGCACGTCGCAGCTGCAACTACGGTATTGGCACCTCTCCGTCGTCGTCCCTCACTGCGCAGTCCTGTCGTCCCGCGGTGCTGCAATCTCGTGCACAGCGCAGCTGCGACGACGGCATCAGCTTCACCGTCATCGTTCCTCTCAAGCCTCTGCCGTGTTACGGCCGAATCATCAACTATCGCAGCAACTGCCTCACACAGCAGTTGCCCTCATAGCTGACGCTGGTGTTCCCAGCCGCCAATTCACCATCTCCCACACGTGCCACACCGTGGTGTGAGTAGCAGCAGCAGCGGCTCTACCACCGTGGTACACCTCTCATCTTTGCAGGCTGCTTGCCGAGCAGCGGAACGCTCGGCGCTCTGGCGTCTCCTCCTCTAACAGAGCCAATTCCCACTTCATCCACGGCCGCACGTGAACGTGACCGTATCGACGACGAGAACGCGTACCACGAAGAGAGGGTGGAGCGGGAGGTGTGGTCGAGGATTCACCGTAGCAGTCCGGGGTATTACCCCAGCAAGGATTACGACCCCGCCGACTACTACGAGTGGGAGGACGCCACAGCCTACACGGCCCACTTTCAATCCGCCACCGACGATTCACGGACAGCGCAGAACAAATCGGCCACGGCACCATCGCTTGATCACCGATCTCTCCAATCACCGGTAAGCCCACCCGTTGCCCATAGAACTCGTCAGCAACGTCATCGAGCTGCCCCTCGCAGAGCAGCACCATGCTCTGCAGCAACAGTACCTAGAGCGGCTGCCTCACTTTGGGCCGCATCCCCAGCTGCATCAGCTGCAGAGTCAGCCTCTTCTCCATCTCCTGACATCCTGACTGCTCTGCAGGCCGCCCTTGTGTCTAGTACTACTGTTCCATCCACCTTTGCCGCCACTGCACGTGCTGCACCTGCACTGGCCAGCACTGCTGCTAGCAAAGCCATTGATACATACATAGCAGCAGCAGTTAATCAGGGTCCTCTGGAACCTACTGCTGTTAACGTCATTACTCAGATTGCTGCCCCAGCAGATGCAGTCGCAGCAGCAGCAGCTTCAGCGCCAACAGCGTTCTCTCGGGCTGTAGACTCCATTCACACCTCCACAGCACAGGCATCAGCACTGCCCTCCTCTTCTTCATCAGCGACTCATCACATCCAGCTGCTGGTCTCGACCACTCCTGTCATCTCCACCCTGTCAGCCGCAGAGTTGATGGGAGTAGCCTGCCTCATTGTCTCAGCATCAGCCACTGTTACAGTTGTGGCCTCCTCAGCTGTTGCTGCTCTCCCATCCTTATTCTCTTTGCAGCGTTGTGCTTGGTGAGCTTGGTCTCTCTCTCTCTCTTTGTTCTTGCCTCTCTTGCGTTGGTTTGTTTTTGCGTCCAGGTTTTTGCCTTGCAGCTGACTCCCGACGCACCCATCACACATCTCCCACGCCCACTGGGACAAGGGAAACTCTGCCAAAAAATTTCGGCAGAGTCACGTCACTGGCACCATGCCAGTTGACGATGACCAAGACACTCCCTTACAGGCTGAGTTGCAGCGTGAGCGCACTGCACTGCATGCTGCGCTCACTGCTTAGCGCGCCCTCGAAGAAAAGTTGCGTGCTGAGCAAGCTGACCAGGAAACCTTCGCATATCACATTGCTGACCTGGTCATTAACCGCCTCCAGCCCACATTGTGCAGCACACCCTCTGCAACCAGTGTCGCCGGCATCGCTGCTGCATTCTCCACTTCACCCACTTTTTCATCTGCCACCGCTGGCTCATCCTCCTCTCACCCTCTTGCAGCCGCGTTCGCCGCTGGCGCAGCCGCAACTAGACCACTTGCGCCACCAGCACAGCGCAAACCAGACTTTGACTCCAATCCCCCTAACTTCACTTTAAACCTCACCTTCTATTCCTGGGAGTTCCGCTTCAGTGTTTGGGCACAGGGGGAGCAGCTCTGGGAATATTACCATGAGCCCAATCCATCTGCTAACCCTCCTTTTCTACCTGTTGAGTTTGAGTCTGCCCGCGCTGTACATGTCCTCATTCGTGCTAGACCGAATGATCTCACTCACAAGATCGGGTCCTACAATGTCGACACTATACGCCGCACCACTGCATACCCTGTTGGTGCTTACGTGTTGATTAAACGCCACACAATAGTGACTGGGCATGCAGCCTATATTGTTCTCACTGTTCAGTTCAACACGCTCTCCATGCATGCCGATGAGAGTGCTGGCGCCTATTGGGTTCACAATCTGCGGTTGCTGCGTGACCTTGGCAAGGCAGCTCCTGGACAGCTCCCTGCTGTTCTCTCCATCGTCAACGAACTCATCCCAGAACTCAGTGACATCTTCCAGGAAGTGAAGGCCACTGAGCTTGAATGCTTGGCGGCCATCCTTGTCCCTACAGATGCTCCGCCCAGCATCAGCGCCTTATGGGAGTTCACCTTCCAGCATATGACAGACTGGTGCACCTCACTAGAAAACAAAGGCATTCATCACGCCGTCGTTGCAGCAGCTACCACCGCACTCCCTTCTTCATCCTCCTATGCCTCAACCTCGTCTTCAACCACTACCTCCACCACGACGGTGACCTCTCTCGCTTCACAGGGGGGTGGTCGGGGTGGAGGCCGTGGTAAAGGCAAAGGCCAGGGGGGTTCGTCTGGTGGTGGTGGAAAAGGGGGGGGGCGGCAAAGGCCGCGGCTCTGACAGTGCTGCCTCTTCATCTCACTCCTCCAGCATTGTCACGTGCTAGAACTACGATGCCGCCAGCCATGCGGCGCCCAAGTGCCCAGTTCCTCCAGATGATGCTCCTCTGGCATCCGCCATGCGTGCACATTGGGCACGCTCGTCAGGCACTGGTGGTGGCTCCTCTCGTTCCTCCACCTCCACTGTTCCTCCCAGCCGCCCTTCATCTTCCTCTCCGACAACCGCTACCTACAGCACCGCCATGACTTCACCGCCCCCGCCCTCTCCCTGGGTTTGGCCTCCCGGGTTTGGCAGCCCCGTCTACTTCGGACCTCCCTCCATATTCTACTCATCCCCTCCATGGACATCATCCACGTCCACTTCTCAGCGTCCCTCCTCAGGTGTCATCATCACTGGCCCGTCTAGCGACGAGCGCCAGCTGGACTCTGCCCTCTCTCATGCCATCCACCAGAGACACCTCCGTGATCATGGAGGTGAGATTGTGCACTCGGGTGAGGGGGCGCTTGCGTGTGTGATTGATGTGTCACTTATTCCCCGGTTGCCGTTCCTTGGATTGAAAAGTGGCAGTCTTACAGCCTACCTTGTTGCCTTGCTGCCTGTGGTCCGCGCCTTTCTCATTGCTCTGCCATGGCCTCTGTGAATTGTAACCCTGCATCTGTACAAGTATCCAGTGGCTTCTGGATCCTTGATTCAGGAGCCACCCACCACATTGTTGAAATAGTATGCACCTTGTCCACTGCCTAGCTGGCTAGCTACACATACAGACAAGGCATGCACTGCTCTGTGGAGTACGTCCCCTTGGTCTGTTCTGAGATGGGCCAGGAATGCACTGCCCATAATGGGTATGTCCCCTGTGGCTCATCATAGGAACCATACCTTGTTGGCATGTTTGAATAGGTACCGAAGTCTCAAACGAGAGATCGCGGGTTCAAATCCCGCGACGGCCACAATTTCCTTTGTGGCCAAAACTGGGACAGGAAGCTTCTATGAAGCTTACTAAAAGCCTGGCTTGAGGATGACACTTGGAGGTCTAAGGACGCGCCAAGTACGATTGTAGGTTGAGGTTGGCTCCAGTGGAGCCACTACAAGCAGAAGCTTTAGCAAAGCTCTGTAAGTATAAAAGCCTGTACCTTGCATGCATCCATTTACAGTTCTTGCCTTTGAGACTCCTCACAGAGTGTCCAACCAAAGGTAGACACTAAAGACCNCGGGACCCGTTTTCTAGACCGTTGCTATCCGGCGCATTGACAAAGGGTTATGGGCCCACACTTCTGGTTCTAAGGCACGCTTCCAAGACCGACTAGCGCGTGGTCTTGCAGGGCGCACAGGTACAACAGGGACACGACCATCGGACGGCTCCATCTACTCCATCGGCTCCATCGGCTTCTTCAGGTAGGGTGCGTGCACGTGGCGGACTAGGGGACGAGGAACAGCTCTGTCCATGTTGGATAAGACCCTCGAGCCCCAATGGGATTAAGCTCTACCCCTTTTTAGAAGGTGGTACGACCCCGAGTCTGTTCCCTCACGACGGCACCATCGTCTTAGGCGATCATCGGCTGGAGGGGTATGCAACGAAACCAACTACACCTTTGACAACTGTCGCAGTCAGCAGCCTCATCAGCCTCATCGGCCTCAATGAAGCAGAGTAGCAGCGAAGCAGAGAAGACGAACAACCGCCAAAATGGTGGATCCGACTCCAGCCCGCCTTGAGGCGGGTATGTCCAAATTCACGGGGACAGGTTTTCCCTTGTGGAAATGGCAATTTGAGATTGTCATGAACGTGCGTGGCTACCTCGACATCCTAAAAGGAATCGAGACAGCACCCGCCGATGTGACCATGACGACGCATGCGGCTGATCTTGCAGCATGGACGATGAAGAACAACATGGCTCTCTCCATTCTTGTGACATCCATCAACGAGACTCAACACTCCCACATCACTAGATGCACGTTGGCTGCCGAGGCCTATGCAAAGCTCTCATGCGTGCATCAATCGAACTCCCTAGCAAACCGACTCTTCATCTTCCAACGGTTGATGTCGATGAGGGTGAGCGAAGGAGAATGGATACCCGCATTTTTGCAGTTGTTCGACAACGTGCTGCAAGAGGTCCAGCAAATGGAATGGAAGCTCGACTCCAACATGCGTGCCATGATCCTTCTAATGGAACTACCGGAAAGCTGGGGGTCCTTGATCACCGTATTTGGCGGTTGGAAGGAGGCAGATCTGACGTACGACGCTGTCGCCGAACACGTCCGCAACGAGTCCATGCGACGCAGTGGTAGTGAGGCAAACATCTGAGCCTATGCCTCTCACTTCGGTGGACATGGTGCAAGCTCTCACTCCAGTCAAGGCAACAGCGGAGGCAGTGGCGGTGGAGGGAAAGGCAATGGTGGCGGGAAGAGTTCCAAGAAGCCCGGCAACTGTCACAACTGTGGCAAGGCTGGGCACTGGGCTAGGGACTGCCGTAGTCCCAAGAAAGAAGGCGGGAACAAAGGTGGAAAGGAGAAGAAGGAGCTCACCAACATGATGGCTAGGGGGTTGCCCATGAAGGGCGCAGCGATCCTCAGGCCCGGGGCATTCGCCCTTGCCTCAGGCACCAACCACCACTCTTCAAAAGAGAAGGGTGGATTTGTCTCCATGGCCGAATCTGTCATGCGCATCAAGTGTGCAAACGGCGGCGTCGTCCAAGCCATGGGCGAAGGAAACAAGGTGATCACGTTCAACATGAATGGTATGGAGAAGGCGGTCAACCTTCAAAAGGTGGTGTACATGCCCTCCTTTGCAGCCAACTTGCTGTCCGTCTCACAAATCACCGACAACAACATGACGGTGGTGTTCACCAACAAGGAAGCGGTGGCCCTAAAAAACGAGGACATCTAGATTTTGTACACCAAAGACGACCTCATGCTTCAAGTTCCAAGAGTCGAAGGCCTCTACGTACTTCAAACCAAAGTCACCAAGGCGTCGGATGAGGGACTCACATGTGCCACCAAGACAGTGGCACCGGAGCCAAAGGATGCACCACTGGTGACCGCTGCGGCCGCCACATCAACCAAGGACACTGACGTTGAGCTGTGGCACCGGCGATTTGGCCACGTGGCCAACAGCACGCTGCAGAAGATGCGGGAGCAAGAGGTAGTCCGCGGAATGGAAGGGTGCACCATGAAGCATGGCGGAGGGTGTGCATTGTGTGAACCATGCCTCCAAGCAAAGGCAAAGAAGAAGCCGTTTGGGAGAGGAGGTCAACGAGCGGAGGACGTCTTGGAACTGATACACAGTGACGTGTGTGGACCCTTTCGCACACCGTCTAACGGAGGAAGCAAGTACTTCATGACCTTCATTGATGACCACAGCCGCAAGTTGTGGATCTACTTCCTCAAAACAAAGGGAGAGGTCAAGAGAAGCTCCTCGAGTTCGTCGCCATGGTGGAGCGGCAAACATCCAAGAAGGTGAAGACGCTCCGAAGTGACAATGGGGTTGAGTACGAGGCATGCAAGCCTTGGCTCAAGCATCATGGCATCTGTCATGAGCAAACCACCCCATACAACCCCCAAAGCAACGGTGTTGCCGAGAGGATGAACCAAACCCTACTCGGCATGGTGCGAAGCATGCTCTTCGACGCCAAGCTCCCACCTCGCTTTTGGGCAGAAGCAGCAACAACAGCCTGCTACCTCTTTAATCTCACACCAGCAACCGCCTTGCGGAAGCATGGAAAAGAGCATGACAAGCAGCTGAAGACCCCACAAGAAGCAAGGTCGGGAAAGAAACCCAACGCATCTCATCTGAAGGTGTTTGGGTCAACTGCATGGGTAAAGATCCAGTCGGGAGAAGCTGGAGACAAGCTGGACGCACGTTCCAGGAGGTGCGTCATGGTTGGGTACGACACATCACACAAAGCCTATCGGCTTTGGGACAAGGCAGCAGGCAAGCTCGTGAGGAGCCGCGATGACGTGTTTGACGAACGCACCCCTAAAAAGGGAGAGCTGCTGGACCCGATCCTCGCTCCCAAAGTGGGAGAGTGGATAGTGTTGCTTGAGTCCGGAGACCAAGCACCCGACAACTGGCTCGCTTTGCCAGCAGGTGTTGGGAATGGCACAGTAGATGCGGAGGATGACGCATCATCAGACATGGACGCAGATGCCGAGGCGTCCGGATCTTCCGAGTCTGACTTGGAGTCTGACGACTCTTCTGACGATGAGGACGACGACGACAAACCACCACCTATGGAAGCACCAGCACCAAAGCAGGAAGCCGCACCAGCACCCCGACGCAGTTTGCGACCAAAGAAAGCACCTTTGCGGTATGAGGATGATTGGACTGGCCTTAGCTGGTCGTGCATGGTTCAAGGAGAGCCATCCACAGTGGCAGAGGCGATGAATGGCCCAGATGCGGCCAAATGGAAGGAGGCAGTGGACAGCGAGCTCGCGTCCATTGCTCAGAACGGCACGTGGATGCTGGTGGATAGACCCGACAAGGCCCACGTGGTGGGATCCAAGTGGGTCCTCCGAGTGAAGAAGCAAGGTGGCAGCATCGACAAGTTCAAGGCAAGGGTAGTGGCTAAGGGGTTCTCTCAACGCCCGGGCTCCGAGTACGATGAGACGTTCGCGCCTGTCGTGACCTTTGCCTCCATCCGCTCTCTCCTTGGTATTGCAGCCGCAAAGAACCTAGAGATACACCAGATGGACGTCAGGACAACTTTTCTTCATGGGAAGCTTGACAAGGAAGTGCTGATGGAGGTGCTCGAAGGAGTCAAAGCTCCCGAGGGCAAGGTGTGCAAGTTGGTGAAAGTGCTCTACGGGCTGAAACAAGCCCCAAGGATGTGGTACAAAGAGATGGACGGTTTCATGACCGGTCTCTCCTTTGCGCATTGCCAGAGTGATCCAAGCGTGTACGTGTGCGATGATGGGAGAGGGCTGATGCTCGTTGCGCTGTACGTGGATGATCTGATCATCTGCACGTCTTCGGTCAAGTTGCTGGATGAGCTGAAGTCTGACCTCAGCAAAAGGTTCAAGATGAAGGACATGGATCCTCTCGAGTACTACCTCGGGATCGCCATCCACCGCAACCGAGTAGCAGGCACCATCGAACTCAACCAAACCAAATACATTGGTGAGGTACTGAAGCGCTACCACATGGAAGACTGCAAACCTGTCAGCACCCCAATGACGACCGATACGAAGCTGAAGACCTCCATGTCGCCAAGCAACGAAGCAGAACAAAGGGAGATGCAAGACATCCCCTACCCGTCCGCCGTGGGTAGCATCATGTACGCCATGGTAGGGACTCGTCCCGACATCTACTATGCTGTGGGACAAGTGAGCAGATTCGTGGCCAACCCTGGGCTACAACATTGGCAGGCAGTCAAGCGCATCTTGCGCTACCTGCAGAAGACACGTCACATGGGCCTCATCCTTGGAGGCCAAGAAGGAACGGAACCCCTTCGCCTGAAGTGCTACACCGATGCTGACTGGGGAGGAAACCTCGACGACAGGAAATCCACCTCTGGATACGTGTGCATCTTGAATGGCGCTACCATCTCATGGGCCAGCAGGAAGCAAGATTGTGTTTCTGTGTCCACGGCTAAGGCAGAGTATGTTGCTTTGTCTGGGTTGTGCAAAGAGACTCAGTGGCTGTGCAGCCTCCTTGGCGAAATGACAGTACCACAGAAGGATGCCACGGTCGTACACGTGGACAACGTGAGTGCCATCTCAATGGCTGAAGATGAGATCATCTCCCGGCGAACGAAGCACATCAACATACGTTACCACTACTCACGTGACCTGGTCATGAAGAACGTGGTGGACTTGCAGCATTGCGGAACAAAGAGCATGCTTGCTGACTGCATGACCAAGCCGCTGGACAGCGACTTGCATTATGCAAGCATTCGTGGATTCGGCATGAGGAGTGCGGCAGAGGAAGGGTGAGCTCCAAGGCATTGATGGAGACGCAAGGGACAGATGGACAGAGGTGCAAGGGAGAGATTTGTTGAAATAGTATGCACCTTGTCCACTGCCTAGCTGGCTAGCTACACATACAGACAAGGCATGCACTGCTCTGTGGAGTACGTCCCCTTGGTCTGTTATGAGATGGGCCAGGAATGCACTGCCCATAATGGGTATGTGCCCTGTGGCTCATCATAGGAACCATACCTTTTTGGCATGGTTGAATAGGCACCGGAGTCTCAAACGAGAGATCGTAGGTTCAAATCCCGTGACGGCCACAATTTTCTTTGTGGCCAAAACTGGGATAGGAAGCTTCTATGAAGCTTACTAAAATCCTTGCTTGAGGATGACACTTGGCGGTCTAAGGACGCGCCAAGTACGATTGTAAGTTGAGGTTGGCTCCAGTGGAGCGACTACAAGCAGAAGCTTTAGCAAAGCTCTGCAAGTATAAAAGCATGTACCTTGCATGCATCCATTTACAGTTCTTGCCTTTGAGACTCCTCACAGAGTGTCCAACCAAAGGTAGACACTAAAGACCAACATGCGGACTTCGTGAGGTTGCAAACCAAACGAACCTAAAGTGTGGATCCCTCGTTCGAGGTTGATGTGTTATCTTGGTTGCAATACCAAGAGCGATTGGCGGCCTCCTATGTCGGGACCCGTTTTCTAGACCGTTGCTATCCGGCGCATTGACACACATGACCTCTCGTCGTTCCTTGTTCGTCTCTCTGGGTCCTGTCTGCTCTGAGCGTTTTGTTCGCATCTGGTCATCTCTTGCCAATCCAAGGTGTTGGGATTGTTCGCTTTGTTGGCCTTGGAGGGGAGCTCTTTCTGCCAGATTTCTTGTATGTGCCTGCCCTCGAGCTCAGTCTGCTCTCTGTTACGACTCTCGACGACCAGGGCATGGACTTCTCTTCCAGTCGTGACATTGCTTCTGTGTCGAACCACACCACTGGCCATGTCCTGCTGTGAGGCACGCGGTGTGATCGCCTGTACCATGTGCCCTCCTTTGCGCCTCATCCGGCCCCCACTGCACTTGTTCATGTTGCGTGCTCTCTCTCGCTCTCTCTCTCTCTTTATCTCTCTCTCTCTCTCTCTCTCTCTCTCTCTCTCTCTCTCTCTCTCTCTCTCTCTCTCTCTCTCTCTCTCTCTCTCTCTCTCTCTCTCTCTAGCGCACTCACAGCTGCTCCACCGCCACCTCTGCCACATTCACACTGTTGCTGTTGACAGTTTACTCCGGGACAAGCCCGCTTATGGCCTCGACGCCGAAACGTTCCCTGCCCCTTGTCCCATTGACTGTCTTGACAGTGCTTAGGGCAAAATGCATCGGTCACCATTTTCTACATCTGATTCTCGCACATCCCATCCCCTTGACCTCTTGCACGCAGACCTCATGGGACCCCTCGCCCATGATGCTCTCGGGGGGGTTAGCCGCTATGTTCTCTGTCTCACGGATGATTTTTCTCGCATACGCTCGGTCTTCGCCCTTTGGCAAAAGAGTGATGCATGTCCCACTCTCGAGTCCTGGCTGCCCCTGGCCGAACTGGCCTGTGGTAGTCGTCTGAAGGTTTTTCGGTGTGACTGTGGTGGGGAGTTCATGGGTCCCACGGCTCGCTTCTTGACCTCTCGCTGGGTGTGTATGCAACCTTTTGCTCCCTACACACCCCAAAAGAATGGCGTCTCTAAATGCTGGAACCGCACACTTGCTGACGGTGTTCGCACTCTTCTTAGTGAGTCCTCCCTTCCCCACGTCTTTCCTTTCAAAAAATGGAAAATGGCCCAGATGCCCATGAAACTCTGTCGAGGCCTCGAGCATGCCAGAAAATAAGGGTACCTCATTACATTTACCCCCCCCCCTCCCCCCGTCGGAGGCGCGACCTCCCGACGTCCCTGAGATACTCCTGTAGAACAGTGTTGGTACCCCCAACATGGAGGTTGGCCTCTGACTCCCTAGAGTTGTGCTCTACTGGGTAACCCTTCAAGTGCACCAAAAACTCAGGCCGACGTCCCCTCTGGCGGTCCGCCATAATCTTCTCCACCTCAAAATCCTCACTTCCTTCAACCTGGAAAGTAGGAGGTGGAGCTGTCCCACGATCCTAGAAGAAGGTATTGGGGTCGCGATAGGCACGTAGCAAGGACATGTGGAACACCAAATGGATGGTGAAGTGAGCTGGTAGTTCTAGCTTGTAGGAAACGGCCAACCCCTTCTCTAGAATACAGAACGGACCCAAGCATCACGGGTATACCTTGGAAATTCCAACTCCCATTAGTTGCAGGTTACCAGAGTTCAGCATCACCTGATCACCCACTTGGAACTCCTCCGTCGAGCGATGCTTATCGGCCAGCTGCTTCTGCTGCTTCTGGGCCTTCAATAGCCGTTTCTGCACCACGTCCCAAGTGGTGGCAAATCCATTCGCAATCTGTTGTAGAGCCGGAAGAGATATTTTCGTAGCAAGGGCGGCTCGGCTCACTGGCTGGTGGTCGTAGACCACCTCAAATTGTGACTGCCGTGTTGATGCTGACACTACAAAGTTGTATGAAAACTCTGCCACTCCGAGACTCTCCTCCCAACCCTCTCCATTCAGTAGGATCATGCTCCGCAACAGTTGCTCCAAAGTCTGGTTTGTGCACTCTGTCTGCCCATCGCTCTACGGTGGTATGCCATGGTCAGTTGTACCTCGTGCCCAGCTTCCCCATGAGATCTCTCCAGAATCGCGAAGTGAAGCGTGGATCGCGATCCAAGACCACCAACTGCGGCATTCCATGCAGCTTGATGACATGACTAAGGAGGAGTTGAGCTGTCCTAGCAGTTATGATGCTCTTAGGACATGCGATAAATTGTGCCATCTTGGAGAACCGGTCCACCACCACCATCACTGTGTTGTTGCCCTGCTGCGTCACAGGCAACCCGCCAATGAAATCGAGCGAGATGTCTGTCCATGGCCTCTCAGGTACACGCAATGGTTGCAACAACCCAGGTGGTTTGGTCCTCCGTGCCTTGATGCATTAACACACATTATAATTGCTCACAAACCTCTTGCAATCAGTTGTCATTGACGACCATGAGTATTGGCGTGCCAAGGCTTTGAGCGTCTTATCAAAGCCAAAGTGACCCGAGTAGTGGCTATCATGCGCCTCCTCCAGAAACAAGTCCTTCAATGGCCTATAGTTTGGTACGACAATCTGCTCTTGCCCCCTTTGCCAGTATACTCTATCCCACGTGGCGTCCTTCAGCACACCACCCATGAACTCACCGTCCACGCCATAGCCATGCTTGAACAGGCTATGCATGACTGGAGCATTGAGATGCGTTCAGGCTCAAGTCCGGCCTCCTTGACAGCTAGATTCACTTTCCCAAGCTTGTACTCAATCTCCTAGTCAAAACTTCCTTCCAAAAACTCCATCCAGCGAGTTTGTTGGCGACTGAGGTTTGGCTACGTCTTCAGGTACTTGATGGCGTAATGATTTGTGTAGATCACACAGTGCCGCGACTCGAGGTAGCACATCCAGCTGTTGAACGCATGGATCACAGCTAGCATCTCTTTCTCATGGATTGTGTAGTTCAGCTCCACACCTTACAACTTGCGTGATGCGTACGTAATTGACTCCGGCCCCTTTCCGTGATCCTGCATCAACACTGCCCCAATGGCATAGTCGCTTGTGTCCATCACCATGATGTACTCCTTGGATGAATGCGAATGTACCAGGAATGGAGCTTCACACATTTCAGCCTTGAGCTCATCGAAGCTCTTCTGTTCCTTCATGCCCCATTCCCACTGGTGATTCTTCTGTAGCATCTGGGTCAACGGCACACCCTTCTCTGCATATTCGCGGATGAATTTCCGATAGTGCTTAACAAACCCCAGGAAGACCTAGATGTCATGTATGCACTTTGGTGTTGGCCACTGTTTCATTGCTTCCACCTTCTTTGGATCCTTGCGGAGACCCTTGCCTCTCACAATGTGCCCAAGGAATTCCACCTCCCTTTTCTAGAACTCGCACTTGGAGAGATTTGCAAACAACTTCTCTCTCTGAAGAATTTCCAACACCTGCCAAAGATGTTGATACTCTTCCAGAGTTCGGGAGTGGATGAGGATGTCTTCAAGGAACACCACCACGAACTGGTCCAAGTGGGGGAGGAAGATCCCGTTCATGAGGCTCATGAGTGTTGTAGGAGTGTTGGTCAACCCGAACGGCATCACGAGGTACTCGAAATGGCCGTACCGTGTCCGAAACGCTGTCTTCTCCACTTCCTGCTCCGCAATCCAGATCTGATGGTACCCCGAGCGCAAGTCAATCTTGCTTATGTGTTGCGCTCCCCTCAACTGGTCAAATAGTTCCTCGACCCTTGGCAGCGGGTACCGGTTCTTGATCGTTACGTTGTTCAGTGTACGACAGTCCATGCACATCCACAGCACCCTTGCCTTCTTCTTCACAAAGAGGACCGGTGCACCATAGGATGACACCGACTGTTTGATGAACCCCTGCTCCGTCAGCTCCTCCAACTGCTTCTTCATATCACCAAAATCATTATCGCTCACGTGATAAGTAGCCCGCACCATTGGAGTTACTCGCGGAACCAGCTCAATTTTGTGGTGGATGTCCCGCTTCGGTGGTAAATCCTTTGGAAGCTTAGCAGGAAACACATCACCATTGTTGTCCACTACCCCCTTAATGCCTTCTGACAGCTCTACTGCTGGTACTTTCTGCTACTCTCCCTCTTGGTGCTTTGCATATGCTACCATCACTTCCACCTCTTTAGCTGCTTCCTTCTGCCGCACCCACACAAGGTACACTTGATCCCCCTTGCGCTGAAAGCGTTTTAGCTGCACGGACATCAACTGCGACACCTTGTCTACCTTGGAGTCCTTCGCTTCAGCCCACAACGACAAAACAATTTGCTCTCCGCACTTGTTCACTTTCACCTGGCTGCGCACCCAATCCACAATAGGATTCCACCAATGCAGCCAGTCACGCCCCAGAATGGCATCATAGGTATCCATCGGGCACGTGCAAAAGTTCACCTCGCACGATAGCTTGTCCAAACGGACCCTCAAAGGCTTCAGAGGCATACCACACTCCAGCTCCCCTTGCACCAACTTGGCCTTCATTGGCTTCCCCGTAGCCATACAAGTCGCAGCCTTTCCGCGAGCTCATCGCTGAAGAATGAGTGCGAAGCAACGCAATCCAACCATGCTTCAATCTGCCGGCAAATCAGGCGCCCCTCACCGTCCGCAGAACCAGCCGATGAAATTTCGGCTTTCAGGAGGATTCCTGGAACGCTCCCGCTTCCTTTGTTTCACAGCAATACACTCGGCAGCTCCCTAGTTGTCGAAGGACTTTCGGGGATGGTATTCGCTGATGCAGACAAAGCTTTCCCAACAGTTGGCCGTCCACCACTCACTGTTGGTTGTCGTTTCCCTGCTGCTTCTTCTTAAAGTGCTTCTTGTGGTACCCAAGCTTCCTACACATCCAACATTTCCCACCACGTGGCTTGCTCTCTTGCAAGCCTCCTTGCACTGCATCGATCTCCATGGTTTCGGTTTGTTGGTGTTGTGCTCCACGCGGAAAAATCTCCTGCTTCTCACGAAAACCCCCTCGATGGTAGCGTAGCACGTCAACGCGCTCAGCAGTGGCCAACATTGCCTGGAAATCCGAGATTCCACTCAATGCCAACGTGCGCCAAATTTCCGCCTTCAAGTCGTCGTGGTACTTTTCTGCCATCTCCGGCTCACTCATGTCATCAATCTCCGAGCACAGCGCCAAGAATCGATGCGTGTACTCCTAGACCAAGCCGATCTGCTTCATCTACTTCAGCTTGTTGCGTGCGACCATGGAGGCGTTTACGAGATCGAACCGATCTCTGATGGCTTGCTCAAACGGCTCCTATGTCGTCAGCACGCACGCTTCAACTTGCCCCGCCCCTGGCTGCCACAACACGGCAAGTTGCACAGCTGCGTTCCCACCTCCACCTTGTGTGGCCAGTACATTCAGCTGCCTCCACCACTCCAATGATGCTCCATGTAGCAGTGTCGCCGCAAATGACACGCATATAGCATCGTCCTCTGAAGGGTGACTCACAACCCCAAAGTAGCTGTTCATCACAAACAACCAGGTCCGTATGCTTGCACC
This sequence comes from Penium margaritaceum, assembly GCA_023375785.1. Taxonomy (NCBI): domain Eukaryota; kingdom Viridiplantae; phylum Streptophyta; class Zygnematophyceae; order Desmidiales; family Peniaceae; genus Penium; species Penium margaritaceum. The sequence continues at coordinate 242,314 of SZWC01000597.1, read as the reverse complement.
CTTGACTGAGGGATTGAACAGTTTCGGAGCCTTTGGCTTTGGTCTTGGCGGACTCCTTGACCGGGCCGCCCAATCCTGTCCAGCGTCAGTCCCATCCCGCAGGTCATCCATCTACCGATTGAGCTACTCATTCTCCAGCTTGAGGACTCCCAGCTGCTCTACAATCTGTTGTAGGGCCTGCTCCATGGCTCTAGCTGATTTTGGCGGTTGGAGATTCTGTGAAAAATTTGACAGCGTTTCAGGAGCAATCGAAAAAAAAATCGGCAGCAATCTGGTAGTCTAGGATGAAAATCGGATGTCTTCGAAGTGCGTGGGAGTCACCCGTCGTCTCCCGCGCACGCACTGTAGGCCGTGTGGATGCTCTAGAAATATAGAAAAATTTCTAGAGGTTGGCTCGTGTGTTGGCTCCGAAGTCTGGTCCAGCAATCTCCCTCTCGATCAGCCTCGACGTTGTCCGGCATACTCTGTGTCTTCGCTCCTTGAAGTTTGGCGAGCTCTGACAACGCTTCCGCCCAACGCGTGGCTCTGGATCTGATACCAGATGTGAACGTGTGTGTTCTTTGGAGATTAAGCTTTAGTGTGTGAAGAGCACAGTCGTAGCGGAAAGATAGACTTGGAGAAGTCTGGAAGCCAGAGCTCGAAAATCATATGTTAATTGGACTGAACTGAGTTCAGGGTCTTTATATTGTCCGGCCGGCAAGCCCAGGCCTCAGCCTACTACTTTCCTAGCTTGCTACAACAAGCTACTTGCACCTGTACTCGGTGCCCTAATTGCACGTGAACTCGGTGTCCTACTTGAACCTAGTGCCTTGTGCGAGAAGTCCCCGGCCGTCGATCGTCGAGATCGACGGTCAGTCTTGTCTCTCGGCGAGCCGCCGCGTTAACTTGACGCCTCCCAACGGTGGGTGCGGTCGCCTTCATGCGCACGCCACCGTGGAACTGTGACCGTCCCCCGGTCGTAGTCAACGAAAGTGCTGCCGCCGTTGACCGCGCGCGCTGTCGGGGCCGTCCGTCGAAACAGCCCCTCGACGGGTGGCGTCACCATCACGCCACTCACCGAGAGGGTGACACGCAACCGCGTATTGCGTGTTCGGAACACACCCATGAGGTTGCGTGCGAAGCCCCCCAGCAACGGCGTGATCCCCACATTGTCGCTCGCTCCCTCACTTGCTCGCTGCTCCTCCTCGCTTCCCACAGCCGCAGTCGAGCGGGGTCGAGCTCGACCGCGAGCCAAATTCCCGAAAAAACGGAAATTGGCCTAAATGCCCCTGAAACTCAGTCGAGGCCCCGAGTATGCCAGAAAAGGAAGGGCACCTCATTACACCTAATGTCCCGCCTGTTCCTAACACGGACACTGAGGACGAGGACTCCTCTTCCTCGGAGTCCTCACCCGAGTCGGATGCCTCACAACCTTCCTCGGACTCCATGTCATCCCAGCCATCCTCTGGCAGTCCCGGGTCCTCAGACCCGGCACCCACTCACACACAGTTCCTTGTGCCTTCCACGCACACCTCATCCCCTGAATCCGTGCAACATTCGCTTCTAGTGGCTGATGCCACTGGAGGTACAGCACCTCAGGCTCCTCCTCCTGGTCCTGAGCCCTACACACGTGGGGGAAGACTGCATGCTCTTCAGTCCTCTCAGTCCTCTCAGTCCTTCCAGCGGCGTTCACACTCACCCTGGGATTGACTTTGATGAGACCTTCGCACCGGTCGGACGGTACACCGGTGCCCGAGGGCTGTTGAGCCTTGTTTCCCACCACGACTAGGAACTTGAGTAGATGGACGTCAACAATGCCTTCCTACATGGGAGGCTCGACGAGGAAATCTACATGGTCCAGCCACCAGGGCTCACCGATGGCAGAAATAAGGTCTGGCGACTTTGCAAGGCCTTGTATGGGCTCAAGCAGTTGTCGCATTGTTGGAACATGGAGATTTCCTCCACTCTCGAGCGGGGAGGTTACCGTCGTAGCACGGTTGATCCAGCACTCTTTTTGAGTGCCCCCTCAGAGCCACTTGTGGCCATTCTCGTCTATGTTGATGGCCTGCTCATTGCTTCCCCCAGTCCCGCAGCAGTCCACTCAGTGAAGAACCTGCTGCAGTCCACATACAAGATGAAGGACCTAGGTCTTGCGCGAGTGTTTTTTGATATGGAGCTTGAGCGTGACTGCCAGTGCCGCATCCTACACGTACACTAGGCTGCATAAATCTGCACACTGGGGGAGCGTTTTGTCTCCCTGCTTGCTGACGTCCCCAGTGCATCCACACCGATGACTCCAGCAAGACAGCGCCTGCTGAAGTCACTCGACTCAGCACAGCTGGGGGAGACTGTCAATTTCACCAACTACTTCAGTGTGGTCGGATCTCTCATGTACCTTGCTACCACTACTCAGGCGGACGTGGCCTTCTCTGTCAACTTCCTGGCCCAGGTCTCCCAACAGCCTCGCCAGAAACACCTCGAGGCAGCATTGCGTGTTGTTGGCTACACACTGTCCACTGCACGCGTTGGACTATGCTACCGTGCTTAGCCCTCTGTGGTGGTAGACGGATACACAGACAGTGACTGGACACACGACACGGATGCTCGTAGCCGCGCCGGTTACATCTTCCTTGTCGGTGGAACTGCTGTCTCCTTGAACAGTGAGGCAGAATACGTGGCACTTGGTGCAGGTACGTGTTAGAGTGTGTGGTTGTCCCGCCTCTTGCAACAGTTGTGTGTCCCCATCCGTTGTATCACTTTGCGTTGTGACAACCAAAGTGCAAAAGAAATCGCCGAGCACGATGGCATGCATCATCCTCGCACAAAACACATCATCAGCATCATTTTGTCCCCGAGCGCATTGCTGCTGGAGAAGTACAGGTTTTCTGGGTCAATACTTGTCAGCAGCGTGCAGACTTTCTTACCAAAACTCTTAACAGCGGCATGTTCAAGGCGGGTGTGCATGTTGTTGGACTGTTGCACTCGCGTGATGCACCTGCTTGACATGATGTCTGCTTATCTTGCTGTCCTCTGACGTGCTCCTTGTCTTATGTGTGTGTGGACTGTTTGTCTGTGGGTCATGGGGGAGTGTTAGTTATAGATGTGACACACGCAAGTGACCTCTTGACTCTACGCACACACACATCATCATCACTGCAGGTGATTAATCTGGATTAGAGCTCTTTGGTGCAAAGCTGTGACGCAACATGGAGCGAACAGTGGTGGCAACACCATCAAGTTACCAAGTGATGGCTACAGCACCAGTGCAAACCTCATGGAGAGCTTTATTGTAGTGATGTTGCATACTGTTACATTCTAGAATGGGGCACATACTTGTAGGAGTGCATGCAGCACATACACTTGTGTTGTAGTTGAGTTCTTTCACACTTGCATGATTATGGCTTAGTGAGCCGGGTTGCTGATCCCTCGGGACCACACGTCCGGCTTATGCCAGAAAAACCGCCTCGAGCTCACTCGCTCCAGGGTTGGGTTCGATCCCAGAGTGGCGTCCGGGCTCCACGTCGAGAGACTCGCGTGGGTGGCCCAATCACCGGCGTTTAGCACTTCTCTCGCTACTAGCTTACTTGTTATTCTCTCACATCATGTAACGTAAGCGTGCCTCACCCGATCCATGATGCCGCTCCCTCCACTTGCTTTGCTTGCTTACTTGTCTATTCTAGCAACCATAGCTGCCTGCTTAAGTAACTTCACATCATGAAGCATAAGAACACTCCGATTGCTTCTATTTCACATCAAATCTCCCATAGAAGAAAGCATAGAACGAGGCTTGAAACCCCTCAAGCCAAGTTACTCTCGCTGAAGAGCGTCCCCCAAGCACCGGGTTACTGTTTTCGCGAGTTGTATTTTAACTAAAGCTGCTTCCGACACCTGCAAAAGCCAAGACAGATGCCACCTCATTTCCCCAATAAGCCGCAGTCAAGTCCGAGACAAGAAACACCGACACATTGGACAAAAGGAAACAGGAAGCTCTTCACGTCCTGAAAACGTCATCACTACTTTCCCACTTTTTTTGCCGGCCACAATGGATCAGTTATTGTATGAGCGACTCCATGTCAATAAGCACAGACAACCAGACTTTAAACCTCACAAGCCTAGTTACTCCTGGTCAAAGACAAGGATCAGATGACTGAGTTACTAAACTCTTAGTGTTAACTCATTTACTATTTTACACTCGTTCATGCAGCTTCATGTTGCATCATAGGTTTTATACATCCATTTGCTGTGTCATTCATGCACATCCTGCATTCAACTTCACTCTTGTTTCACCTTCATGCTAACCAGTAATATTACCTGATGCGGCCTTGCTCGATTTCCTGCAGTGGGCTGATGAGACCAGAGTTGAACAATTGGGGCCCCAGCTCTCGCCACACGCAACACTGGTTGTGCACCACACCTCTGCAGTCACACCAGACTGCAAGGGGCACATCAGTGGCATATGATGACGCCCTTGCCGCACAAATGACTCGACTGCAGGCCACAGTGCTGCTCGGCGCACTGACCCCTCACCCACTGTGTGTGGACGGTGTTGTGTGCAAGGTAGGGTGCACAAGCAGGCAGAGGGATGGGCACCAAGGTCACACAGTTTGCAGGTTTTACATGTAGAGGCCTTCAGGCACACCCTCCTTCTTCTTGTACAACACCTTCTCCTTCGCCTTGCGGAAGTCTGCTTGCGTCACCTGTCGTTCAACATGCACGCAACACGTGGCCAAGTCAGAAATGTGTCACGTCACACACAACCAGACAAGGCACGCAACCACGCGCACACACCGTGCAAGCATGCATGCGTCCAACGACTCACAGCTGTTGTAAGGTTTGACTGCCCTTCGCAAGTCTCTACTTCAGGCTACAGCCTTGCAGCCCCGCTGTTTTACACCCTCACGCCAACGCTCTTGCTTGTCCACTACTGTGCTGGAGTACCGACACGACACGACACGACACGACACGACACGACAGGACACGACAGGACACAACACGACACGACACGGCAGGACACAAGACACAGTGCAACACGCCACACGACAGAACACATCGCCTGCAATGGCATCACGACACACCCTCTCACACGCCTCCACAGAATCAGAGATGATTGCTTTCCTGGGTTGAGAAGGGGGAGAAAACACTTGTTTCCCCCCCCTGTGGAACTGTGAGCCACACATCACCCCGTCAAACAAAGTCAAAGCCTCTCCCATGTTTCGAACTTCTCCCTTTCCTGACCCGCACAGGAATGGGATTGGGGAGTGGAGGGGGGGAGGGGGGGGGGGGGGGG
>SZWC01000597.1:199125-229578 GCA_023375785.1 Penium margaritaceum | reverse complement strand
CACAAGCATAAGCACAAGCACAAGCACAAGCACAAGCACAAGCACAAGCACAAGCACAAGCACAAGCACGAGCACGAGCACAAGCACAAGCACAAGCACAAGCACGAGCACAAGCACAAGCACCAGCACAAGCACGAGCACAAGCACAAGCACAATCAGTGCGTTTTGCAACCTCCACATGCTCACCAACGGACTGGCTTTAATCCGCTTTTCAATTTCACTTTTACTCAAACCACCACTTCAGATTCAGTCCCACTCCCACTCCACGTCCGTTTCCGCTTGGCTTCGGTGGAAGGCAGGCGTGGTTGAGTGGCAGTGGCAGTGGCAGTCGTGTGAGTGTGAGAGGGGGAGAGGGCGAGAGAGAGAGAGAGAGAGAGAGAGAGAGAGACCTGGAACGTGACGTAGTCTTCCTCCATGAGAAGGTAGTCTTTCACGCGTTCCAGCTTCAGCAGCCGCAGCTTGCACTTACTGGCGGGGTACACGGTGGGCAGCCTCGCGGCCGCCTCCGACCCCTTGGCCTTGCGCTGCTTGCGCCCCACACGCGAGGGGGGAGCGGCAGGCTCGTACTTTTTCTTCTCCTTCTTCTCGCCGTCCTTTCCCCCACCCTCGCCAGGAAAGCCCCTGCCCGGCAGCCCCGACTGGCCCTGCCCCATGCCTGCTCTTGCTCTTGCTCTCGCTCTCGCTCTTGCTCTTCGACTGTTTGCGCGCTCGCTTTCTGCTGTGCTTCCTTGCTTGCTTGCTAGCTCGCTTGCTTGCACAGCGTGAACTGTGTGCGACAGCTGGATCGGCTGTGAGCCGTCGCGGATGGCGCTCCTACGCGTGCATGCACGCACGGCGCTGTGCTGTGGGAGCAGTGGCTGCAGGTGACGGAGCAACAGTTTCTTGGGGTGCCCCCCAGAACAAGGCCACGCAGGACAGGCTTGTGGTAGGACACAGCGATTGACAACGCCCAACGCACGTTGGCTGTTGCATTAATTGCCTCACCGACCTACTCTAAAGAGACAAATTCTGCCGGACTAGCAGCAGCAGCGCCAGCAGCAGATTGTCACGCGAACGGATCTGGCGGTCTCCCGACAGAACCTCAATTTCTGTGCACGATTTTGCAGAGTGTTGTACATGCCCACGCCCAGGCACACGCGCAAGCACGCAAACGACAGCCGGGCAGTGGAGCACCAGCGCTTGCCCGTCCGACTGGCCCCGACAACCTGCGAGCAGCAGCGGTGCGACTCTTGGTGCGTGTGCTGCGGCCACTCCGCCACACCCGCAGCTCTCTCTTTCTCTCTCACACGCGAGCTGATGTGCGATCGCTGTCGTGGCCGATTCCGCTCACTCCTAAGCCGCCGCGGCAGGCAACGCGGATCGATGGGGTCGCAAGGATTCACACTTGAGGCGCACAAGAGCAACTCGTATCTGCGCACAGTGGCACCCGAAGGCACGCCGGGGTGGCAAGCAGTGCAGCGTGCGGCGGCAACACAGCTTCGCGGCAGCACCCACCTTCCGCAGCAGCCTGCCAGTGTGGTTCTCCTGAATGAAGCGAAAGGGTGAACACTCTTCCTGGGTTCGGCTAGCATTCACATCACCCACCTGCAGGTAGGTTCAAATCAATAACTTGACTCTGGAGCCCCGGTTCTTACCATGTCCCAACGCCAGAACCCGCTTTGCCTGACAGATCAGATCCAAAGCCCGTGTTCAGGCACTAATCGAACATAGAATTAAGCTGAGGGGCAATATAAAATTCGAGTAATTGGGAAAAATGGATTATTTGTATTAAGCAAAAAGTGTACTTCCATGACAAGTTTCGAATAAGTACATCACATGATATAAAATGAAGGGAATCACAATGAGGTATATTTTGGGTCCTTGTCTCTTGAGCCGAGTGACGCGTGCAAGGTCGTGCCGTGAGTTGCCGATCCAAGAAGCTTTCGACGAGAAGTCGGGGGGCTTCGAGAATATTGAAGCAACGTTTTATAAATTCCAGCGATGTTGAGAAGTCAACCAAACAGTATCAAAACATTGACTTATTTCGCAACACTTATGTCCACCATTTGAGAAAATGGTTGAGGAGGTTGTTAGATCCTTATAAAGCGGAACACTAGAGGTTGGGTCAAGTGATCATAATTCCCTTGGCCGAGCTGCGTAAAACTCTTGAGGTCGACGCACGGTGGGCCAAAAATATAAGGATATAAATGCCCATTCGCTGAGCTTAGAAACTGGTGTACGTCAAGCACGTAACACTGACCCCTTTTAGCCACGACGTCCATGTGCGTAAGCAGACATATGCTGGTATTGGTGGTGGTAGCCGTCAATCAGATGATCGACATCCTCGAACATCGACGCATCCTCGGTCATAATTCCCTTGGCCAATGCGTCGATGTCCGAGGGTGTCTACAATCACGTACTCTGTATGCCCGTCCACTTCAATAGAAAGTGGAGGTTCGACGTCTCTGTCGAGAAAGTTCGTGCTGGGGTCCTGGTGTTGGTGTGTGTGGCTTCCACCTGTCTCGAGCGACGGCAAGGAGAGCAGCGGTACAGGAGAGCGCGATGACATGGTCCCGGATGCGGACACCGGAGACACCTGCGCGTCGACAGGTGGTGGACCACCCACTCGGAGCTGACCGACGACTGTCCCAGCGTCGTGGATGCTGTCTCGGACCTCTTGCAGGTTTTCTGCAGCCTATCCTTGATGCGGACGCAGCTAGCACCGGAGCACCGACGAGTGGTGGCTCCATCCACTAGTAGCTGCCAGAGAGCTGCCAGGACGCCCTGGGTGCTTGCCGGGGTGCTTTCCGGTTTTTCTGCACACGCTAGAGTTTTCTCGGTGGACTGGCTCTTCAGCCCGATTTGCATGTTTTGCATTTTCTGTCCACCGATCGGTGCCAGACTTATGTGTGTGACCAGTCGTAGCGCCCGGCTTGAGATTATGCATCTCTAGGTTCAGACGTCGTAGCGTTCTGATTTGTCTGCGCAGAGTTACGGCCAAAACAGTGTTTTTGGGCCGGTTTTAGGACAGACCTTGCACTGCCGCATGCGACACCTGTCGTGCGCCACGGCAGGTATTTATGCTGTGGACTTGTCATTTTTTATCTCTCTGCAATTATATTCATTTTGAGCTTCCTGACACTCTGTATGTGTCCCTACCCAGACCCTTGCAGTTTTGTCTCTGACTTGTGACTGTTGTCACACGCTGACCTAGCGCTGACGCCTAGTGTTACGACAAGTGGTTAGGAAGGTTCTAGGAAGTTTCTCATGGTATCAGAGCAAACGAGCCACAGCTCATTGTGCTGTGCAGCAGAGACGTAGCAGCAGTGAGTGGCAGCAGCGACAACCACCCATAGCAGCAGTAGCAGCAGATCCTGGAGGGACCCACCACGACTACGTTGTAGCAGTGCAGCGGAGGTAGCAGAGACAACGGCAGCAGCTGCAAGCAACAGCGGCCGTAGCAGCAATAAGCGGCGGGAAGCACCTGCGGCGGTAGCGGCTAAGGGTAGCAACCACTACAGCAGCAGCACCAGGTGGCAGCAGCAGCCGTGTCTGGCTACCGGTGTGTACACAAAAAAAAAGGGAGGAGATGTTGCTCGCAGGAGAAGTAGTAGCTTGCCGCAGCGGCGGCTACGAGCAGTGGCAGCACGCAGCAACAGCAGCAGCTTGTAGTAGCGGCGGCGGGCAGCAATTACAGTAGTAGCAGCGGCGGCGACCAGCTGTAGCGGCAGTTGCAACAGGCAGCAGCAGCAGCTAGCGACTGCGAGTAGCAGCAGTAGGCGGCAGCGAGCAACAGCAGCAGCAGCAGCGGCAAGGAGCTGTAGCAGCAGTAGCGTGCAACAGACGCAGCGGTAGTAGCAGCAGCAGTGGCGGCGTCGGCGGGCAGCTGCAGCGTGCAGCCGCAGCTGCTCACGCGGGCTGCAACAGCAGCAGCAGCTCGCGTTGTAGTGGCAACCGCAGCAGCAGCAGCAGCCATTGTTGCTGCTTGCTTGCCCCGCGAAGCTGCACTACAGCTTCGCGTTATGAGCAAGTAGCGCGAGGCTGCTTGCTCGCAGCGAGCGAGCTCGCTCGATGGGCTGGCCGAGCTAGCTCGCTCGACGGGCTCGCTCGAAGCGAGGGTCGAGCCAGACCAGAAAAAAAAAGGAGAGAAGGGGGGGGGGCTCGAGTGGGGCACCCCTGAAAACCCCAAAGGGGGCACCCGAGGAGGTGGCACCATCACAAAAAAACAGCAAAACAAAAAAGGGAGAAGGAGGACAGGGGATCTTCTAGTGGGGCACTTGAGTAAGGCCCGGGAAGGGGTACCCCACTCGCGCCGAGCGTCGGTGAACCAAAAAAAAAATGAGGGTGAGATTTGTTTTGTTTTTTTTATTATTTTAATTTTTAGTGTGGCTTGAGGCCAGTACCGTCGGCTAACGACGGAAACCGCTCTAGCAACAGCTGCCGCGAGAGTCGCAGCAGCAGTAGCAATAGCGAAGGTGGCTTCAGGCCACAGTCGTCTGTGGCCTCAAGCCACCAACGACGGCACCCAGTGTAGCATCAGCGGCGCCGAAGGCGACTTGAGGTCGCACGTTGCGATAGTTGTGCCATCGTCATCGGGTGCAACATTATAGCAACACACTACGGCTGAGGTTGTCGCCTTGACTGATGACATCGCAGCCCGTCTGAGAGACGTTGCTACATTCGTATCCCTCTACGTGGTGCTTTGCACCACCAGGGTCGATTGTGTGAGATTATCACCTACGCTCAGCTCTCGACATGGGCTGCGTAGTGTGGCCGTGGGCGTTGCCATCGCCGTGGTCTGCGCCTGAGCCTCAGCCGTGGCAGCCGCCACAGGTACAGTGGTCGATGCCGCCATGGCACGAGTCCCACTTGTCCTCAGGGTTTTCGTGTTATTACTGTCGAGATAGACAGCATGGCTGTCGCCAGTGCCGACAACGCCCTCCTGGGTGGCATCCCCCCTCGGTACGATCCTATCCACCTCCTTCTTCAGTGGATATGTCACCGAGTGATGCCACAACGCTTCTGCGTGGTGAAATGGCCACCCTACACATGGAGGTCCCGAACCTCCAGTGCATGGTCCAGCAGCTCCTTGACCACGTGACTTCCGAGCGAGCTGCCACCCCGCCGCAGGTTTCGCCTCCCACTTCATCCTCATCTTCCTCCCGCTCCTGCATCCCGTCCTCCGACGATGCTAGTATACCAGATCTCTCGTCTACATCCGTCGCCCTCTGCTCCACTTTGGAGGCTGTCGACATCATACTGACGGACGGACCCTCAGCCCCTCGCCGTACCGCTCGTTCTTGCACTCGTCGCGGACTTCGGCGAAATGCTCATCTTGCATGGTGCACGCAGGCAGCACCATCAGACGCGGCTGTGGGAGGAGTCTCCGGTGACGCGACCCCCTCGTCTCCTGTCCACGGGTTGGTCTGCTGAGTCCCCACGGCTCCTGCCGATGTGTCAGTCGTGGGGGGATGGTTTGTCCGCTGACGACCGCGGCGGAGCTCGGCATTGGTGAGGCGAATGCTCTATAGTACAGGATGATTGAGACGGATGACGCTACACTACAGACTCAGCTAGCGGAGAGTTCGGTGGGGGGAGACGTTCGCCCTGATGGAGACTCTTTGTTAGAGGAGGATTGGTCCGATGCTGAGTCTGAGTCTTGGATGGAGATGGTGTTTGTTGATACCCTGGCGGATGACATGACGACGACCAATGTAGGAGCTGCGCCTGACGGTGTACGCTCCCGCATTAGCTGGTGTGGAGAAAGATGCCATGGTGCCAGGAGCAGCAGCAGGAGCAGGCAATAGAGATGTTGATACTCGGCCCCCAACAGACGCCCAGGTGGTTCAGACAGATAGTGTTGGGCAGCAGGAGCAAGTGATGGATCACCAGGACGAGGCAGACTTCCTCTATGATGATCAGTCGTCCGTCGTGGAGTGGTCGGACACAGGGTCGGAGGTAGACATAGAGGCCCAGTGCGCTGCCGTTCTTGCAAAAGCCACGGCACGAGCACGAGATGGCCCCTCGGTGAGAGCAGATGTCCGCGTGTGCGACATGGAGGATACAGAGCAGGCTGCGGACCTCGGACACCTCGCTGTCCTGACCGGTGTCATTGACACCACGGCGGTTCTAGCCAAGGACACAACTACTCTCTTCCGAGCTACAGTTCCTGTACCCGAGCGCCTACGCTTCGCTTTCGACGAGCAGGAGGCAGTGGTGGCTCGAGCGGAGGCGCACGTGCAGAGTCTTATGGTTGAGCTCCGGGAGGCCAGCAGCCGTTCTTACACCGTGGATGTTCCAGCACGACGGGCTATCAAGGAGTGTGTGGAGGATGTACACAGGCGTCTCGAGGCAGCCGAGTGGTCTCTACAGGATGCACGTCTGGGACAGGCGGACCTCCAGCAGCAGCTGGATGATGGGTTGCGCACCATGGGTCACGAAGAGCACCACGACACTGACCGCACCTTTGATGACCACATCATCGCCGCGGATGCCGCTGTACCTACACATGCCGACGTCCGGTCAGAAGCTGACGGCCGAGCGAGAGGTGTGTCACGAGCAGCAGGTGTCTTCGCAGCAGTTGTTCCTACTGCTCCAGATGACTTATGTGGCGACTCATTGTCTTGCGCTCCCGCTCTACCAGCACCTCATGGCCCGACTACACTTCAGTTGACGACTGACGTAGAGGACGTCGACTTGTACGACGAGCAGGCGCAGCTCCACTCCTTCCTACGGGGTTAGACCGCAAGACTACAGGAGGCTCTGGCTCTTGCCGACGCGCAGACTATTGAGGTCCACCGTCAGGTTCGTTTTGCGACTGACCATCTACATGCCGCAGATGCAGCCAGCTGGTCGGCTGCCGCTTCAGAGCTTGTCGAGCTCCACACGCGCCTCGACGCTGCGGAGGCCGCGAGGCGATATGCAACTCAGCAGTTGGAGGCTATACAACAGGCGATTGTTTTGGAGGAGGCCCTTAGCGCTACACTTGTCACATCAGCAGATGACGACAGTAGTGACGACTACGACAGCGATGACGATGACAGCGACGACGCCGCTCCGGGTGAGGCTCTGTGCAAGCACATCCCACCAACATCGTCGTCACCCTTGCTATTGTTGTGCAGGGGTATGTGGCCATGGGGGAGCCGTGCTCCCTCCTCACGGATTGTGTTGGGAGCAACCATCAGCTTTGCTCGTACCGTCAGCCTCTGCAGCCCAGGGGGAGTGTTGGTGTGTGGACTTTGGCCTGACACCCTTTTGAGGACAGCGAGGTTACTTGGGGTGTGGCACGATGCTATGGTCGAGGTTATGCTGGTCGAGAACCGCGCACCTGGTGAGTTTCACCAGTGTGATGTGGAGACCGATTGCCTCCATGTGTTATGTATGATCCATGCAAGGTTATACTGGTTGAGACCCGCACACCTGTTGAGTTCTACCGGTGTGACGTGGAGATCCATTGCCTACATGTGTTATGTATGATCAATGCATGATGTGGTCGAGACCCGGACACCTGGAGACATTTTCCGGGGTCACGAGGAGACCTTGTTTCTCTGTCTCTCTTGCATGATGTTTGACACGTAGGTGTGTGATTGACTTCGTACATGGTCGAGACCCGGGCATTTGGTGGGATGCACCAGTGTCACGAGGAGACCCTGTGTTGTGGTATGCTTGATCAGTGCTCGCTATGATTGGTTGCCTGAGCCATCATCTCTTGCCTTTGCTCAGACATCGTTATGTTGACAGTTGTGTCAGCCAGGGGGAGTGTTGGTGTGTGTGGCTTCCACCTGTCACGAGCAACAACAAGGAGAGCAGCAGTACAGGAGAGCACGATAACATGGTCCCGGATGCGGACCCCGGAGACACCGGCGCATCGGTAGGTGGTGGACCACCCACTCGGAGCTGACCGACGACTGCCCCAGCGTCGTGGATGCTGTCTCGGACCTCCTAGAGGTTTTCTGTAGCCTATCCTTGATGCGGACGCAGCTAGCATCGGAGCACCAACGAGTGGTGACTCCATCCACCAGCAGCTGCGAGAGAGCTGCCACGACGCCCTGGGTGCTTGCCAGGGTGCTTTGCGGTTTTTCTACAGACATTAGAGTTTTCTCGGTGGACTGGCTCTTGAGCCTGATTCGCATGTTTTGCATTTTCTGTCCACCGATCGGTGCCGGACTTGTGCGTGTGACCAGTCGTAGCGTCCGGCTGGAGATTCTGCATCTCTAGGTCCAGACGGTGTAGCGTTCTGATTTGTCTGCGCAGAGTAACGGCCAAAATAGTGTTTTTGGGCCGGTTTTAGAACAGACCTTGCACTACCGCGTGCGACACTTGTCGTGCGCCGCGGCAGGTATTTATGCTGTGTACTTGTCATTTGTTATCTCTCTCTGCAATTATATTCATTTTGAGCTTCCTGACACTCTGTACGTGTCCCTACCCAGACCCTTACAGTTTTGTCTCTGACTTGTGACTGTTGTCAGACGCTGACCTAGCGCTGACGCCTAGTGTTGCGGCAAGTGGATAGGAAGGTTCTAGGAAGTTTCTCACCTGGTAGTGCATGAGCTTCTTGACGTGGAAGACTAGGTGGATCGCCATGTTGTTAGGCAGGCAGAAGCGAACGACGATAAGGATTTGCATTCCTTTGATCTCAAACGGTCCCAACCACCGGAGTTTGAGCTTTGCAAAGTCAAGTTCTCGTAGTTTAATGTTTCTCAAGATGAGAGGGACACGACCGCCAGCACTGAATACGTCATCGCTGCGATATCGGGTTGGCTGCTCGCTTCCTAGCTGCCTATTTCTGCTCAAGGGTTTGCCGTGTTTCCTCCCAAAAGATGGAGAAATCCTTGCAATGGATGTTGATCTCGGGAATATTGCTCTGGCTTTGTATTATTATTGTTGTGGCGGAAAGTCTGCCGTAAACCACTCCAAACGGCATTTTACCCGTTGCGGTGGAAGTGGCATAATTGTATGCGAGTTCGGCGGCCAGCAGTTTGGCTACCCAATCGGTGCCGTGCCGCTTGCATAAAGTGCAGAGAAGCTAGTCGATCGTTTGATTGGTCCGCTCAGTTTGTCCGTCAATTTGAGGATGGAACGCTGTTGATAGCTGGATCCGACTGCCGTAATGCATAATCAATTCGTGCCAGAATCGGCTAGCGATATGGTCGTCCCTATTGCTACTGATGGTACATGGCACACTGTGTTGCTGCACAACCTCGTTCAAGAACAGCCACACTTTCTCTTCTGTGATGACGGTGGTTGTTGTTGGGATGAAGTGGTGGGCAATCGCGTCACGAAATCCATGTCCATGTTGACCCAAGGCTCTGTCTGGACGGGGAGTGGTTGGAGTATTTGTGGTGGAGTCATGCAACGAGATTTTTGCCACTGATAGGTGTTGCACGATTTGCAGAAGGTGGCCACGTCAATCCGCATCTTGTCCCACCAATAGTACATTTCTAGCTTTTGAGCGTCTTCTCATCGTCGAAGTGTCCACTTGGACCAGTGTCGTGGCTTTTCTCCAGAAGCATCCTTGACAATTTCTCAATTGGTGGTACGACAACCCCACGAGTGAATCTCCGTCGCCAGGAGGGGTCCTCAAACCGGAACTTGCTTCTGTTGTATTCGTTGATATCCTTGTAACCTTTCGCAAACAGTCTAGCGAGGTACGGGTCTCGGAAATCAGATTTGGGTGCCGACTTAGAGCATCCTCTAAAATTGTCTTTCCATGTCAGTACTCAATGGCGTAGTAAAAGTAGACTCGAGGAACTCCATCCATCGAGTTTGTTGATGGCTTAAATTGTCTGAAAGAAGGTGGAACTTCTGAACTTCTGAGGTGGAACTTCGAGTGATTGATGAATGAGCCCAAGTGGACTAATATACTCAGGATAGAGAGGGGACTGATGTGCTACCTAGGCACAATGCAGAAATCTGTAATCTGCCACCTAGGCGGATTCTTGCAATCCATGTTGCTGACATGCTAGATTGCATATCTGACTGAAATCACAGCAAAACTGTGATTGTAGTCAGGGAGAGCTGAACTGGGCTTCTCAAGATTAAATGGTCCCAGTGAGGACCACTGGGCAACAATCAGACACACCCCTTAGAAGCCTAGAAGGCCGAGAAAATCTCCCAAAGGGGCATGGAGTTCGAGATGAGTCAATAGCTTTTGATGTTGTTCACAAGCTAGCGCCTTGGTGAAGATTTCGGCGATGTTATCATGAGAAGCGACATGGCAAACCAGAAGTTCACCAGCTTGTAAGAGCTCACATATGAAGAAGTAGCGGAGCTCGATGTCTTTGGTTTGTGAGTGATAAACAGGGTCTTTTGTGAGTGTGATGGTGCTTAGATTGTCACACCATAAGAGCGGTGTAGGTTGTGGGTGTCCAAGTTTGTAGAGTAAGTGGCAAAGCCACTTTGCCTCTTGTGCAGCCATAGTGCCGGCCAACAATTCTGCTTCACACAACGAGAGAGAGAGAGAGAGAGAGAGAGAGAGAGAGAGAGAGAGAGACTGAGGAGGAGCGGGTGGAGTGCCAACTTATGAGTCCTGAAACAAGGTGGAAAACATAGCCTTGGGTGGAGCGGCGATCAGTTTGATCGTCTGCCCATGAAGAGTCAGTGAAGCATTGAAGGAAGATGGGATTGGTACCACTGAGCGTGAGCCCGTAGGTCTTTGTTGCTTGAAGGTACCGAAGGAATCTCTTGGCAGCCTTCCAATGTGTATCTGAAAACCGTCCTTGGGTGACAAAGCAAAAAAGAACACTGTGTGGATACGCAAGGTCTGGACAAGTGCACACCATAGCGTACAAGAGGGAGCCCACAAGTTCAGGATAAGGTTCAGAGGAGGGCTGAGTTGTTGGAACAGCCGGTGCAGTGAGGTTGTGGTCGGCTGCCATTGGAGTTGTTGTGCCGTTCCATGATTCATGTCCAAAGCGTGTGAGAATTGAGTTGACATAAGACTCTTGGGAATGAGTGATAGTGTGCGCTGCTCCGTCACAACGCACCTCCATGCCGAGGTACTGAGTGAGTTCACCGATGTCTTTCATTTAAAAGCGTTACATGAGTGGTTCCTTGAGGGCAGTGAGCTCATCAAGGTTGTCTGATGCAAGCGTCATGTCATCAATGTATGCAAGAATGTAGCAACTGGATGTGGGTTTGCGAAGGAAGAGACTTGCATCAGATTGGGATGGATGAAAGCCAAGGTTGATAAGAGTGTTTCGAAGCTTTGCATGACACTCTCAGGGTGACTGCTTCATGCCATAGACTGGCCGTTGGAGGCGCCAAACGTTGTTTGGAGAGGACGGGTGGTAGCCCTTCGGACACTCAAGTTAAATGGTCTCATGAAGATTGCCTTGGAGGAAGGCAGTTGATACGTCCATTGCATGCAACTCCATGTCACGTGATGCAGCGATGTGGAGGAAAGCTCTAAACGTGGTTAACTTGGCTGTTGGAGAGTAGGTTTTGAAGATGTCGATGCCTTTATTTTGAGAGTACCTCTTTGCAACGTAGCGTGCTTTGAACTCGAAAGGTTTGCCGAGAAACATTTTCACGCGGAAGAGCCACATCCCTTTGGCGACGTTTGTTGTGGAGGGTCTTGGCTCATCAATGCAGGTGTTGGAACTGTTGCAACATTGGCAGCAGTAGGAGCATAAGGCACAGCAACATTGGGCTTGGTTCTTAATACACGAGTCATTTCCAACATCAAAACAACAAATGCACCTGTTGCTGAATTGGTAGAAATTGTTGGAAGACACATCATCTGTGTGGGTGGTTTCCACGCTTAGCATCATCCACCATGGCGTGGGTTGCAATCTATGGAGGGGAATAAACGTTTCCTCAATTTATCTTTTCGAATTTATTTATTTTATTCATACGGAGCAATGTAACCAATCCACCATGCAAAGAACACTGAGCTTCACCTGTCCCTTTTCTTCCCATAATTTTTGTTGCCCAAGATGCACCTCAGGTGGTTAAGGCGTGTGTCGAAGGCTAGTCTTCAACACTAAACGCCTTCATGATAACGAAGGCTAGCCTTAACCCATCCCTGCCCACGAGTATAGATCGTGCTTTTCCTCTAAAGAAAACCTGGCTAGTGTATTGTCGTCGCCAGTAGGGGTAGTCGAACCAAGAATTGGTTTTGTTGTACCTGCCAAACTCTTTGTAACCCTTCGCGAACAGCCTCACGAGGTACTAGTCTCATTTGATGAGCAATGTGCTGATCTCACCAATTAAAACTAGTGGCAGACCGATAGCATTGGCAGGATTTGTTTTTCTAGGCAGGTATTCAATGTCATAGTCGAAGTTGGACTTCTGGAATTCCATCCATCGAGTTTGTTGACGGCTTAGATTTGGCCGGACCTTGAGATATTTTAGTACGTGATGGCGAGTGTGCACGTTGCATCGCCAACATTCCCTGTGGCACCGCCATGTCTTGAATGCATGCACAACTTTGAGCATCTCCTTCTCATGCACCACGTAGTTTAGTTCTGGTCCTTGTATTTTTCTTGACATGCTTGTGACCAGTTGTTGTCCAGCGCAGTTGTCGTGGAGGAGAAAGGATTTAATGGCTTGATCGGACACGTTGCTGGCTATGATCTAGTCCACCATTGGAAGTGCCAATCGTAAGGCTAGCGTTGAGGTCACAAAGTTTCTAAAAAAACAGAATGCTTCTTGTTTGTTGTTCCCTCAATTCCACTCGATGGTTTTCTGGGTGAGATCGGAGAGAGGTGATCGGGCGTAGTCCTTTACGAATCAACGGTAGTAGCTACAGAAACCAAAAAATACCTAGATGTATCGAACATTTGTGGGTGTTGGCCAATCAACGACTGCCTCCGCCCTTTACGGGTCCATGGTGATCCGTTTTCCACGGATGATGTGGCCTGATAACATGATCAAACGGCGACCAATGTCACATTTTGAAAGTTTACCAAAAACATTCTCTCTTTGTAAAACTTTGAGAACTTTTCGGACATGTCCATTGTGCTCCTTCAGGATGTGGCTATACACTAGGATGTTGTCGAGATGCACGACAAACAAGCCATCGAGGTATGGGAAAAATATATTGATCATCACCGCCATAAATGTAACAGGGTCCAAACGACATTACCATGAACTTGAAGTTTCTGTATTGGGTGCCGAATGCTGGCTTCTTGACGTCCTTATCAGATACGTGATCCAATGATGGCGGCTACGTAGGTCAATTTTGCTAAAAATTCATGCACCTGAAAATTGATCAAAACGTTCATATGCTTGCGAGAGAGGGTAGCGTTTCTTGATGGTAATGTTGTTCAAAACTTGGTATTCCACGCACATCCACATCTCTATTGTCTTCTTTTGCACAATAAGAATACTTATGTTGCGTAAGATGACATCAATGGTCAGCTAAACCCCTGCCTAAGCATCTCATCCAACGGTTTCTTGAGTTCATTCAGCTCATGATCGCTCATCCAATAGGTCCCCTTTACCGTCGGTCTGCTGCTCGGCTTCAGGTCTATCTCATGTTCGACATTGCATTGTGGTGGTCACTCTCAAGGTAGTTCGACCGGGAAAATCCCTTCAAACTCCTCGATGAGGCCTGCAAAATTCTTCGGTACGACTACAAACTTTTCAGGTGTCGAGGATGTTGATGTCGCTTCGTCAGACCTGATTTCTTCCATTCCCCTTGCTTCCACATGGACCAGCCACGCTTAGTTTCTCCGTTTCAGGTATCTTTTGACAACATCAAGAAATATCGGTTGGCTTTTTGTGGCTACCACAACTTCCCCTGTTGCTTCCACCTCTGTTGCTTGCATAACCACCACTGTGTCGAGGGTCGCTCGACCAAAGGCAGCCGTCGCTTTCTTCCATTAATGCAGACATAAATCGCTCCGCTACTCCAGATTGCGGATTCTGCCGGTACAAGAAATCTCGTCCCAGGATGATTTTGTGATCACTCATTAGACAAGTCCTCCAGACCGTTACATCTTGCACATCTCCGATTTGCAGCCGGAGTGGTTTACAACGTCCATGGATGTGCAGTTGTCTATTGACTGTTTTTCCTTCAAACACTCCTAGTTTGGTCTGAAAACCCAGCTTCCAAACCATGTTGTTGTTGAAGAAACTGTGAGAAGCTCCTCCGTCTAGTAGTCTTGGTACCGTTTTGCAACTTTTACAATGCCGCAATTCTACTCATAGTAGTATCACCGGTTGGTCGCCATTGTACCCCTCATAAAATCTTGCAATCTCAGAGACCCTCGTCTGCGGTGATGTGAACCTCTTAGATGGGCGATCGGTCACCACGGATTTTTCTGATCAGACAGGAGCCTAGCCGTCTATTGCTGCCCGTTGCCATTTCCCGGACTCTTCACTTATCTTCAGCAACTTCCTCCCCTTTTTGGCTTGGTGTTGTCACTTTTAGCAGTCTCACGAGATATGTCCCAGTTTTCTGCAAGTCCACTAGAGCCGTTGATCGCACTGATGGATGGCGTCCAATTCCATCGGAGATGAGGTTTCCATCGACTGCGGTTTCTCTCCGCCATGATAAGATTTTTACCCTAAGGGTGGCCAGCTGTTGAATTCCTGCATCCCAATGTTGTAGTTGGCACTTTCAATGCGGTCGGCTGCTTCGATACTTTACATAAGGTTGAATTCATGCATCCCACTCATAAATTCTAGGAACTCATGTACGTCAGGGACATGACACCGACTTCACGGTGGGGCATCTTGAACCATCCACTCATGGCCCGACCTCGCACTCGTCCCTCAGCTCAAGTGCCAAAGACCCAACATATGCCTCAGTCTCATTCTTGACACTGTATGTATGTGCTTGACGCACTCGACACTTGCCATTTTAGCACCCTTACTCCTTACTACAAATTATTTGTGTGTCCCAAACCCCCAAACCGTCTTTTGTCCTATACCTTAGTCCTGTGAATCGCCTACGTCCTTGACGTACATGAGTTCTTAAAACTCACGAATGGATATTTTTGTCCTTACATTCATTTCCCACTGCACGGAAAATTCAACATTTGAAATGCATGGAGCTTACTCTCAATTGCTCTTCTCCATTCCTTTGCAGGTGGACCAGCCATGGCATCTTCAAAAGTGGTTGGCACTGGAATCTGTTACTGTTTTTGAACTGTGGTGCTGAGAATGGCGTGTTGGTTGGTGCGTGGAGCGCGAGGGAGGCGAGGGAGTTTGGTGTGCATGAGGTCAGATTCCAAAGGAACCATGGCAAGCCAGCAAAGGAGGGGAGTGTGTGTGGACAGCATTTTTACAACGTCTTCTTGTCTATCTTCTTGAAGAGCAAGATCACCCCCTGAAGGTAGACGAGGAAGAGGGGGACAAGAGGAAGACCCATGGGAGCGGAGTAGCTGTTTGGCAAGGATGCATTCAGAACGTCGCAGTGTGGGAGGAGGTGGAGGCAAGGAGGAGGAGGGAGAGGGTTGAGGAGGCGGAGGACGAGGCGGAGGTGGAGTCGGAGGTGGAGGAGCAGATGAGGGGGAAGAGTCTAGGGGAGGTGGACGGAGAGAGGGTGGAAGAGAGAAATCAGCGAAGGGCAGGTTGGGAAAAGTGGGAGAGGGGAAAAGAGGAGGCGGAGGAGGTGGGGGTGGAGCAGCTGCAGATGTGGACGAAACTGGAGTTAAAGGGTCGTTAGCAGGAGGTGTTGAATGGGCATAGGAAAGGGGAGGGGAGGATGATGGTGAGGAGACTTGTGGCAGGGTGGAGGGAGAGAGGCCGAACTGCACCCAGTCAAGGGGCGGGGGGTCAGACTGTTGGTGGAGAAAGTAGGGACGGAATTCGTCGAAGCAAACGTCCACACTGCACATCTCTTGGCTGGTTGTAGGGTCAAAAAAAGATACCCAAGAGATTGTGGCACAAAGCTGAGAAAGATACACGGAACAGCTTTAGGATCGATCTTGGATGTGTTTTGCTGAGAGCATTGTCGTTTGTTGAGAAGGACATAAGCAGTGGAACCCCACACACGAAGTTTGGAGACGTCGGGTTTCGACCCTGTCCATGCTTCCGGCGGGATTGCAGTTGGCAAGGAGAGAGGAGGGGTAGAAATTGTGCACGTGTGAAGCATAGAGGAGAGCGTACGTCCAGTAGTCGCAAGGGGCGGCTGAGTGGGCAAGAAGGGTGTGGACAATGTTGAGAAGGGTTGGGTTACGACGTTCAGCCACACCATTTTGTTCAGGAGATTGTGGGACCGTCACTTGGTGATCAATGCCGCAGCTGGCGCAGTAATCTGCGAGAAGACGGGACAGAAATTCACCGCCACGATCAGACCACAGATGGCCGATGGAGCGGCCAAACCAGGCAAAAGCTTGGTTGGCCTTAGTGATGAAGGCAGTGTGAGCGTCAGATTTGGAGCGGAGAGGGATGGCCATGCCAAACCGAGAGTGATCGTCGACAATCGTGCGAAAGAGAGAGTGGTTCGTGTGGGACACGAGGTGAATAGGACCGACAAGATCAAGGTGGAAAATGTCGAGAGGCCTAGGAGCACGAGAGGGCTTGGGAGGGTGAGAAGCCGCACGAAGGTTGCCTTGAACGCAAGCGGTACAAGGTGGTGCAGACAGAGGTGGGAGAGGAGGAAGTCGCGGAAGTCCGAGGACCATGTTGTGAGAGGATAGCTTCTGCAAAGCGGTGAAATTGGGATGACAAAGACGATGATGATGGAGGATGAGAGGGTGGGAGACATTGCGGCATGGACAAGAAGCGGTGGTGGTTGCCGTGAGTGCATGTGAAGAAGGATGCGTGACGCGAGGCACACAGATGCGGTAGAGGTTGTTGTGAAGGTGAAAGGTGGCAAGATGACGACCAGTTTAGGTTGAGAGATGGGCTTGAGTACCAAACGCAGGAAAATGGACGTGCACCTCTTCTTGTTGTAGCTTGCGGACTGAAAGGAGGTTGGTGCGAAGTGAAGGAAGGTGGAGGCCAGTGACCTGACCATGAATGGAGGCTGGAGAGGCAAGAGTTGCACAATCTCGACATTCAACAACCATGTCCGTAGTGGCACCGGAAACAGGAACGAGGGACTGGAGAGGAGTGGTGCTGTATGCATCCTTCAGAGAATGCGAGGTAGCTCCACAATCAAGGGTTTTCTCCGTGAAAGAGTCGGAAATCAAAGTGGGGGAGGGAGAGGACAAGAGTAGATGTTGAATCCGGTTTCATCGGCAGTGTACATTGTGGCAACACTTGTATCGGGAGGGATGAGATTGGCGAGGGTATTCAAGCTAGGTGTAGATACAGGTGTCACACTATCACATTCGAGTGCTCCGAAACGGCTCGCATGAGCCTTGCGCGCCTCAGCATGCCAGTTCGGACTCTCAGGATAGGTCTTGCCGGGATGTTGGGCAAGCCACTGGTCTGTCTTGAAATGGTTACAGGCACATTGAGGGTGGTTGCTTCCACCACAGACCTTGCCTGCATGGGGCCCTGAGAGTGGCTTGTACTGACAAGGAGGGAACTTGTTGGGCCCGGTGGTAAGATGAACCTGAGGAGAGGGTGAGGTCAGCAGCGCTGAGGGGGGAGAGGGGCATGAAGCACAGCAGCTAGGGCTGCCGGCTGGTGCGTCTTCGTGTTGTAGTCTTGTTCAGTGACTGCGAGCTTTGGAGAGATGTTGTTGACTGTCAGTTCTGCGACAGGAAGTTGAAGAAGCATTTGGCGGACAACCTCGAAGCAAGAAGGAAGGCCGTGGATGACGCACGCACATACCACGGCGTCAGGAAGGTCAATGCTCATTACTTTGAGATCTACCGCAATAGTGGTGCAAGCAGCAACGTAGCCACCTATGTCGGGAAAGGTGTCGAATGGAACATGGAAAAGGGAGACAATTTTGATTCTGCAAGGGGTTGAAGTGCAAGCATCAAAGTAATCCTTGAGGTAGTCCCAAACTGCCTTGGCACTTTCACCGATTGCGCGAATGTCGTTGTGTATCGTAGAGTCGCAGGTTGCCAAGAGGGACATGAGAACGTTGTCATTGGCAAAATCCCACTTCTTGTGGTCTGGGCTGTTCTTGGCAGGTTTGACGCCACTGCCCACACCTATGATGATTTTGTGGAGCAAAATACCATTGAAGGGGGGTGGTTTGAAGTACGTAGAGATGTTAAAGGCCCACAGCTTGTAGTTGTTGGTGCCGCCACGTTTGGTGGTGAGCTTAGGGATGCCAACAAGGGCGCCAGTGACAGCTGCAACTGAGGCCATGTTGAAATGGAAGGCGATGTTGAGGGAGATGTGAAGGACAGAGAGGAATCTGAGTTGGATGGCAAGCAGAATACCACAAAGGATGAAACATAGATAGGACTCCTTGTGATGGAGGCAAGGGTGAAGAAACCCTTGCCTTGATGAGGGAGGAAACGCAGAAGTTGCTAAGGCGACGCTCAGATCAATGTCTGAGCTCTGATACCATGTCTGGAAGAAGGTGGAACTTTTGAATGAGTGATTGATGAATGAGCCCAAGTGGACTGACATACTCAGGACATAGAGGGGACTGATCTGCTACCTAGGCACACTGCAACAATCTGTAATCTGCCACCTAGGTGGATTCTTGCAATCCATGTTGCTGGCATGTTAGATTGCATATCTGACTGCAATCACAGTAAAACTGTGATTGTAGTTACGGAGTGCTGAACTGGGCTTCTCAAGATCAAATGGTCCCAGTGAAGACCACTGGGCCATAATCAGACACAAATTTGGTTATGTCTTGAGATATTTCAGTGCGTGATGGTCGGTGCGGACGATGCATCACCGACATTCCAAGTACCACCGTCATGTTTTGAATGCGTACATGACTGTGAGCATTTCTTTCTTGTATACTGCGTGGTTGAGCTCCGGTCCGTGCTAATTTCGCAACATGTATGCTACGAGTTGTTGTCCACCGCTATTATCTTGGAGGAGAACGGCTCTGATTGCTCAATTGGATGTGTTGGTGGCCATAATGCAGTCCACCATTACATTTTCCAATCATAAGGCTAGCGCCTAGGTCAGAGTATTTCTCAAAGAGCTAAACGCTTCTTGTTCACTGTCCCACCAATTCCACTTGATAGTTTTACAAGTGAGACCGGAGCGAGGTACTGACACTCAAGCGTAGTCCTTTGAATTGACGGTAGTAGTTGTAGAAGTCTAAACATACTTCGACTTCCCAAACACTGGTCAGCATCGGCCAATCAACAACTTCCTCTACCTTTTTCGGGTCCATAGTGATCCGACCGTCGCCAATGATATGGCCTTGAAACTCGATCGAACGACGACCAAAGTCGCATTTTGAGAGTTTTTTTAATAGAATTCATTTCTTTGTAAAACCTCCTGAACTTTTTGGAGATGTCCATTGTGCTCCTCTTGGGTGCGGTTGTACATAGGGATGTCGTCAAGATACACGACAACAAAGTCATCAAGGTATGGGCGGAAAATACTATTCATTTTTTCCATGAATATTGCAGGGGTGTTTGTGATTCCAAACAACATGAACGTGAACTCAAGGTGCCCATATCTATTGTAAAATGCTATATTTTCAACATCCTTACAAGATACGTGGATCTGATGATAGCCGCTGTGTAGATCGATTGTAGTAGAAATTTGGGCACCGCGAAGTTGGTCAGAAAGGTTTTTGTGCTCACAAAATAGGGTAGCAGTTATTGATGGTGATGTCGTTCAAAGCTCGGTAGTCCATGCACATCCACATCTCTCTGGTTTTCCTTCTCACGAAGAGTGCAGGTGCTGCATGGGGTGACATGGAGGGTCTGATGAATCCCTAACCAAGGATCTCGTCAAGCTGCTTCTTGAGTTCCGTCAGCTCGTGGTCGCTCATCTGATAGGTCCCTTTCACCGCCAGTCTGCTGCCCTATGAGCAACCACAAAATCATCCTCGGGTGATATCTCTTGTACCTACACAATCCGCAGATGGACTGGAGTAGGGATCAGTCTACATCACCATTTACGAAAAAAAATGAAATGGCAGTTTTGGGAAGTAGCAGAGGTGGAAACAGCAAAGGAAATTGTAGCAGTCACAAAACACTAGCCAATATCTTTGGACGTGGCCAAGAGATATCTATGACATGAAGCCCAAGTGTGGCTAGTCTACATGGAGACAGGGGAAGTGGAAGAATTATCCGTCTAGTCGCAGCAGACAAGATGAATACATCGGCCCTGACACCTAAGAATTGCACAATCGTTCGAGAGGAGTTTGCACCACACGTCGAGGATTGCAAAGGAGTTTTGAGAGTTACCTCCACAAAAAAACTTTGACCACCAAATAGAATGTTGCGACGTGCAGATCTCCGATTTGTAGTGAAAGAGGTTTTGAAGTTTTACGTCAAAAGTTCCTTCAAACACCCCTGGTTTGGTCTGCAAACACAGTCTTTGGCACGTGTTTTTTACTAACAAAGCTATGAGAAACCCCTTCGTCCAGTAGTTTTGGTACCGCTCCATGACTTTTACAACTCCTTGGGTGTAATCATAGCAGTATCGCCGGTTGGTCGTCCTTACCCTCCTCGTCGAACTTTGTGATATCAGAAACAATTGTTTGTGAAGATGAGAGCCATTCAGATGGACCATCGGTTGGTGCAGATTTTCCTGACAGGACAGGATCCTTGTCATCTACTCCTTCACTTTGCCATTTTCTGACTCCTCCGTTTCTCTGCGGCTTCTCCACCTTTTTGGCTTGTTGCTACCATCTCCGACAGTCACGCGAGATGTGACCCGACTTCTCGCAAGTCTAGCAGAGCCGTTGATCGCATTGATCGATGGCGTCAATCTCCATAGGGGACAAGATTTCTGCTGACTGTGACTTTACTCCACCACAGTCAGAACTGTGGCCTTCAAGTTTCCATCCGTTGGTTTCTTGCATCTGAGTGTTGTAGTCAGTGCTGTCCATGTCATAGGCTGTTGTGATCATTCACGTAAGGTTGTCTTGGATGCCAAAATGGGCATGCACTCACCAAATATCTTGCTTTATTTTGTTGATTTAGTTTAAAGAGAGTTCTTCAAGGGTGAGGTCGCTACTGGTGATGATTTTGCAGAATCGCCGTGTGTATTCGGCCACGCTGGAGTGTTGACGTATGCGTCAAAGCCTGTACTGTGCATCAGGCTTCTCGTTCATTTCTCTAAAGCGGGCAAGTTTAGTACGCGCAAAATTGTTCTAGGTCTCCGGTGGTGCGAGGGAGTTGTACCCCGTTGGATTCATCTGCTTAAGAGGTATAATATCTGCAGTCAACGATGTGAGAGCGGTTGCGTGAGCCGTTGATCCAGCTCCACCAGTCTCTCGCTGCCATTGTATGGTCTTTAAATTGGACAACCAACTCAAGGCCATGCCACGCAAAAGCAAGACTGTAAGGTCAATCTTATTTTTGTGGTTGTAGATCCCATAAGTAGTGAAGCACACCTCCAAACTCGTCAACCACATCCTTACCATGTGTCCTTTTGAATTTACAGGTTCAAACGACTAAGGGAGTTTTGGTCAAGAGAACAACGGAAACATAATTCAAACCTGTTCTGTTGATGCAATATTTTATCATGTATGTTTCAGGAAACTTCAATGATGAAGTTTGATGATGTTTGCCCGATTTTACGCTATGCACCGATGGTCATAAAAAATGATGGGCGGTGATGTTGCCAGATTGAGCTTGTCACAGACAGCGCATTGCCAACGGGCCCTGGCACTGTTTAGACTGGCCAATCGGGCCCCCTGGTTGGTCAGATTGGCCGGCAGGGCCTCATGGTTGATCAATTATTGACATGGGTCTCTTCATCAAACCGCACAAATAATATGGACTCCAAGTTCCAACTGCCCTTCCTTGTTATGTCCCTCACATCTCAGCTAAACTGAGGACACTAGTGCACCTCATTACAAGCAAAAATCACAAAAGTCTCTCACGTTCTAATCCCAACCCCCATCTCAGACCACTACGCTGCAAACCTGGTACAACTCACCTACCACACCCACTTTCCTACCAAAGCCAAGGGATGAATTCGCCTAAAGACCTCCATCCTCCAACACCATGGGCTCAGACAAGGCTCCCCATCCTTCTATCAAATCTTGAGGTAGAGGTAATTGGCCCAAATTCATACGTTCTAGGATCAGTGTATCAATAAGTGTATTAATGTATCATGGATTTCTCATTAATCATAAACATGAATGCACGTGAGTAGGGCCCACATGTAAATTCCTCGTCGAACATGAAAAGAATGAAATAGAGAAGTTTATGAAATAGAGAAGTTTTGGTGAACGGTCGATGCTAAATTTTCTGTTCACTTCCCAATGCATTTTTGTGTACACGGTTTTGAGGGTGATGCGATTGATTATATATGCAAATCTTAAACCCCAAACCAAACCCGATATTGACTGGGTTGTGAAAGCATATAGCCAATAGGAATCCAGAACCTCACAGAAAACCATAGCGCATATGCAAAAAAGGCTAGCAACAACCCCAAGGATCCACACAATTTCCCCCTCCAGGACAGAGGCTACTGATATAACCTGTCAGGACACCCTGCTAAATACATATCTCACTACATGCACCACCTTCAAACATAAGATTATATATGTAAACTGGCATTATCGAGCCACTCTCTCCTTGCATACGCGAACCTCACGCATTAGATCGCAAAAAGAAAAAAACCACAATACTCAAACTCACTAACACAATGAGGCAAAACTTAAAAGCTAAGACGACATGAAGGCAGATGCATGTTCCATCTTTCATGACATCTACAAGCCTCCAAGAAAATTCGATACTCATATAAAAATATTCCATCTAGATTGGTGCCAAAAACTACCTCCTCATGTTGCACAATCCCTAGACGTCCTGTTCACCCAACTCGAGATAGCATAAAGTTTTCTTAGCCAACCCCGTGAGAAAGCTTCAAGCCCAAATGGCCTTCGAGGGTAAGTACACCACACCTTACACAGAAACAACCTCAACTTTACAAATTCTTCAACATTCCCATGGACCACAACCACTTTGCAGAAGCTATCACCACCCTCATCCACAAGAAAGGTGACAAAGACAAAGTCTCAAACTATAGACCAACATCCCTCCTTAACGTAGACTACAAGATTATAGTGAATTACTTACAATCTGCCTCAACCAGGTACTTCCCTGCATCATCCACCAAGACCAAACAGGCTCAGTCAAACGACAAGCATCCAACACACGCTCTCTCAACTTCATAATGTTCAACATTGGACCATTCACAAAACAAGAACTATATTTTCTCCATGCAGACTTTGGCAAAGCATACAACATCCTAATCATGCCTTATCTGATGCACGTTATGGTCCACCTTGGCATCCCACTAGACTCTATTAGTGAGTTCAACTCTTGCATAAGAATGCCACCACACCCTTGCTCATCAATGGAAAACTTTCCTCCCCCATAACCCTTCGCTCCGGGGTCGGACAAGGGTGTCCCTGGAACCCCTCCTTTTCATTTTTGCTGTGGAATCTATCTCTGCATACATCAAATGGCACCACTAAGGCATCCCTTTGGTGTCCTACAATTATCAAAGATTTTTGAGGTAGGAGGAAGACACGACTTTACTCATCCTCTCTGTCCGAGAACTCAATCAAGTCCAACAGCTATTCTGAACAATTGCAAACCACATGGGCCTCAAATCAGGCCCAACCAAATCAGTCATCCTCCCTACCGGCCAACACACCCAAATACCTGTCCAACCAGGCTTCCCAGTCACACATGGCCCCATCTGCGTTATAGGTATCCAATTCAACTCCACGGCAACTACGGGGACAACTTCGGATCCTTTGGTGAGAAAGATAAAAATCAGCCATTCCGATGTAGACCGACATCTGGATCCCATTTCAAGCAAAAGTGACCTCCATAAATCTCACCTTTACCCTAAATTCCTTTAATAACTGTCCACTCTCCCTCCTACTGGAACATCTCAACTCCCCAACCAATGCTCTCATACAATTCCCGCCATCCTACAAAGTCCCCACAGACCCCAAAAAAGATAGTCCGCTTTACATGCACAAAGTTATCATTTTCCCACGAGGTGACCACGGCTTAGTGGTGAAGTGGCCTTCACACCCAAACACAAGGTGCAAAGTGGATCTATGACTACCTGAAGCCTCTAAAAGATAAATAAAAACAAGCAGTGTTAGATATCCAGCTCCAAAAAAAGACGCTTCTTCCTATTCCACCCATCAATCCTCAACATTTTCTCCCTCCATTTAAGCGCACGATGGCGACAATACATCTCATATTTCCTAGAAACAAACCCCACAATCCTTCCCTTGAACCTCACACGGGCAGATATGTCTTTGGGATACGTGGCTTACAACAGACACCTCCAAAAAAAAACCACGAACCCTTTGACATCCTCCCATGGAAACGCTTCATATTTGCCTTTGAGATACAAGTAAGGCACCCTTTTGACCCTCAAGTCCTCTCACAGACACATGGAAAGCCATCCATCCTGAGCCAAGAGAGGGTGTTCAAGGACATTGGACATCACCTTCACAATCACAAACCAACATCTAGTCGTAGACATCTTCAAGTACACCCCATACATCACTCACCTGTCTTTCAACCAGCATCATTTCTAAGATACGCCAATGAGGCCCAGAAACTTGGGGATACCCCCTACAATTCTATCTTATCACAGGCCATCTCCGCCACCTCACATAGGCACAACCCCGACCCTTCTTTGGTGTATACTGCACACCAATGTACAACAAACAAGGATCTTTCTTGGTACACCACAACAACCAGGGACCCCTAGTCACATAAGCAAAATTGGAAACCCATCCCTCCAATATCTCTAGGAAAATCTCCTCAAACATGAGAACTCGTCTGTGACACATAAGACAAACTAGGAGGAGAAATACCCCAGCACCGTTTTCCAATGACACTACGCCCATGACAGCCTCATCAACACTCCTCTTCACCTTCGACCACAAGACTTCATGCTACACGTCATCTACAAATCCATCAAATTAAAACAAGTAAACCACAGATTCTGATTCCTCCTCCCCCTTCTTCCCGACTATGCCCACGCTACACCAAAACAGAAACGATTGAACACTATGTTACACAATTCCACGATGTCCAACTAAACGCCAAAAGCCTCCACATCCTTTTCACCACCTTCGTCCCTCAAATCCCACCACACTACCCAACATCCTTAAAGGAGCTACCACTCCGATCAGCGAATGGACAATACGGGAAATCACACGAGCTAGCACCTTACATGATCTCTGGGAAGGGAGATGGGTACAACCGAAACACAACCCCACTCCAACCATCATTGCAACCATCCTCCACCTCCTGCAAGAACGCCTCACCAATGCCTCATTGAGATTAGTACAACTCCCTCCTGGCAGTAAGAAGAAGAAATCCCATAGTAAAGTCTACATCAAAATACTACACATATACAAGCTGTAATCTGTTTGGGGGTCAGATATCAATCCATGGGCTTGTTTTGGTGTCTTGGAGATCCTCCCGCTCCCATCAGTTGCGGCCACAGGATGTCCTTTGTAAGTTATGGATGACCATAACTTACATCCCTCACATACATGAGTCCCAAAAATTGGTTTTTGTGCATTTATTATGTTACATTTGTGGCCCACCACATGATGGCCTTTGGAATTTTATGCCAATCAGCCAGGGATATTTTGCCATCTGTCCCCATTGTTACGCCGGGCATAATGTTTATAGAGTACAGGTAGAAGTTTTGGAGAAAAAGAAAAAACAAGGACTTAGGAAATTTAAATGATATTTATTCAGAACTAAGTGTACTTCGATGACAGGTGTTGTAAATGTCGAGTGCATATATGAAACAAGAATACAACACATTTGGTGTCTTGGGAACAAGTGGGCCGTGCGATGTCGCATCATGAGAGGCTGCTCCAAGAAACATTGTGAAGAAGTTGAGGAGCTTCAAGAATATTGGGAGGTTGCTCTTCAAAAGTCCAGTGACGTTGAAAAGTTCATTTAATAGAATCAAAAGGTCAATAAAAATCACAATAATTATGTGGAAACATTTGGAAAATGGAGGAACTTTCAGAACCTTCTATAATGGATGATTGGAGGTTGGGACAGTTGGGAAAAAATATATCGGCCAATCAGCGCATAAACTTGATGGATGTCAACGGATGTCAACGTGTAGTGGGCCATAATTGTAAGGATAAAAATTCCTATAAACAGATTTTAGACACTAGTGTACGTCAAGGAGGTAACACTTCCTCCTGTTAGCTGTAACATCCCAGTGCATTGCAAGATGTAGGCTGACGTCGGCTAAAACAGCCGTCAACATGTTATTGACGTCCCATAACTTGTTGTAGGACTCCCTAATGTTCTGTAAAATGTTGTAGTCCTGTTGCTTGATGGTAGAATTTGGCACTTTTCTTCATAGGCAACGTCCAAGAAATTCTTTGACTGTGTACTCCTTTCTTCCTTTTCTTGGATGGGTGGTAGCAGAGGTACGTCTCAGCCACGGAAGTGCTCGCTTGGGTCTCAGTAGAGTTTAAGTTGCTAAAATGTGGAACACTGGACGGAGAGCCATGTTGTTACTTATCCGGGGCTTTGTGATGAAAGGTTTATGGATTGTTTTTATCGTAAACTTCCTCAACCACTTAGGTTTGAGCGTTGGAGTCTTGTCCTTGCAATTTGATGTTTGTGGAGCTGAGTACGATGCAATCACCAATGTTGAACTCATTATTGGTCCGATGCTTGGCAGCCGCTTGCTTCAATACTGCTTGGGACTTTGTGAGAATCGAATGAGTTTTTTCCTGGATGCTTTGGAAGTCTTGCCAATAAATGTCAACTAATGGTTTTCTTCTCAAACTCTGTCAACTTACCAGAACTGCAAGCAGTTGTGATTAGCAATTGGAAGGGAACATTGTCTGTTGTTGGGTAGGTTGAGGAGTTGAATGCGAGCTTGGTGGTGGGAAACTTGGCCGTCCAATCAGTGTGATCTGGATCGCACAACCTTTGGAACAGTTGTTTGCGTCCAATTGGTGTGCACATTCAGTCTGAGGATGGAAGACCATCGACAGTTGGATCCGGCTGCAATCACAAATCATAAACTCCCGCTAAAATCTGCCATCTCTTTTGTTGAAGGACGTTACTTTGTTTAGTTGGACAACATTGTTAAGGAACAACCACGCTATTTTGTTGGCAGTGACTGTTGTTTCTGTTGCAATGAACAGAATCATCTTCAAGAAACAGTCAACCACCTTGATCATTGTGTCAAACCCCTCATATGTGACAGAAAAACCCCTCATGATGCCCATGGAGATATCCAGCCATTGTTCTATGGGTAGTGGCAGTGGTTGAAGCAAAACCGGGATTCGCTTTGCCTTGACTCATGGCATTGAAACACATTGTACGTAATTTGTGCACTGTGTCATTGAGCATCGGTCCGTGTAACTTTCTTCACGTATATGGGACCTACTTTTATCTACCAATGTTGTCTCAATCAACATCTTGGTGGTCGTGATGTAGTCCATCATTGGATGTACAAATTGTAAGGCTGGAGCCGAGGTCAAATTGTTTTTTAAAGAGTTGAATGCATCGTGTGTATTTTCTCCCTAACTCCACTAGGTGGTTTTCTAAGTGTGATCAGAGAGAAGAGCTTACAGTCTGGCATTATCCTTTAAAAAAAAAAACAGATGGTAGTAGTTGTGGAAGCCCATAAACACTTTGAGGTGTCAAGGCCGACGAGGCTTTTTTTGTCATTTCTTCTGCTGCTACCTCCCTCTCTTCCCCTGGCTCCACATGAACCAGTCAAGCCGGAGCTCCATGTCGCAGGTACCACTTAGATAATTCCAAAGATATCGGTGTCCTGTGTTGGGTTACTGCTCCTGAAAATCCCTCCGTGATCTCCTCCATTGTTTCCTCTAGCCACCTCTGGATTGCGGGTCGCTCAATCAGAGACAAGTGTCACTTTCGTCCATTAATGTCGATGTAAATCTCTCCGCTAGACGAATCAACTTTCCATTTATTCTGGTCTAGAAGAAATCTTTTAAGGACGAAATTTTGGCCACACATGGGGCAAATCCTGCAAACTGTTACACCTTGCAGGTCCCCAATGTGTAGTCAGAGTGGTTCGCAAAGTCAGTGGATCCATAGTCTTATATTGGATATTGTACTTCCTATATCCTTGGTTTGATCTGCAGGGTCAGATCCTTAACCATCTCATTACCTGTAAAACTATGAGGAACTCCTCCATCCAACAATGTAGGCATTATTTTACATTGCAAGCCCACAGCTGCACTCATAGTAGCATCGCGGATTGGCCATCCTTGTACCCCTTGTCAAAGTTTTCTTACTTGAGAGCCCTCGTCTATGGAATTGAGAGCCATTCAGATGGTCGACCGCTTGGTGTAGATTGACCGGATAGGACCGTCGTCTTCTACTCTTGCCCTCTGCCGTTTCTTGACTCCGATGACCTTTTATGCGACCTCCTTTCCTTTTGAGGTTGTTATTGTCATTTCTTGCAAACGCTCGCGATATTATTTTTTCCCAAAGGTCCAACACAATTGGTCATGCTGATCAATTACGCCAATTTCCATCAGAAAAAGACTCCCCCATCTGGGATTTCCCTTGGCCATGATGAGAATTGTGGTTTAGAGTCACCAGCTGTTGGATTCTTCCATCCGGGCATTGCAGTCAGTGATATTGATTTGTTCAGCTGCTGTGATCATATGTGGAAGGTTGTCTTGGATTTTGAATGTTGTATCGGATCCTAGAATCTTTCTTGAGGCTATTTCTGAGTGAAAATACAACTTTTTTTGGGGCGATGTCGCTACCGGTGATAATTTTGCAAAAACGCTATGCGTACTCTGCTACATTGGATTACAAACATAGGTGTTTTAGCTTAAACTATACGTTGTACTTCTTGTTGAGCTCTCAAAAATATGTGACGACAATGTCGGTGAAGCTATTCCAGTTTTCTGACGGAGTTGGGGAGTCTTGCCACGTCGGATTGATCCACTTGATAGGTAGAACACGTGTAGTTGACGATGTGAAAGCGGTGAGATCCATTCATTGGGCTCTTGTGGTCTCCTTCTACCGTTCGATGTCCTTTTCATCGGACCACCAACTCAACCTTATCCCTATCTTTGTTGACCCCAACAATGGCGGAACCCATGAGCCACATCTGAACTGTCAGTCAAGTTCAAGCTTGCATGATTGAATGACTTGGGGACTGCTAGCCAGATTTGGGATTCACTCGAGAGTTGGTTGTTACTCTCAATGATTAGTAGTTTCTGTGCACGTGCATTTTGTAGCTCCTCCATTGCCACGGTGACTTGTTAGACAATATGGTTATTGAGGTGCTTGAGGCGTGAAATATTCTAGTAGATGTCCTCATTAATTCAAACACGTGTGCCATTTCCTCCTCCCATCATGCCACCTATCGCTGTCACGAGCAAGGGGATCGCCGAGCTGAGGGGTCCGTAACCAGATTGGCCATCCAAGTCACAAAAGGTATGCCATTTATTGCAAAGCTTGGCACTGCTGTAGCCTGGATCACCTTTACAGCATCGTGAATTCCTTGTGATCCTCCATTACCAAATTATCTGCCGGTTCATCGCTGCTTGTTGTCGGCCCTTTCATAGTCACTATCTTGAGGTATTCAAATTCTAATGCAGCTGAGATGTGCAGAAGACTGGTGCAAGGTTATTGTTTAATATGGAGGTCGGAGGGGAAGATGGGGGAGCTAAGTGTCGGGTTGAAACTTAGCCGCCACCGAGAGGACAAGTCACCGGCAGGGGACGTGAAGCAGACAGTGCCAACACCAAGGACAGGCAGGGGTGCACCATCGCCAGTGAAAACGGCCGTGATGACAAATATAGGACTGAACGACATGAAGAGCTCACGGACAGGGTACATGTGATCAGTGGCAGCCACGTCAACAACTCAGGACGGAGAGAGGACATGCTCAGTGCTGGAGACAAGGCAATAGGTAGTCGTGCAAGGAGACATGCCCTTTGACGAAGGGAGCAATGAGAAAAGAGGAGTGGACAGCGGGGAAGAGGCAGGGGTGGCGATGTAGTCAAACAAGACGGACATACCGGCGGGCGGAGGACCACCGAGGACACCCTCCACAAGAACGTAGCCACTCAAGGCGACAATGGCATCCATAGTGAGAGGAGGAGCAGCAGCATCAAGGGGTGCAGGGACGCCAGGTGGGGCGATAGGAGCGGCGCCGAGGGGCCGCGAAACATAGGAAAACAACGAGATGCGACCAAGCACAAAAGACGGAGGAACAATGCGTGGACAGCAACAACAGATGAGAAGAGAGACAACAACATAGGTGCGAGGGGAGGGCAGAAGCAACGGAAGGAGACCAAAAGGAGAGAGGAGCGAGAGAAAGCAAGGGAACGAGAAAGGGGAAAGAGAGAGGAAAGAAGGAAGGGATGGTGGGAGAGAGAGAGTGAGGAGCAAGAGAGGAAGAGGAGGAAGCGGAGAGAGAGGGAGCGAGAGTACGGAGAAACGGGGAGATAGGGGAGAGAAAGAGAGAGAGAGAGAGAGAGAGAGAGAGAGAGGGAGA
>SZWC01000597.1:170277-193610 GCA_023375785.1 Penium margaritaceum | reverse complement strand
GGGGGGGTTCCAAGAACGCCAGAAGGACGGGGCCAAAAGGCCGCAAAGGCTGACAGGCCGCTTAGGGGCAGACGGCCCCGGGCTCAGTAAGCTGATCAGGAAAAAGGACAATGGGGGGGGAGGTGGCCAGAGGCCACACGGAGCAGGAGGGGCCGGAGGCCCAGAGTCCAGAGTCAAGAGTCCGGAGGGCTAAGCGGCCAAGAGCCAAAAGGCAAGGGCCTAGAGCCCAGAACCTAGAGGCTAGCAGCTAGAGCCTAGAGCTGAGAGGCAAGAAACTAGGGTCTGGAGCCTAGAGCCTTGAGCCAAGGGGCCAGGAGCAGGGGACTGAGAGCCAGGGACGGAAGGCCAAGCCAAGGGTTGGATCCAAGGAGCCGAGGGCTGGGCGTAGGGCGGGGGACGGGCCAGAGCCAGAGACGGAGGGGAGGCGGAAGACAAACCTGCACGAGAGACAAGAAAAACAGGGGGTTAGTGGAGGGAAAATAAGAGAGAAAAAAAATGGGACAGCAACGATGTGAAGTAGGAAGGAGAAAGGGCAGGAGGAACGGGAAAGGACAAGGGGTGACGGGGGGGGGGGATTGACAAGGAAGTCCTGAAGGGGCAGATCTGGCGGGGTGAGAAAGGGGACGGCCCAAACGGGCCGAAGCCACCACGAAGAGGGCGACAACAATGGTAGAGCGGTGAGGATGGCGAGGGCAGAGGACCGCAACAGACGGCACCCGCAAAGACGACGACGGGGCCGGGCGGCCCAGGCGGGAGCAACATCGGCGGAAGCAGCGACAGATGTGGCAGCAACGACGGTCGACGGCAGCGACCGCGGGGACAACGGATGCAGAAGTGGAGGGAGCGGAGACCACAGGCCCGTTTACGGACTTGATGTCATGTTGAATAGGGAGGTTGGAGGGCGAGACGGGAGAGCTAAGTGTCGGGTTGACACTTAGCCACCACCGAGAGCCGGGTGGCTCTTGGTGACTGTGGGGGGAGACACCGGGAGTTAGTCGTGGGGCTGACTCCGGCTCTCGGTTCTGTGAGGGGAGAGGGCCCTCGAGAGCTGTGAGGGGGAGAGCTCTCGAGGGCTCTGAGGGGGAG
Organism: Penium margaritaceum; assembly: GCA_023375785.1. Classification (NCBI taxonomy): domain Eukaryota; kingdom Viridiplantae; phylum Streptophyta; class Zygnematophyceae; order Desmidiales; family Peniaceae; genus Penium; species Penium margaritaceum. Next base: position 192,524 of record SZWC01000597.1, on the reverse strand, counting down.
AGCTCTCGATAGTTGTGAGAGGAGAGAGATTGAGGTGAGAGTCAGTCAGAAATAGGAGATCGAGAGGAGATTTGAATGTTTTTTTGTGGAAAGAATGAACGGAGCGAGCGAGTGCGACTGACCCCTATCGGGTCACGCAGCACTGCTCGCGTGGTTTGCCACCAAGCATGGCAAACCACACAGAGCTCACAGAACTCACTCAAGCAAACTACCGAGCGTAACCCAGGAAACAAGCAAACAGCAAGATCTAAGTCTTGCATGAAGCTAACACGCAGGTTAGGCTATGCTACAGCATAAGGGAAAGAGTAGGACTGGTCTAGGCTTGGTAACAAAGGAGCGACAAATGTTTGCTACTTTAACAGTTATTGTGTTGGGGTAAATTTATTGGTTTCCCCTCCAATACCATTGGAATTTGATACCAAGTTTGATACATAGTGGAACACAAATTCTAAACATGTACTAGATGCATAGCAAAAGATGATTTAAGGACTTTGGACACTTACATGATGTAAAATTAACAGTAACTGTATTTCAACAACAAGTGCTAGAACTATCGAGTACACATGTACAACAAAAAAAAACATAAACAAGGGAATATTGGAGTGATGGGTTTTCGAGCGGAGTGGCACGCGCAACGTTGTGTTGTGAATGGCTGCTCAAGAAATTTTGCGAAAAATTCAAGAGTTCGGAATACATCGAGGTGGGTACTTGTAAATGTCTCGAACCATCGAGAATTGAACCAAACAGTATCGAAAGGTCAATACTGCTAAATGGTATGCACCTTGTCCACTGGCTAGCTGGCTGGTTGCACGGAAAGACAAGGCATGCACTGATCTATTGAGTACGTCCCCTTGGTCTGATCTGAGATAGGCCAGGAATGTATTGCCCATAATGGGTATGTCCCCTGGAGATCATCATAGGAAACACAACCTTGTGGCCTAGTTGGGACAGGTATTGGAGCTCATAAGTCGTGGGCTCAAACCTTGCGACGGCCACATTTTTCTTTGTGGCCCAGAATGGGACAGGAAGCTTCTAGGAAGCTTACAAGAGTCTGCTTTGAGGATGACACTTGGCGGTCTTAGGACGCGCCAAGTAGGACTGTAGGCTGAGGTTGGCTCCTATGGAGCTACTGTAAGAAGAAGCATTAGCAAAGCTCTGCAAGTACAAAAGCCTATACCCTGCATGCATCCATTTAGAGTTCTTTCCTTTGAGACTCCTCACAGAGTGTCCAACCAAGGATAGGCACTAAAGACCTTCATGCGGACTTTGTGAGGCTGCAAAATGAATGAACCTAAAGTGTGGATCCCTTGTTCAAGGGTGATATGTTATCTTGGTTGAAATACCAAGAGCAGTTGATGGCCTCCCATGTTCGGACCCATTTTCTAGACCATTGCTATCAGGCGCATTGACAAAGGGTTATGGACCCACTACGCTTCTGTTTTTTAGGCACGCTTCCAAGACCAACTCGCGCGTGGTCTTGCAGGACACACAGGTACAACAGGGAAACGAAGATCGGACGGCTCCAATCTACTCCATTGGCTCCATCGGCTTCTTCAGGTAGGTTGCGTGCATGTGGCAGACTAGGGGACGAGGAATAGCTCTGTCCATGTTGCACAAGACCATTGAGCCCCAACGAGATAAAGCTCTATCCCTTTAGAAGGTGGTACGATCCCGAGTCCGTTTTCTCACGACGGCACCATCGTTTTAGGCGATCATCGGTAGGAGGGGTATGCAACAAAACCAACTGTACCTTTGACAACGGTCGTGGTCAGCCGCCTTATCAGCCTCATCGGCCTCAACGTAGCAGAGTAGCATCGAAGCAGAGAAGAAGAGCAACCACCAAAAATGGTGGATCCGACTTAAGCCTGCCTTGAGGCGGGTATGTCCAAATTCACGGGGACAGGTTTTCCCTTGTAGAAATGGAAGTTTGAGATTGTCATGAACATGCGTGGGTACCTCGACATCCTAAAAGGGATCGAGACAGTACCCGTTAATATGACAGTGACCACGCATGCAGCTGACCTTGCATCATGGACAACAACAAACAACATGGCTCTCGCCATACTTGTGACGTCCACCAACGAGACTCAACACTCCCACATCACACGATGCACGTCGACTGCCGAGGCCTATGCAAAAATCTCACACGTGCATCAATCAAACATCCTAGCAAACCGACTCGTCATCTTCCAAAAGCTGATGTCGATGAGGGTGAGCGAAGAAGAATCAATGTCCACATTTCTACAGTCATTCGGCAACGTGCTCCAAGAGGTCTAGCAAATGGAATAGAATTTCGACTCCAACATGTGTGCCATGATCCTTCTCATGGCGCTGCCGGAAAGCTAGGGGTCCTTGATCACCATATTTGGTGGTTAGAAGGAGGCAGATATGGCGTATGAGGCTATCGCCGAACACGTCCGCAACGAGTTCATGCAACGTAGTGGCAGTGAGGCAAAATTTCCAGCATATGCCTCTCGCTTCGGTGGACAAGGTGCAAGCTCTCGCTTCCATCAAGGCAAGAGTAGAAGTGGTGGTAGTGGAGGGAAAGGCAATGGTGGCGGGAAGAGTTCCAAGAAGCACGGCAATAGTCACAACTGTGGCAAGGCTGGACACTGGGCTTGGGACTGCCGTAGTCCTAGAAAAGAAGGTGGGAACAAAGGGGGGAAGGAGAAGAAGGATCTTGCGAACATGATGGCTGAGGGGTTGCCCATGAAGGGGGCAGTGCTCCTTAGGCCAGGGGCATTTGCGCTTGACTCGGGCACCAACCACCACACCTCAAAAGAGAAGGGTAGATTTTTTTAACGGGTCGAGTCTCCAGATCCTGCTCTGAAGTCGTCGTTGGAGTTTGCAGAATCGCGTTCTCAGTCCACGTTAGGGGTTTAACCCCTTCGCAAGACTGAGGGGCAATCGTCATCAACGACCCAGAGCAAGGAGACTCAAATATTTCGAGTCTCCGGAGGCCCATTTCCATTTTTAACCAAACCCCTGGTTTTGGGACCCAAACGGGGGGTTTTTACCTCGAACTCGTGTGTTCGCACAAGTTATTTCGTTTGTTTTATGTCGAAGTTTGTCGTAAACGAACTTCAATTTTCGTTTTGTCGTTGTGGCACAAAATCGTCGCGCACGAGGCACGCTGGCGATTTCGCGCCAGCTATTTCAACCTCACCCTTGCTCCCCCTATCCCTCGTCCTCTCTTGCTCGTTTGCAAGGAGGGCGAGGGGGGGCGAGGGCACGAGGCCACGAGGCCTTGCCCTCGAGGCCCTCGTGGCCCCTCAGCCGCCAATCGGGCCGCGATCGGCGACTGGCGGCTGGCCGGCCGGTGGCCGGCCGGTCACTTGGCCGGCCGCCGGCCGTCCAGCCGGCCGGCATCGAGCTGGCCGATGGCCAGCGAATTGCTCGCCGCCGGCCAGTCCTCGCTGACGCGAGGGGTGGTGCGCAACCACCCCTCGCTTCAGCGAGGAGGGAGGGCCGAACCGGCCCTCTTGCTACATTCCTCCCCACTTATCATGAACCGTCCCAGTTCATGAACAACAAGTAGGATTGTCAGTCGATGAGTCATCAACATTGTGAAAGAAAATTAATAATTTCAATCACCAGCTAAACATGAACACGTGCATCGTACTTAGACCTAAGCTGCAGCTTGTAGGTCAGCACGGCTAGCGGCCTCCCCCCTTTAGGCTGGAGCGTCCGCGCGACAACCATGTTGGGCGTCCCCAACCTCCTATGGTTGCTGGCCATGAATGCTGCCCTGTGGGAATGATATTCACTTTTCCGCGTTCAAATGGTACCTCCTTCCATGCGTCAATCTGTGCGAACTGCAAGCTCGCTCCACTACTCGTTGACCACCCCTGTGGGCAACCGAGATTCGGGCTCCCATGAATTATGTTCAGGTCCACAACCGGCCCTATGAAAGAGGTACTCCCTGACAACGCGCGACCAAAGAGTACGCTCTCAATGCTGGAGTAGGCGAAGGACCTCGTATTGGCCGTCGGCAGCCAGGACTACTGGCGGTGGCTAAACGGTTCCTTTTGCCGTGTATGGAGCCAGCAGGCTCACATGAAACACGTCATGTATCTTCATACTCGGCAGAAGTAGCAATCGGTATGACATTGGCCCGATGCGTGCCACAATGGAAAACGACCCAATCCACTTCGGGAGAAGTTTTCTTGCCCCTGGCGACTTCAGCCGAAGGTTTTTAGTGCTAAGCAGCACTTTATCACCGATGTCAAACAAGACCTCCCGGTGACCTTTGTCGGCATGTGCCTTTTGTCGTTGCCGAGCTGCTTGAAGGTGACCCTTCGCCTCCTGTAACAAGGAGTCGATGCGGTCGGCAAAGGCTTGAGCGGAAGGAACCTGCCCTCTTGTACTCCCACTCTTCACTAATGAAGAGGGTACCACTGGATGCTGACCACTGTTCAACACGAACGGTGTGAAATGTGTGAACTCGTTCACCGACTTGTTCACCGCAAACTCTGCCGTTGCTAGGAATTCGTCCCAATCATGCATGGCAGGGTCCACGTACATGCGGAGCATCTACTCTAGAGTGCGATTCATGCGCTCTGTTTGTCCGTCAGTTTGAGGGTGAAATGCTGTCGACATTTGCGACTCACTGCCAAAGTACTCGTGCATCTTTTGCCAGAACTTACTAGCAAATTTGCAATCTCGATCGGAGATAATTCGCAACGGCAAGCCGTGGTACTTTACGACATCCTCAAAGAAGAGACGAGCGGTCTCCTCTGCATTCACGTCAGTGGTTGTAGGAATGAAATGTGTCATCTTCGTCAAAAGTTCCACAACCACTAGTATTGCATCGTGGCCACAGGCCGTGTCCGGAAGACCAGTAATGAAGTCCATGGTGACGCACTCCCATGGAGTCCCAGGAATGGGAAGCTGCTGGAGGAGTCCAGCAGGCTTCTTGTTACTAGCCTTATTCCGAAGACATCGGTCGCATGTCATGCAATACTTACGGACATCGACACTCCACCCTGGCCACCAATAGTGGTCCGAGAGTACCTGTCCGGTCTTTCGGGGTCCCACGTGACCTGCGACTGGCGGGTCGTGGAACTGGGAGATAACCTTTGCTCGAAGGTCTCCCGAGTTTGGCACAACAACTTGTTCTCCGTGCCAGAAGAACCCTGCGGCCTCCACCAAGCCATACTTGTCCAGATTTTGAGAGTCTTGAAACCAAGAATCCACACAGTATCCCATCCGGATCCTTCTTACAAAACCGTTGTAATGGATAATCTCTCGTGGTGGTTGCCGCAGAGGTGCAGGGGGATCTGGTGGTTGTATGTTTGCTGTTGCAATGGCCATAAAACACCCACTGACCTCGGTGGTTGCCTTAATTTCCACAGGCTGTCGGCTTAGTGGATCGGCCACATTGATGCGTCCTGGCCGATATTCCCATGTGAACGAGAATCGACTCAAGTATTCGCTCCAACGCGCCTGTCATCTTGACAGGTTCGGTTGCGTTTGGAAAAAGACCAATGGATTATGGTCGGTCACGACCGTCACACCCCCTTCAGCACCCTCGAGGTAGCAACGCCACATCTTGAAAGTGTGTACTACCGCAAGGAGTTCTTGATCCCCAGTTGTGTACCGCGGTTCCGCGGGGATGAGCTTTTGGCTCTCATACGCAACTGGGTGACCGTTCTGCATGAGGACGGCCCCAAGTCCTACTACCGACGCATCACATCGAACCTCCCACGGTTGCAATGGATCCGGAAGAGCTAGGACGGGCGCCGTGGAGAGAAGCTCTTTGACCTTGAGAAAAGCGTTCTCGCAATGAGATGTCCATTCCCAATGCACGTCTTTTCGTGTGAGCCTGGTTAGCGGTGCTACCAGGGTCGAATACCCTTGCATAAACCGTCGAAAGTAGTTTGCAAGGCCGAGGAAAGACCGAATCTGCCCAACACTTTTGGGGCGTGGCCAGTCCACAACGGCTTGGACCTTTCGTGGGTCGACACAGATGCCGTCCTTGCCGACAATGTGTCCAAGGTATTCGAGCTCATCTTGTACAAACTTGCACTTGCTCACTTTCGCATAAAACTTCTGTTCCCGAAGGATTGTGAGAACTTCACGCAGATGTTCTATGTGCTCTTCCACTGATTTGGAGAAAACCAGGATGTCATCCGGGTACACCAAGACAAACTATCTGAGTTGCTTGGCGAACGTTCAGTTCATTTCTCCTTAGAAGGTTGCCGGGGCATTTGTAAGCCCAAAGCAGAACACTCAGAACTGATAGTGTCCCATGTGCGTTTGAAATGCGGTTTTGGGCACATCCTCTTCCGTGATGCGGATTTGATGGTACCCTTGAGACAAATCCAAGGACGAAAATACTTTTGCGCCTTGGAGTTGGTCAAGAAGGTCCTCAATCCGCGGTAAGGGGAATCGATTTCTCACCATCAGCTTGTTCAACGCTCGGTAATCCACGCACATGCGTAAACCACCATCCTTTTTGTTCACAAAAAGGATCGGCGAACCGTACGGCAAGCTACTGGGCTCGATCCACCCTTTTTCAAGGTACTATTTGATTTGGCATTTGGCCTCTCGCCTTTCTGCTAGACTAAGGAAATACATGTGTCTGAACGGAGGAGTCGCCTCCGGTTGCAGCGGAATCGTGTGGCCCATGTGTCTTTCTGGTGGAAGCCCAACCGGTGGGTCTTGGAATACATCCGAGAACTCTGCCAATAGAGATCTAATCTCTTGTGGCGTGTCTTCTGTCACGTCGTCCTCCACTTTCTGTAGCTGAGCCAAGAAGTATCGACAACCTTGTCGAATACGTCTCTTGAACTGCATTGCAGACAAGCTGGCATGGACTTTGAGTTGGGTCGGTGATAATTTCGTACTCGGAATCAACGTAAAGCGGCATTGTCCTTTTTGGAGGATCAAACGCTTTGATTCAAAGCACATTAGAGCCTTGTTGTCATGGAGCCAGGGATCGCCTAGCACCACGTCAAACGGGTCAAGAAGGTTGAGTACCTTCAACGTGACACTCTGTGTGTACCCTTGAATACAAATTTTTGCTTTACAAGTACCGATCACGGGTACCGTACGGTTGTCACCGACAATAACTGCGCCATTCGATGGCTCGTACTTCAGGCCAACCTGTCGGGTAAAGCCAAGGCTAACAAAAGAGTTGTCCCCTCCAGTGTCAGCAAGTACGTTCACGGGAGCACCAGCTAGGTGTCCTTTGAACTGCATCGTCATGTTTCCTCCACTCTTCCGAGTGAACAGACTCAACGACGGTAAGCCAAGTTTGTGATAAACACGGAATCTGTACGATGGGTGTCACAACTCCCATGATTCACCCACTCGAGTCCACATCGTGTGGGCACGTGTGAATTCGGCCAGCACCTTCCAGTCTTTAAATTTCACTGGGTCGAAATCGTTGACTAAGGGTACTGCGAATGTGATTGAACTCATTGCTTTGAGGGCGTTTGCTTCAATCACTGTGTTACACAACTCTTGCACAGTGGTTGGTGTCGCCACCACTAAGCAAGTTCGGTCATGCATCTCGTCTGGTGATGCAAGATTTAGTGGGCAATGTCGATCAGCAAGTGCAGAATGAGGTTCAATGAGAGGGGAGAAAACAACAAAGAAATTTGAACTCGTCAAAAACTCATATTGTTTAACATCCTCATCTGAAAACATGAACCCACACTCGTGATCCAGTTTTACCCCTGAGTGGTCCCCACTGACGTCACTCAGGGGTGGGGAAAACCCGCCCCATGGCCCTGTCCGTTACCACGGCCGGGCCCATTGCCGCAACCGCGACCCTGTCCATGGCCTTGTCCGCGGCCTCCTGCTGCACCATCCCCACGTGGTGTTGCTGCTGCAGCTAACGCCGCGGCGTCTTGTCCACCACCAGCAGCCTCAGGGCACTGAGCCCTAAAGTGGCCCGGCTCCATGTAGTTTTGGCAGAGCCCTTCGCGGAAGGCTGCGTTGCGACGCTCACGCGCCGCCTACAACTCGTCATTCTCGCGGCTGCGCTTGTTATTGGGGCCCTTGCGCCCACCAGCCTTCTTGGTTGGAGGGTTTGTAGGCTGCTTGCCCTTGGCCCCGCCTCGCTGTCCAGCTGACCCACCAGCCCCTACAGCGTCCACGCGCATGTCGCGACCATGCTGTGCACGCGCGTTCGGCCGTGTATCAGAGTAGTGCTTCGGGTTCGCCGAATACACTTCGCTCATGTAGTCGCGCAACGCCCTCTAGCTTGTCCAAGCTTGGCCGATGGCTGTCGTGGTGGTCTTGTCCTTCAGCTTCTCGTTGGCGAGACCATCACGCAAGTACTCCAGCAGCATGCACTCCGGGTACTTGAACGTCTGAGTCCCATCGCCCTCGGTGAAGCTTTCGGCTTCCTCCACGAGTGCGGTGAACTCGCTCAAGTAGGATTCGAGTGTGTGTAAGTGTGTGTAAGTACGTGTGAGTGCGTGTAAGTGTGTGTAAGTGCATGTACGTACATGTAAGAGTGTATAAGTGCATGTAAGTACGTGTAAGTGTGTGTAACTACGTGTAACTATATGTAAGTACGTGTAAGCACGTGTAAGTGCGTGTAAGTGCGTGTAAGTGCTTGTAAGTACGTGTAAGTACGTGAAAGTGTGTGTAAGTGTGTGTAAGTGCGTATAAGTGCGTGTAAGTACGTGTAAGTGTGTATAAGTGCGTATAAGTATGTGTAACTGTATGTAACTGTGTATAACTCCATGTAAGTGTGTGTAACTGCGTGTAACTGTGTGTAACTGCATGTAAGTGCGTGTAAGTGGGTGTAAGTGCATGTAAGTACGTGTAAGTACGTGTAAGTACGTGTAAGTGCGTGTAAGTATGTGTAAGTACGTGTAAGTGGGTATACGTATGTGTAAGTACGTGTAAGTGCGTGTAAGTACGCGTAAGTGCGTGTAAGTGTGTGTAAGTGCGTATAACTACGTGTAACTGCGTATAAGTTCGTGTAAGTGTATGTAAGTGCGTGTAAGTGCGTGTAAGTGCGTATAAGTGTGTGTAAGTGTGTGTAAGTGCATGTAAGTAAGTGTAAGTGCATGTACACACGTGTAAGTGCGTATAAGTGTGTATAAGTACGTATAACAGCGTGTAAGTGCGTATAAGTGTGTGTAAGTACGTGGCAGAGTTGTGCCAGAGTTTTACCAGAGTGCGTGTAAGTGCGTGAGGTGTGCCAGAGAAGTGGGATAAGTTTGTGTAAGTACGTGTAAGTGCGTGTAAATGCATGTAAGTGCATGTAAGTGCATATAAGTGTATTTAACTGCAAGTAAGTACGTGTAAGTATGTGTAACTGCGTGTAAGTGCGTGTAAGTGTGTGTAAGTGTGTGTAAGCACGTGTAAGTGCGTATAAGTGCGTGTAAGTACGTGTAAGTGTGTGTAAGTTTGTGTAAGTGCGTGTAAGTGTGCATAAGTGCGTTTAAGTGCGTGTAAGTACGTGCAAGTGTGTGTAAGTGTATGTAAGTGTGTGTAAGTATGTGTAACTGTGTGTAAGTGCGTATAAGTACGTGTAAGTGTGTGTAAGTGCGTGTAAGTGCGTGTAAGTACGAGTAAGTGCGTGTAAGTATGTGTAAGTCTGTGTAAGTGCGTGTATGTACATATATGTACGTATAAGTGCATGTAAGTGCGTATAAGTGCATGTAAGTGTGCATAAGTGCGCGTAAGTGTGCATAAGTGCGCGTAAGTGCGTGTAAGTGCGTGTAAGTGCGTGTAAGTGCGTGTAAGTGCGTGTAACTGTGTGTAAGAAAGTGTAAATGCGTGTAAGTACGTGCAAGTGTGTGCAAGTGCGTGCAAGTTTGTGTAAGTGCATAAAAAAGTGTATAAGTGTGTGTAAGTGCGTGTAAGTGTGTGTAAGTATGTGTAAGTGCGTTTAATTGTGTGTAAGTGCGTATAAATGCGTATAAGTATGTGTAAGTGCGTGTAAGTGCATGTAAATGTGTGTAAGGGCGTGTAAGTGTGTGTAAGTATGTGTAAGTGTGTGTAAGTGTGTGTAAGTGCGTGCGTGTAAGTGCGTGCGTGTAAGTGCGTGTGAGTGCATGTAAGTGTGTGTAATTGCGTGTAAGTACGTATAAGTGCGTGTAAGTGCGTGTAATTATTTGCAAGTGCCTGTAAATGCGTGTAAGTGCGTGTAAGTACGTGTAAGTACGTGTAAGTGTGTGTAAGTGTATGCAAGTGCGTGGAAGTGTGTGCAAGTGCGTGTAAGTGCGTGTAAATGTGTGTAAGTACGTGTAAGTGCGTGCAAGTGTGTGTAAGTGCATGTAAGTGCGTGTAACTGCGTGTAAGTACGTGTATCCGTGTGTAACTACGTGTAAGTGCGAGTAAGTGCGTGTTAGTGCGTGTAAGTGTGTGTAAGTGCGTGTATGTGTGTGTAAGTGTGTATAAGTGTGTGTAAGTATGTGTAAGTGTGTGTAAGTGTGTGTAAGTACGTGTAACTGCGTGTAAGTGTGTGTAAGTACGTGTAAGTATGTGTAAGTGCATGTAAGTACGTGTAAGTGTGTGTAAGTACGTGTAAGTGCGTGTAACTGCGTGGAACTACATATAACTGTATGTAAGTGCGTGTAATTACGTATAAGTGCATGTAAGTGCGTATAGTGCGTGTGTGTAAGTGCTTGTAAATGCGTATAAGAGCGTATAAGTGTGTGTAAGTGTGTGTAAGTGCATGTAAGTGTGTGTAAGTGCATGCAAGTACGTGCAAGTGTGTGCAACTGCATGTAAGTGCGTGTAAGAGCGTGTAAGTGCATGTAAGTGCGTATAAGTGTGTGTAAGTGCGTGTAAGTGCATGTAATTGTGTATAAGTGTGTGTAAATGCGTGTAAGTACGTGTAAGTGCATGTAAGTGCGTGTAAGTATGTGTAAGTACGTGTAAGTACATGTAACTGCGTGTAAGTGTGTGTAAGTGTGTGAAAGTTCACATAAATACGCGTAAGTGCATGTAAGTACGTGTAAGTACATGTAAGTGCGTGTATGTGCGTGTAAGTGCATGTAAGTACGTGTAAGTACGTGTAAGTACATGTAAGTGCGTGTAAGTACATGTAAGTGCGTGTAAGTGCGTGTAAGTGCGTGTAAGTGCGTGTAATTACGTGTAAGTGCGTGTAGGTATGTGCAAGTGTGTGTAAGTGCGCGTAAGTGCGTGTAAGTGAGTGTAAGTGCGTGTAAGTGTGTGTAAGTATGTGTAAGTGTGTGTAAGTGCGTATACGTACGTGTAAGTACGCGTAAGTGCATGTAAGTACGTGTAAGTGCATGTAGGTGTGTGAAACTACGTGTAACTGTGTATAACTGCGTGTAAGTACATGTAACTGTGTGTAAGTGCGTGTAAGTGCGTGCAAGTGCTTGTAAGTACGTGTAAGTGCATGTAAGTGCGTGTAAGTGCGTGTAAGTACGTGTAAGTTCGTGTAAGTGTGTGTAAGTACGTGTAAGTGCATGTAAGTGCGTGTAAGTGTGTGTAAGTGTGTGTGGAAGTGCGTGTAAGTATGTGTAAGTGCGTATAAGTGTGTATAAGTGCGTGAAAGTACGTGTAAGTGTGCGAAAGTGTGTGTAAGTACGTGTAAGTACGTGTAAGTACATGGAAGTACGTGTAAGTGCGTGTAAGTGTGTGTAAGTGCGTGTAAGTGCGTGTAATTGTGTGTAAGTGCGTGTAAGTACATGCAAGTGCATGTAAGTGCGTGTAAAAGCGCGTAAGTACACGTAAGTGCACGTAATTGTGCATAAGTTCGTGTAAGTGTGTGTAAGTACGTGTAAGTGTGTGTAAGTGTGTGTAAGTAAGTGTAAGTGCGTGTAAGTGTACGCAAGTGCGTGCAAGTACGTGCAAGTGCATGTAAGTGCATGTAAGTACATATAAGTGTGTGTAAGTACGTGTAAGTGCATGTAAGTGCGTGTAAGTGTGTGTAATTACGTGTAAGTGCATATAAATGCATGTAAGTACGTGTACGTGTGCATAAGTATGTGTAACTGCGTGTAAGTGTGTGTTAGTGTGTGTAAGTGCGTGTAAGTGCGTGTAAGTGCGTGTAGGTGCGTGCGGGTAAGTGCGTACGTGTAAGTACGTGTAAGTGTGTGTATGTACGTGTAAGTACGTGTAAGTGTGTGTAAGTGCATGTAAGTGCGTGTAAGTGCATGTAATTGTGTGTAAGTGCGCGTAAGTGCATGTAAGTAAGTGTAAGGGCGCGTAAGTGTGTGTAAGTACGTGTAAGTGCGTGTAAGTGCGTGTAAGTGCATGTAAGTGTGTGTAAGTGCGTGTCAGTGCGTGTAAGTGCGTGTAAGTGCATGCGTGTAAGTGCATGCGTGTAAGTGCGTGTAAGTGCATGTAAGTACGTGTAAGTGCGTGTAAGTGCGTGTAAGTGCGTGAAACTACATGTAAGTGTGTGTAATTGCATGTAAGTGCGTGTAAGTGCGTGTAAGTGCATGTAAGTACGTGTAAGTGCGTGTAAGTGTGTGTAAGTGCGAGTAAGTACGTGTAAGTGTGTGTAAGTGCATTTAAGTGCGTGTAAGTGCGTGTAAGTGCGTGTGAGTATGTGTAAGTACGTGTAAGTGCGTGTAAGTGTGTGTAACTGTGTGTATGTGCATGTAAGTGTGTGTAAGTGTGTATAACTGTGTGTATTTTTGTGTGACTGCGTGTAAGTGTGTGTAAGTGCGTGTAAGTGTGTGTAAGTGCGTGTAAATGTCTGTGAGTACATGTGAGTGCGTGTAAGTGCTTGCAAGTGCGTACAAGTGCGTATAAGTGCGTGTAAGTGTGTGTAAGTGCTTGTAAGTGCGTGTCAGTACATGCAAGTGTGTGCAAGTGTGTGCAAGTATGTGTAAGTGTGTGTAAGAGCGTATAAGTGCATGTAAGTATGTGTAAGTACAAGCAATTGTGTATAAGTGCGTGTAAATGTGTGTAAGAACGTGTAAGTGCGTGTAGGTGCGTGTTAGTGCGTGTAAGTGCGTGTTAGTGCGTATAAGTACGTGTTACTGCGTGTAAGTGTGTGTAAGTACCTGTAAGTGTGCGTAAGTATGCGTAAGTGCGTGTAAGTACGTGTAAGTGCATGTAAGTGCGTGTAAGTGCGTGTAAGTGCGTGTAAGTCCGTGTAAGTATGTGTAAGTGCGTGTTAGTGTGTGTAAGTGCATGTAAGTACGTGTAAGTGCGTGTTAGTGCGTGTAAGTGCGTGTAAGTACGTGTAAGTGCGTGTAAGTACGTGTAAGTGCGTGTAAGTGCGCGTAAGTGCGTGTAAGTGTGTGTAAGTACGTGTAAGTATGTGTAATTGCGTGGAAGTGTGTGTAAGTGCGTATAAGTACGTGTAAGTACGTGTAAGTATGTGTAAGTGCATGTAAGTGCGCGTAAGTGCATGTAACTACGTGTAACTGCGTATAACTGCGCGTAAGTGCATGTAAGTGTGTGTAAGTGCGTGTAAGTGCGTGTAAGTATGGGTAAGTATGTGTAAGTGTGTGTAAGTGTGTGTAAGTGCGTATAAGTGTGTGTAAGTGCGTGTAAGTGTGTGTAAGTGCATGTAAGTGCGTGTAAGTGTGTATAAGTGTGTGGAAGTGCGTGCAAGTATGTGTAAATACGTGTAAGTGTGTGTAAGTGCGTGGAAGTGCGTTTAAGTGTGTATACGTACATGTAAGTGTGTGTGTAGGTACGTGTAAGTGTGTGTAAGTGCGTATAAGTACCAGTAACTACGTGGAAGTACGTGTAAGTGCGTGTAAGTGTGTATAAGTGCATATAAGTATGTGTAACTGCGTGGAAGTGCGTGTAAGTACGTGTAAGTATGTTTAAGTACGTGTAACTACGTGGAAGTGCGTGTAAGTGCGTGTAAGTGCAGATAAGTGCGTGTAAGTGTGTGTAAGTGTGCGTAAGTGCACAATAGTGCACGTAAGTGCATTTAAGTGCGCGTACGTTCGTGTAAGTGCGTATAAGTACGTGTAAGTACGTGTAAGTGTGTGTAAGTAAGTGTAAGTGCGTATAAGTGCGCACAAGTGCGTACAAGTGTGTGCAAGTACATGTAAGTGCGTGTAAGAGCATATAAGTGTGTGTAAGTGCGTGTAAGTGCATGTAAGTGCGTGTAAGTGCGTGTAATTGCGTTTAAAAGCATATAAATGCATGTAAGTGCGTGTACGTGTGCATAAGTGTGTATTTATGCGTGTAAGTGTGTGTAAGTGTGTGTAAGTGCGTGTAAGTGCATGTAAGTGCGTGCGTGTAAGTACGTGTAAGTGCGTATAAGTGCATGTAAGTGCGTGTAAGTGCGTGTAAGTGCGTGTAAGTACGTGAAATTGCGTATACGTGCGTGTAAATGTGTGTCAGTGCGTATAAGTACGTGTAAATGCGTGTAAGTGCGTGTAAGTATGTGCAAGTGCGTGCAAGTACGTGTAAGTACATGTAAGTGCGTGTAAGTGCGTGTAAGTGCGTGTAAGTGCGTTTAAGTACGTGTAAGTATGTGTAAGTGCGTGTAAGTGTGTGTAAGTGTGTGTAAGTGTGTGTAAGTGCATGTAAGTGCGTGTAACTGCATGTAAGTATGTGTATGTATGTGTAACTGTGTGTATCTACATGTAATTGTGTATAACTATGTATAACTGTGTGTAAGTGTGTGTAAGTGCGTGTAAGTGTGTGTAAGTGTGTGTAAGTGTGTAAAAGTGTGTGTAAGTGTGTGTAAGTGTGTGTACGTGCATGTGAGTGTGTGTAAGTGTGTGTAAGTTCGTGTAAGTGTGTGTAACTACGTGCAGGTACGTGTAAGTACGTATAAGTGTCAGTAAGTGCGTGTAAGTGCGTGTAAGTGCGTGTAAGTGTGTGTAAGTGCGTGTAACTGTGTGTAACTGCGTGTAACAGCATGTAAGTGCATGTAATTGCATGTAAGTACGCGTAAGTACGTATAAGTACGTGTAAGTGTGTGTAAGTGCGTGTAAGTGCGTGTAAGTATGTGTAAGTGCGTGTAAGTACGTGTAAGTGCTTGTAAGTTTGTGTAAGTACGTGTAAGTATGTGTAAGTGCGTGTAAGTGCGTGTAAGTGCGTGTAAGTGGGTGTAAGTGCGTGAAGTATGTGTAAGTGTGTGTAGGTACGTATAATTGTGTGTAAGTGCGTATAAGTGTGTGTAAGTATGTGTAACTGTGTGTATCTGCGTCTTATTGCGTGTAAGTACGTATAAGTGCTTGTAAGTGCGTATAAGTACGTTTAAGTACGTGTAAGTGTGTGTAAGTGTGTGTAAGTGCGTGTAAGTACGTATAAGTGCGTATTAGTATGTGTACGTGTGTGTAAGTGTGTGCAAGTATGTGTAAGTGCGTTTAAGTATGTGCAAGTGCGTGCAAGTGCGTGCAAGTGCGTGTAAGTGTGTGTAAGTGCGTGTAAGTGTGTGTAAGTGCGTGTAAATGCATGTAAGTATGTATAAGTGTGTATAATTGCGTATAAGTATGTGTAAATGCATGTTAGTGCGTGTAAGTGCGTGTAAGTGCGTGTAAGTGCGTGTAAGTACGTGTAAGTGCGTATAAGTACGTATAAGTACGTGTAAGTACACGTAAGTACGCGTATGTGTGTGTAAGTGCGTGTAAGTATGCAAGTACGTGTAAGTGCGTATAAGTGCATACAAGTGCGTGTAAGTGCGTGTAAGTGTGTGTAAGTGCGTGTAAGTGCATGTAATTGCATATAAGTGTGTGTAAGTGCGTGTAAGTGCATGTAAGTACGTGTAAGTCCATGTAAGTGCGTGTAAGTACATGTAAGTGCGTATAAGTGCGTATAAGTGCGTATAAATTCATGTAAGTACGCGTAAGTGTGTATAAGTACGTATAAGTACGCGTAAGTGTGTATAAGTGCGTGTAAGTATGTGTAAGTGCGTGTAAGTGCGCGTAAGTACGTGTAAATGTGTGTAAGTGTGTGTTAGTGCGTGTAAGTGTGTGTAACTACGTATAACTGCGTATAACTGGGTGTAAGTGCGTGTAAGTGCGTGTAAGTGCGTGTAAGTTTGTGTAAGTGTGTAACGAGGTGTCCCTTTTTTCTGGCATACTCGGGGTCTCACGTGGGGTTTGGGAGCATTGCGGGTGTTTTCCGTTTTCTGGATATTCCGGGTGGATATTCGTCGGGCGGTCCTGCTTGACCCCGACGGCTCGTGGTTGACAGGACCAAGGAGGAGTGAGCGAGCGAGCTACGGCGTGAGGAGAGAGCTAGCGACAACATGAGGAGCACGCCGTTGCCAAGGGGGCATTTCGCTCGTCCTTCGTGTGGCATTCCGAACACGTCACGCGAGGGTGGCTTTCAACCTCTCGGCGAGTAGCGTATCGGTTATGATCCCCGGCGAGGGGATGTTTTGACGGTCGGCCCCGACAGTGCGCGCGGTCAACGGCGGTAGCAGTTCCGTTGACTGCGACCATGGGACAGTCGCAGTACCACCGATGGCGTGCGCGACAGGGTGACCGGACCCACCACCGAGAGTCATACGCGACCAACAAGGCGGCTCACCTAGAGACAGAAGGGACCGTCGATCTGGGCGGTCAACGGCCAGGGACTTCTCGCACAAGGCACTAGGTGCAAGTAGGGCACCGAGTTCACGTGCAAGTAGGACACCTAGTACAGGTGCAAGTAGCTTGTTGTAGCAAGCTAGGAAAGCAATAGGCTGAGGCCTGGGCTAGCCATTCGGACAGAATAAATACCCTGTACTCAGTTCAATCTAATTAACCTGTATTTTCCAGCTCTGGCTTCTAGACATCTCCAAGTCTATCTGTTTGCTGCGACTGTGCTCTCCACACACCAAGGCTAAATCTCCAGAGATCACCCACTCTCACATCTGGTATCAGAGCCAGAGCCACGTGTTGGGCGGAAGCGCTGCCGGAGCTCAGCCAACTTCGAGGAGCGAAGGCACGGACTACGCCGGACATTGTCGAGGCTGATCCAGAGGGAGATTGCTGGACCAGACTTCGAAGCCAACGCACGAGCCAACCTATGGAAAATTTCCTACATTTCCAGAGCGTCCACGTGGCCTACCGTGCGCGCGCGGGAGACGACAGGTGACTCCCACGCACTTTGAAGACGTCAGATTCTCATCCCGGCCTGCCGAATTGCTGCTGGAATTTTTTTTGATTGCGGCCGAAATGCTGCCAATTTTTTTCGAAGGATCTCCAGTGGCAGAAAACCATCCAGAGCCATGGAGCAGGCCTTGTAGCAGATTGTAGAGCAGCTTGGAGTCCTCAAGCTGGAGAACGAGCAGCTCAATCGACAGATGGCTGACCTACGGGATGGGACTGACGCTGGACAGGTTCGGGCGGCCCGGTCAAGGAGTCCGCCGAGACCAAAGTCAAAGGCTCCAGAAGCGTTCAATCCCTCTGTCAAGGGTGCGAGTGTACGGACCTGGTTGTTCACGATGAACAGCTACTTTGGGGCTCTGGGTCACCCTCCAGAGGACGATGCTGTGCGTGTGTCATTCGCGGTGACACTGCTACGTGGAGCAACATTGGAGTGGTGGAGGCAGCTGAATATGCTGGCCACTCGAGGTGGAGGTGGGAACGCAGCTGTACAACATGCCGTGTTGTGGCAACCAGGCGTTGTGCAAGCTGAAACTCGTGTGCCGACGACATGGGAGCAGTTCGAGCAAGCCATCAGAGATCGATTGATCTCCTGAATGCCTCCATGGTCGCACGCAACAAGCTGAAGCAGCTGAAGCAGATCGGCTCGGTGCAGAGTACACACGCCGTTTCTTGGCGTTGTGCTCGGAGATTGATGACATGAGCGAGCCAGAGATGGCAGACAAGCACCATGATCGCTTGAAGGTAGAAGTTCAGCGCACGCTGACACTTAGTGAAATCACGGAGTTCCAGGCGATGGTGGCCACTGCTGAGCGCGTTGACGCGCTACGCTACCATCAAGGGGGTTTCCGTGAAAAGCAAGAGAATTTTCAGCGTCGAGCGCAGCACCAACAAACCGACCCCATGGAGATCGACGAAGTGCAAGGAGGCCAGCAGCAGAGCAAGCCACGTGTTGGGAACTGTTGGATCTGCGGGAAGCCTGGGCACCACAAGAAGGACTGCAAGAAGAAGCAACAGGGAAACGGCAACCAGCAGTGAGTGGCGGACGGCCATCTACTGGGAAAGCTTCGTCCGCATCAGCAAACACCAGTCCCGAAAGTCCTTTGACAACTAGGGAGCTGCCGAGTGTATTGTTGCGGAACGAAGGAAGCGGGAGCATTCCGGGGATCCTCCTGAAAGCCTAAATTTTATCGGCTGGTTCTGCGGACGGCGAGGGGCACCAGACTCGCCGGCAGATAAAAGCATTGCTGGATTGCGGCTCGTCACATTCATTCTTCAGCGACGAGCTTGCTTGGATCCATCTGGGCAAGCTGTCGTGCGAGGTGAACTTTCGCATGTGCCCGATTGACACTTACGACGCCATTTTAGGGCGTGATTGGCTGCACCGGTGGAATCCTGCTGTGGATTGGGTGCGCAGCCAGGTGAAAGTGAAGAAATGCGGAGAGCAAATTGTTTTGCCATTGCGGGCAGAGGAGAAGGACTCCATGGCAGGCAAGGTGCTGCAGTTCAGTTACGTGCGGCTGAAGCGGTGTCAGTGCAAGGGGGATCAAGTGTACCTTGTGTCGGTGTGGCAAAAGGTAGCAGCTGAAGAGGTGGAAGTGTTGGCAGCGGAGACAAAGCAACAAGAGGGAGAGCAGCAGAAAGCACCTGTAGCAGAGCTGTTGGAAGGCGTCAAGGGAGTGTTGGACAGCTACAGTGACGTGTTTCCTGCTGAGCTGCCAAAAGATTTACCACCGAAGCGGGACATCGACCATAAAATTGAGCTTGTTCCTGGAGCAACTCCAACGGTGCGGCCTGCTTATCGCATGAGCGATAATGAGCTAGGTGAGCTGAAGAAGTAGTTGGAGGAGCTGACGGAGCAAGGGTTCATCAGACCGTCGGTGTCACCCTACGCTGTACTGGTCCTCTTTGTGAAGAAAAGGACAGGGCAGCTGCGGATGTGCGTGGACTATCGTGCACTGAACAACGTAACCATCAAGAATCAGTACCCGTTGCCAAGGGTCGCGGAGCTGTTTGACCAGCTGAGGGAAGCGCAGTTCTTCAGCAAGATTGACTTGCGCTCGGGGTACCATCAGATCCGGATTGCGGAGTAGGATGTGGAGAAGATGGCATTTCGGACGCGGTACGGTCATTTCGAGTACCTCGTGATGCCGTTTGGGTTGACCAGTGCTCCTGCAACGTTCATGAGCCTCATGAACAGGATCTTCCACCCTTACTTGGACTAGTTCGTGGTGGTGTTCCTCGACGACATCCTCATCTACTCCCGAACTCTTGAAGAGCATCGGCAACATCTTTGGCAGGTCTTGGAAATTCTTCGGAAAGAAAAGCTGTTTGTTAAGCTCTCCAAGTGCGAGTTCGAGAAATGGGAGGTGGAGTTCCTTGGGCACATCGTGAGCGGCAAGGGTCTCTGCATGGACCCAAAGAAGGTGGAAGCAATGAAGCAGTGGCCGACACCAAAGTGCGTATGTGACATCCAGGTCTTTCAGCGGTTTGTCAACTAGTACCGGAAATTCATCCGGGGGTACGCAGAAAAGGGTACGCCGCTGACTCAACTGCTGAGGAAGGATCACCAGTGGGAATGGGACGATCAGGAGCAGAAGAGCTTCGAGGAGCTCAAGGCTGCAATGTGTGATGCTCCGGTTCTAGTGCATCCGGCTTCATCCAAGGAGTACGTCATGGTGACGGACGTAAGCGACTATGCCATTGGGGTGGTGCTGATGCAGGATCACGGAAAGGGGACGCAGCCAATTGTGTATGCGTCTCGCAAGTTGCAAGGGGCAGAGCTGAACTACGCAATCCATGAGAAGGAGATGCTGGCGCTGATCCATGCGTTCAAGCACTGGAGGTGCTACCTCGAGTCGCGGCGCTGTGTGGTCTTCAAGGATTATTATGCACTAAAGAACCTGAAGACGCAGCCGAATCTCAGTCGCCGGCAAACTCGCTGGATGGAGTTCTTGGAAGGGAGTTTTGACTACGAGATCCAGTACAAGCCTGGGAAGGTGAACCCGGCAGATCCTCTGTCGCGGAGGCCGGACTTGAGCCTCAATACCATCTCAGTGCTGATGGGATCTCCAGTCATGCATAGCCTGTTCAAGCACGGCTATGGCGTGGACAGTGAGTTCACGGGTGGTGCGCTGAAAGACGCCACACGGGATGGAGTGTATTGGCAAAGGGGATAGGAGCGAATGATTGTCGTGCCGGACTATGCGCCATTGAAGGAGTTGTTGCTGGAGGAGGCGCATGACACCCATTCCTCGGGTCACTTCGGCTTCGACAAGACGCTCAATGCCTTGGCACGCCAATTCTGGTGGTCGTCAATGGCAACTGATTGCAAGAGATATGTGAGTAGTTGCGATGTGTGCCAACGCATCAAGGCGCGGAGGACCAAGCCACTAGGGGAGCTGCAGCCATTGCCTGTACCACAGAGGCCATGGACAGACATCTCGCTCGACTTCATCGGCGAGTTGCCTCTGACGCAGCAAGGCAACAACATGGTGTTGGTGGTGGTGGACCGGTTTTCCAAGATGACACATTTCATCGCATGTCCTAAGAGCATCACAGCTGCTGGGACAGCTCAACTCCTCCTCAGTCATGTCATCAAGCTGCATGGAGTGCCGCAGTCGGTGGTCTCAGATCGGGATACACGCT
Source organism: Penium margaritaceum (assembly GCA_023375785.1). Lineage (NCBI taxonomy): Eukaryota > Viridiplantae > Streptophyta > Zygnematophyceae > Desmidiales > Peniaceae > Penium > Penium margaritaceum. The sequence continues at coordinate 171,918 of SZWC01000597.1, read as the reverse complement.
TCACTTCGTGATTCTGGAGAGATATCATGGAGAAGCTGGGCACGCGAGTGCAACTGACCACAGCATACTACTCATAGAGCAATGGGCAGACAGAGCGCACGAACCAGACATTGGAGCAGCTGCTGCGGAGCATGGTCCCACCGGATGGAGAGGGTTGGGAGGAGAAGCTTGGAGTGGCAGAGTTTGCGTACAACTCAGCGGTGTCAGCATCAACAGGAAAGTCACCATTTGCGGTGGTCTATGGCCACCAGTCACTGAGTCCAGCCGTCCTTGCTACGGCAACATCTCTTCAGGCTGTGCAGCAGATTGCTGAAAGATTTGCCACCACTTGGGACGTGGTGCGGCAATGGCTGTTGAAGGCACTGAAGCAACAGAAGCGGCAGGCTGATAAACATCGCTCTGCGGAGGAGTTTCAAGTGAGAGATCAGGTGATGCTGAACTCTGCTAACCTGCAGCTGATGGGAGTTGGGAGTCCCAAGCTGAAACGGCGATGGGTGGGTCCGTTCCGTATTATAGAGAAGTGGTCGACCGCTTCCTCCAAGCGGGAGCTGCCCGCTCACTACACCATCCATCCGGTGTTCCACATCTCCCTGCTTCGTGCTTACCACAACCCCAACATATTCTTCCAGGGTCGCGGGACAGCTCCACCTCCTACAGTCCAGGTTGAAGGAAGTGAGGAGTTTGAGGTGGAGAAGATTCTGGCGGACCGTCAGAGGGGACGTCGGCGTGAGTTTCTGGTGCATTCGAAGGGGTACCCGGTGGAGCACAACTCTTGGGAGCCAGAGGCCAACTTCCATGTCTGGGTACCAACACTGTTCTCCAGGAGTATCTCAGGCGCACCGAGACGTCGCGCCTCCGTCGGGGGGGGGGGGGGGGGGGGGGGGGGGGGGGGGGGGGGGGGGGGGGGGGGGGGGGGGGGGGGGGGGGGGGGGGGGGGGGGGGGGGGGGGGGGGGGGGGGGGGGGGGGGTGAATGTAACGAGGTGTCCCTTTTCTCTGGCATACTCGGGGTCTCACCTGGGTTTTGGGGGCGTTGCGGGTATTTTCTGTTTTCCGGATATTCCGGGCGGATATTCGTCGGGCGGTCCGGATCGACCCCGACGGCTCGCGGTTGACAGGAGCGAGGAGGAGCGAGCGAGCGAGCGACGACGTGAGGAGCACGCCGTTGCCAAGGGGGCATTTCGCTTGCCCTTCGTGTGGCATTCCGAACACGCCACGCGAGGGTGGCTTTCACCCTCTCGGCGAGTGGCGTATCGGTTACGCTACCCGCCGAGGGGATGTTTTGACGGTCGGCCCCGACAGCGCTCGCGGTCAAGGGCGGTAGTAGTTCCATTGATTCCGATTGTGGGACGGTCGTAGTACCACCGGTGGCATGCGCGACAGGGCGACTGCACCCACCGCGGAGAGTCATACGCGACCAACAAGGTGGCTCGCTGAGAGATAGAAGGGACCGTCGATCTGGGCAATCGACGGCCAGGGACTTCTCGCACAAGGCACTAGGTGCAAGTAGGGCACCGAGTTCAGGTGCAAGTAGGACACCTAGTACAGGTGCAAGTAGCTTGTTGTAGCAAGCTAGGAAAGCAGTAGGCTGAGGCCTGGGCTAGCCAGCCGAACAGTATAAATACCCTATACTCGATTCAATC
>SZWC01000597.1:16481-164320 GCA_023375785.1 Penium margaritaceum | reverse complement strand
TACGTGCGTGTAAGTGCGTGTAAAAGTGTGTAAGTACGTGTAAGTATGTGCGTGTAAGTGTGTGCGTCTAAGTGCGTGTAAGTGTGTATAAGTGCGTGTAAGTGCGTGTAAATGTGTGTAAGTGCGTGTAAGTGCATGTAAGTGCGTGTAAGTGCGTGTAAGTGTGTGTAAGTGCGTATAAATGCGTGTAAGTGCGTGCGTGTAAGTGCGTGTAAGTGCGTGTAAGTGTGTGTAAGTGTGTGTAAGTGCGTGTAAGTGCGTGTAAGTACCTGTAAGTTTGTGTAAGTGCGTGTAAGTGCGTGTAAGTGCGTGTTAGTGCGAGTAACTGCGTGTAAGTGTATGATAGTGCGTGTAAGTGCGTATAAGTGCATTTAAGTGCGTGTACGTGCGTGTAAGTGCGAGTAAGTGCATGCAAGTACGTGGAAGTGCATGTAACTATGTGTAACTACGTGTAACTACGTGTAACTACGTGTAAGTGCGTGTAAGTGCGTGTAAGTGCGTGTAAGTACGTGTAAGTACGTGTAAGTGCATGTAAGTGTGTGTAAGTGTGTGTAAGTGCGTGCAAGTGTGTGCAAGTGCGTGTAAGTGCGTATAAGTGCATGTAAGTGCGTATAAGTGCTTGTAAGTGTTCATAAGTACGTAGAAGTGCATGTAAGTACGTGTAAGTGTGTGTAAGTACATGTAAGTGTGTGTAAGTGTGTGTAAGTGCGTGTAAGTACGTATAAATACTTGTAAGTGTGTGTAAGCGCATGTTAGCACGTGTAAGATCGTGTAAGTGCATGTAAGTGCGTGTAAGTGCATGTAACTATGTGTAAGTGCGCGTAAGTGTGTGTAATTGCTTGTAAGTGCATATAAATCCGTGTAAGTATGTATAAGTGTGTGAAAGTGCGTGTAGATGCGTGTAAGTGCATGTAAGTGCGCATAAGTGCGTATAAGTAAGTGTAAATGCATGCGTGTAAGTGCGTGTGTGTAAGTGCATGCGTGTAAGTGCACGTAAGTGCGTGTAAGTACATGTAAGTGGGTGTAAGTGTGTATAAGTGCGTGTAATTGGTTTTATCTGCGTGTAAGTGCATGTAAGTATGTGTAAGTGTGTGTAAGTATGTGTAAGTGCGTGTAAGTGCATGCAAGTGTGTGCAAGTGTGTGTAAGTGCGTGTAAGTGCGTGTAAGTGCCTGTAAGCACGTGTAAGTACGTGTAAGTGCGTGTAAGTATGTGTAAGTGTGTATAATTACGTGTAAGTGCGTATAAGTGCGTGTAACTGCGTGTAAATGCGTGTTACTGCATGTAACTGCGTGTAAGTATGTGTAAGTGTGTGTAAGTGTGTGTAAATGCGTGTAAGTACGTATAAACGCGTGTAAGTGTGTGTAAGTGTGTGTAAGTGCGTGTAAGTGTGTGTAAGTGCGTGTAAGTACATGTAAGTGTGTGTAAGTGCATGTAAGTGCATGTAACTGTGTGTAAGTGTGTATAAGTGCATGTAAGTGTGTGTAAGTGCGTGTAAGTACGTGTAACTGCATGTAAGTACTTGTAACTGCCTGTAACTTTGTCTTACTGTATGTAACTGTGTGTAAGTGTGTGTAAGTGTGTGTCAATGCGTGTAAGTGCGTATAACTGCGTGTAAGTGTGTGTAAGTACGTGTAAGTGTGTGTAAGTGCGTGTAAGAACGTGTAAGTGCATGTAAATGTGTGTAAGTGCATGTAAGTGCATGTAACTACGTGTATGTGTGTATAAGTGCATGTAAGTGTGTGTAAGTGCGTGTAAGTACGTGTAAGTGTGAGTAAGTACGTATAAGTACATGTAAGTACGTGTATTTGCGTGTAACTGTGTGTAAGTGTGTATAAGTGCGTGTAATTGGGTGTAAGTACATGTAAGTGTGTGTAAGTGTGTGTAAGTGTGTGTAAGTGTGTGTAAGTATGTGTAAGTGCGTACAAGTGTGTGTAAGTGCATGTAAATGTGTGTAAGTGCGTGTAAGAGCATGTAAGTGTGTGTAAGTGTGTGTACGTGCGTGTAAGTGCGTGTAAGTACGTATAAGTACGTGTAAGTGCAAGTAAGTACATGTAAGTGTGTGTAAGTGTGTGTAAGAATGTGTAAGTGTGTGTAAGTATGTGTAATTATGTGTAAGTGCGTATAAGTGTGTGAAAGTACGTGTAACTATGTGTAAGTGCATGTAAGTGCGTGTAAGTGCGTGTAAGAGCGTGTAAGTATGTGTAAGTGTGTTTAAGTGCATGTAAGTGCATGTAAGTGCATGTAAGTACGTGTAAGTACGTGTAAGTGCGTATAAGTGTGTGTAAGTGTGTGTAAGTATGTGTAAGTGCGTGTAACTGCGTGTAAGTGCGCGTAAGTGCGTGAAAGTGCATGTAACTACACATAAGTGCGTGTAAGTGTGTATACATACGTGTAAGTGCGTGTAAGTACGTGTAAGTGTGTGTAAGTACGTGTAAGTGCGTGTAAGTACGTGTAAGTGCATGTTATTGCATGTAAGTGCATGTAAGTGCGTGCAAGTGCATGTAAGTGCGTGCAAGTGCGTGTAAGTGCGTGTAAGTGCGTGTAAGTGCATGAAAGTGCGTATAAGTATGTGTAAGTGTGTGTAAGTATGTGTAAGTGTGTGTAAGTATGTGTAAGTGTGTGTAAGTACGTGTAAGTGCGTATAAGTGCGTGTAATTGCGTATAAGTGCATGTAAGTGCATGTAAGTGCGTGTCAGTGCTTGCAAGTGCGTACAAGTACGTTCAAGTATGTGTAAGTTCGTAAAAGTGTGTGTAAGTACGTGTTAGTGTGTGTAAGTGCATGTAAGTGTGTGTCACTACGTGTAAGTGCGTGCAATTACGTGGAAGTGCATGTAAATGCGTGTAAGTACGTGTAAGTGCGTGTAAGTGCATGTAAGTACGTGTAAGTGTGTGTAAGTGAGTGTTAGTGCGTGTAAGTGCATGTAAGTGTGTGTAAGTGCGTGTAAGTGCACGTAAGTGTGCGTAAGTGTGCGTAAGTGCATGTAAGTGCATATAGGTGCGTGTAAGTGTGTGTCAGTGTGTATAAGTGTGTATAAGTGTGTATAAGTGTGTGTAAGTGTGTGTAAGTGCAGCTAAGTGCATGTAAGTGTGTGTAATTATGTGTAAGTGTGTATAAGTGTGTGTAAGTGTGTGTAAGTGCATATAAGTATGTGTAAGTATGTGTAAGTGCATGTAAGTGCGTGTAAGTGTGCGTATGTACGCGTAAGTGCATGCAAGTGCATGTAACTATGTGTAACTGCGTGTAAGTGCGTATAAGTACGTGTAAGTGCGTGTAAGTACGTGTAAGTGCGTGTAAATACGTGTGAGTGAGTGTACGTGTGTGTAAGTGCCTGTAAGTATGTGCAAGTGTGTATAAGTGCGTATACGTGTGTGTAAGTGTGTGTAAGTGTGTGTAAGTGCAAGTAAGTGCATATAAGTGTGTGTAACTGCAAGTAAGTATGTGTAAGTGCGTGTAAGTGCGTGTAAGTACGTGTAAGTGCGTGTAAGTGCAAGTAAGTACGTTTAAGGACGTGTAAGTGCATGTAAGTGCGTCTAAGTGTGTGTAAGTGCGTATAAGTGCATATAAGTGTGTGTAAGTGCATGTAAGTGCGTGTAAGTGCATGTAAGTGAGTGTTAGTGTGTGAAAGTGCGTGTAAGTTTGTGTAAGTATGTGTAAGTGTATGTAAGTGTGTGTAACTGTGTGTAACTGCGTGTAACTGCGTGTAACTATGTGTAACTGCGTGTAAGTTCATGTAAGTGCGTGTAAGTACGTGTAAGTGCTTGTAAGTGCCTGTAAGTGTGTCTAAGTGCGTGTAAGTGCGTGTAAGTGTGTGAAAGTGTATGTGAGTGTGTATAAGTGCCTATAAGTGCGTGTAAGTGTGTGTACATGCGTGTAGGTGCATGTAAATACGTGAAAGTACGTGTAAGTGTGTGTAAGTACGTGTAAGTACATGTAAGTGTGTGTGTGTAAGTGGGTACGTGTAAGTGCGTGTAAGTGTGTGTAAGTGCGTGGAAGTGCGTGTAAGTGCATGTAAGTATGTGTAAGTGCGTGTTAGTGTGTGTAAGTACGTGTAAGTGCGTGTAAGTGCGTGTAAGTGTGTACAACTGTGTATAAATGCGTGTAACTATGTGTAAGTACGTATCAGTGCGTGTAAGTGCGTGTGAGTGCGTGTAAGTATGTGTAAGTGTGTGTAAGTGTATGTAAGTGCTTGTAAGTGTGTATAAGTGCGTGTAAGTGCGTGTAAGTGCGTGTAAGTGCGTGTAAGTTTGTGTAAGTGCATATAAGTGCGTGTAACTATGTGTAACTGCGTGTAAGTGCGTGTAAGTTCGTATAAGTGTGTACAAGTTCGTGTAATTACATGTAACTATGTGTAAGTGCGTGTAACTATGTGTAAGTGCGTGTAAGTACATGTTAGTGTGTGTAAGTGCGTGTAAGTTTGTCTAAGTGCGTGTAAGTGTGTTTAAGTGTCTGTAAGTACGTGTAAGTACGTGTAAGTACGTGTAACTGCGTGTAACCGCGTGTAAGTGTGTCTAAGTGCGTGTAAGTGCGTGTAAGTACGTGTAAGTGCTTGTAAGAATGTGAAAGTGTGTGTAACTGTGTGTAAGTGCGTGTAAGTACGTGCAAGTACGTGTTATTTCATGTAAGTATGTGAAAGAGGATGTAAGTGCGTGTAAGTGCGTGTAAGTGTGTGTCAGTGCATGTAAGTCCGTGTAAGTGCGTGTAAGTGCATAAAAGTACGTGTAAGTGCATGTACGTACGTGTAAGTGTGTATACATGTGTGTAAGTGCGTGTAAGTGCGTGTAACTGCGTATAAGTGCGAATAAGTGTGTGTAAGTGCGTGTAAGTGCATGTAAGTGCGTGTAAGTGTATGTGAGAGCATGTAAGTGTGTGCGTGTAAGTACTTTTAAGTGCGTGAAAGTGCGTATAAGTGCGTGCAAGTGTGTGTAAGTATGTGTGGGTGTAAGTACGTGTAAGTGCGTGTAAGTGGGTGAAAGTACGTGTAAGTATGTGTAAGTGCGTGTTAGTACATGTGCGTGTAAGTGCGTATAAGTGCGTGTAAGTACATGTAAGTGCGTATAAGTACGTGTAAGTGCATGTAACTGTGTGTAACTATGTATAAGTGCGTACTTACACATACTTACACGTACTTACACGCACTTACACATACTTACACGCACTTACATACACTTACACGCACTTACATGCACTTACACATACTTACACGCACTTACATGCACTTACACGCCATTACACACACTTACACGCACGTGTAAGTGTGTGTAATTGCGTGTAAGTGCATGTAAGTGCGAGTAAGTACGTGTAAGTGCATGTTAGTGCGTGTAAGTGTATGTAAGTGTGTGTAAGTATGTGTAAGTACGTGTAAGTACGTGTAAGTGTGTGTAAGTACGTGAAAGTGTGTGTAAGTGTGTCTAAGTACGTGTAAGTGCATGTAAGTATGTGTAAGTGCGTAACAGTATGTATAAGTGCATATAAGTGCATGTAACTGCGTGTAACTGCGTGTAACTATGTGTAAGTGCGTGTAAGTGTGTGTAAGTGTGTGTAAGTGTGTGTAAGTACGTGTAAGTGCGTGTAAGTGCATGTAAGTACGTGTAAGTGCGTGCAAGTGCATGCAAGTGCGTACAAATGCGTGTAAGTACGTGTAAGTTCGTGTAAGTACGTGTAAGTTCGTATAAGTGCATGAAAGTTTATGTAAGTGTGTGGAATTACGTGTAAGTGTGTGTAAATGTGTATAAGTGTGTGTAAGTGTGTGTAAGTGCGTGAGAATGAGTATAAGTATGTGTAAGTGCGTGTAAGTGCGTGTAAGGCGTGTAAGTGCGCGTAAGTGTGCGGAAGTGCACAGAAATACGTGTAAGTATGTATAAGTACGTGTAAGTGTGCGTAAGTATGTGTACGTGTGTATACGTGTGTGTAAGTATGTGTAAGTGCGTATAAGTACGTGTAAGTGCGTCTCAGTGGGTGTAAGTGTGTGTAAGTGTGTGTATGTGCATGTAAGTATGTGTAAGTGTGTGTAATTACGTATAAGTGCGCGTAAGTGCGAGTAAGTACGTGTAAGTGTGTGTAAGTGTGTGTAAGTACATGTAAGTATGTGTAAGTGCGTATAAGTGTGTGTAAGTGCGTATGAGTGTGTGTAAGTGTTTGTATGTGCGTGTAAGTGCGTGTAAGTGTGTATAAGTATGTGTAAGTGCGTGTAAGTGCGTATAAGTGTGTGTAAGTGCGTGTAAGTGTGTGTAAGTGTGTGTAAGTACATATAAGTACGTGTAAGTGCGTATAAGTATGTATCATTGCATGTAACTGCGTGTAACTATGTGTAGCTGTGTGTAACTGTGTGTAATTACGTGTAAGTACATGTAAGTGTGTGTAATTGTGTGTAAGTGTGTGTAAGTACGTGTAAGTGTGTGTAAGTACATGTAAATGCGTGTAAATGCGTGCAAGTGCATGCAAGTGCGTGCAAGTGCACGTAAGTGCGTGTAAGTGCGTGTAAGTACGTGTACGTACGTGTATGTACATGAAAGTGCGTGTAAGTGTGTGTAATTGCATGTGAGTGTGTGTAAATGTGTGTAAGTGCGTGTAAGTACGTGTAAGTGCGTGAAAATGATTATACGTACGTGTAAGTGCGTGAAAGTGCGTTTAAGTGCGTGTAAGTACATGTAAGTATGCGTAAGTGTGCGTAAGTGCTCGTAAGTGCGTGTAAGTACGTGTTAGTACGCGTAAGTACGTATAAGTGCGTGTAAGTGCGTGTAAGTGCGTGTAAGTGTGTGTAAGTATGTGTAAGTGCGTGTAAGTGCGTATAAGTGTGTGTAAGTGCGTGTAAGTGTGTGTAAGTACATGTAAATGCGTGTAAATGCGTGCAAGTGCATGCAAGTGCGTGCAAGTGCACGTAAGTGCGTGTAAGTGCGTGTAAGTACGTGTACGTACGTGTATGTATATGAAAGTGCGTGTAAGTGTGTGTAATTGCATGTGAGTGTGTGTAAATGTGTGTAAGTGCGTGTAAGTACGTGTAAGTGCGTGAAAATGATTATACGTACGTGTAAGTGCGTGAAAGTGCGTTTAAGTGCGTGTAAGTACATGTAAGTATGCGTAAGTGTGCGTAAGTGCTCGTAAGTGCGTGTAAGTACGTGTTAGTACGCGTAAGTACGTATAAGTGCGTGTAAGTTCGTGTAAGTGCGTGTAAGTGTGTATAAGTGTGTGTAAGTGCATGTAAGTGTGTATAAGTATGTGTAAGTGCATGTAAGTGTGTGTAAGTGTGTGTAATTACGTGTAGGTACGCATAAGTACGTGTAAGTATGTGTAGGTGTGTGTAAGTGCGCATAAGTGTGTGTAAGTGCGTGTAAGTGCGTGTAGGTGCATGTAAGTGTATGTAAGTATGTGTAACTATGTGTAACTGCGTGTAATTGCGTGTAAGTGCATGTAAATGTGTGTAAGTGCGTGTAATTGCATGTAAGTGCGCGTAAGTATGTGTAAGTGCGTGTAAGTGTGTGTAAGTGCGTGTAAGTACATGTAAGTGCGTATACATGTGTGTAAGCGCATGTAAGTACGTGTAAGTGCGTGGAAGTACGTGTAAGTGCGTGTAAGTGTGTGTCAGTGGGTGTATGTATGTGTAAGTGTGTATAAGTGCGTGTAAGTGTGTGTAAGTGCGTGTAAGTGCGTGTAAGTGCATGTAAGTACATGTAACTACATGTAACTGCGTGTAACTGCGTATAAGTGCATGTAAGTGTGTGTAAGTACGTGTAATTGCATGTTAGTGTGCGTAAGTGCATGTAAGTACTTGTAAGTATGTGTAAGTGTGTGTAAGTGCGTGTAAGTGCGTGTAAGTATGTATAAGTGTGTGTAAGTGCATGTAAGTATGTGTAAGTGTGAGTAAGTGCGTGTAAGTACGTATAAGTGTGTATAAGTACGTGTAAATACGTGTAAGTGCGTGTACGTGTGTGTAAATATGTGTAACTGTGTGTAACTGCATATAAGTGCATGTAAGTGTGTGTAAGTACATGTAAATGTGTGTAAGTGCGTATAAGTGCGTGTTACTGCGTGTAAGTGCGTGTAAGTGCGTGTAAGTACATGTAAGTGCGTGTAAGTACGTGTACAAGCGTATAAGTGAGTGTAATTGCATGTTAGTGCGTGTAAGTGTGTATAAGTGCGTGTAAGTATGTGTAAGTGTGTGTAAGTACGTGTAAGTACGTGTAAGTATGTATAAGTACGTGTAAGTGCGTGTAAGTACGTGTAAGTGTGAGTAAGTGCGTGTAAGTGCGTGTAAGTGTGTGTAAGTGCGTGTCAGTATGTATAAGTGTGTGTAAGTACATGTAAATGCGTGTAAATGCGTGCAAGTGCATGCCAGTGTGTACAAGTGCATGTAAGTGTGTGTAAGTGCGTGTAAGTACGTGTATGTATGTGTAAGTACATGAAAGTGCATGTAAGTGTGTGTAATTGCGTGTGAGTGTGTGTAAATGTGTGTAAGTGCGTGTAAGTACGTGTAAGTGCGTGAAAATGATTATACGTACGTGTAAGTGCGTGAAAGTGCGTTTAAGTGCGTGTAAGTACATGTAAGTATGTGTAAGTGTGTGTAAGTGCGTGTAAGTGCGTGTAAGTGCATGTAAGTGTGTGTAAGTGCGTGTGAGTGTGTGTAAATGTGTGTAAGTGCGTGTAAGTACGTGTATGTATGTGTAAGTACATGAAAGTGCATGTAAGTGTGTGTAATTGCGTGTAAGTGTGTGTAAATGTGTGTAAGTGCGTGTAAGTACGTGTATGTATGTGTAAGTACATGAAAGTGCATGTAAGTGTGTGTAATTGCGTGTAAGTGTGTGTAAATGTGTGTAAGTGCGTGTAAGTACGTGTATGTATGTGTAAGTACATGAAAGTGCATGTAAGAGTGTGTAATTGCGTGTGAGTGTGTGTAAATGTGTGTAAGTGCGTGTAAGTACGTGTAAGTGCGTGAAAATGATTATACGTACGTGTAAGTGCGTGAAAGTGCGTTTAAGTGCGTGTAAGTACATGTAAGTATGCCTAAGTGTGCGTAAGTGCTCGTAAGTGCGTGTAAGTACGTGTTAGTACGCGTAAGTATGTATAAGTGCATGTAAGTTTGTGTAAGTGCGTGTAAGTGTGTATAAGTGTGTGTAAGTGCATGTAAGTGTGTATAAGTATGTGTAAGTGCATGTAAGTGTGTGTAAGTGTGTGTAATTACGTGTAAGTACGCATAAGTACGTGTAAGTATGTGTAGGTGTGTGTAAGTGCGTATAAGTGTGTGTAAGTGCGTGTAAGTGCGTGTAGGTGCATGTAAGTGTATGTAAGTATGTGTAACTATGTGTAACTGCGTGTAATTGCGTGTAAGTGCATGTAAACGTGTGTAAGTGCGTGTAATTGCATGTAAGTGCGCGTAAGTATGTGTAAGTGCGTGTAAGTTTGTGTAAGTGCGTGTAAGTACATGTAAGTGTGTATACATGTGTGTAAGTGCATGTAAGTACGTGTAAGTACGTGTAAGTACGTGTAAGTGCGTGTAAGTATGTGTCTGTGGGTGTATGTATGTGTAAGTGTGTATAAGTGCGTGTAAGTGTGTGTAAGTGCGTGTAAGTGCGTGTAAGTGCATGTAAGTATGTGTAACTACATGTAACTGCGTGTAACTGCGTATAAGTGCATGTAAGTGTGTGTAAGTACATGTAATTGCATGTTAGTGTGCGTAAGTGCATGTAAGTACTTGTAAGTATGTGTAAGTGTGTGTAAGTGCGTGTAAGTGCGTGTAAGTATGTATAAGTGCGTGTAAGTGCATGTAAGTATGTGTAAGTGTGAGTAAGTGCGTGTAAGTACGTATAAGTGTGTATAAGTACGTGTAAGTACGTGTAAGTGCGTGTACGTGTGTGTAAATATGTGTAACTGTGTGTGACTGCATATAAGTACATGTAAGTGTGTGTAAGTGCATGTAAATGTGTGTAAGTGCGTGTAAGTGCGGGTAACTGCGTGTAAGTGCGTGTAAGTGCGTGTAAGTACATGTAAGTGCGTGTAAGTACGTGTACGAGCGTATAAGTGAGTGTAATTGCATGTTAGTGCGTGTAAGTGTGTATAAGTGTGTGTAAGTATGTGTAAGTGTTTGTAATTACATGTAAGTACGTGTAAGTATGTATAAGTACGTCTAAGTGCGTGTAAGTATGTGTAAGTGTGAGTAAGTGCGTGTAAGTGCGTGTAAGTGCGTGTAAGTGCGTGTCAGTATGTATAAGTGTGTGTAAGTGCGTGTAACTACTTGTAAGTGCATGGAAGTGTGTTTTAGTGTGTGTATGTGCGTGTAACTATGTATAACTATGTGTAAGTGCGTGTAAGTGCGTGTAAGTATGTGTAAGTATGTGTAAGTGTGTGTAAGTGTGTGTAAGTGCGTGTAAGTATGTGTAAGTCCGTATAAGTGTGTGTAAGTGCGTCTAAGTGCGTGTAAGTACGTGTAAGTACGTGTAAGTACGTGTAAGTGCATGTAAGTGTATGTAAGTGTGCGTGTGGATGTTATAAGTAAGAGTGGATGTATATGTAAGTGCATGTAAGTGCATGTAAGTTCATGTATGTACCTGAAAGTGTGTGTAAGTGCGTGTAATTGCATGTAAGTACGTGTAAGTGTGTCTAAGTACGTGTAAGTGCGTGTAAGTGTGTATAAGCGCGTGTAAGTGTGTGTAAGTACTTGCAAGTGCGTGCAAGTGCGTGTAAGTGCGTGCAAGTGCGTGTAAGTGCATGTAAGTGCGTGTAAGTGTGTGTAAGTACGTATAAGTGCGTGTAAGTACGTGTAAGTCCGTGTAAATGCGTGTAAGTACGTGTAAGTGCGTGTAAGTGCATGTAAGTGTGTATAAGTGCATGTAAGTACGTGCGTATAAGTGCATGTAAGTGCGTGTAATTGCATGCGTGTAAGTGCGTATAAGTGCGTGTAACTGCGTGTAAGTGGGTGTAAGTGCGTGTAAGTGCGTGTAATTGTGTGTAAGTGCATGTAAGTGCGTGTAAGTGCTTGTAAGTGTGTGTGTAAGTGCATGTAAGTGTGTATAAAAGCGTGTAAGTGTGTGTGAGTGTGTGTAAGTACATCAATGCACTTACAAGTGCGTGTAAGTGCATATAAGTGCATGTAAGTGCGTGTAAGTGCATGTAAGTGGATGAAAGTGCGTAGAAGTGCTTGTAAGTGCGTGTAAGTATGTCTAAGTATGTGTAAGTGCGCGTAAGTATGTGTAAGTGCATGTAAGTATGTATACGTACGTGTAAGTGCACGTAAGTGCGTGTTAGTGTGTGTAAGTACGTGTAAGTACGTGTAACTGCATGTAAGTGCGTGTAAGTGTGCATAAGTGTGTGTAAGTATGTGTAATTCTGTGTACGTGCATATAAGTGTGTGCAAGTGCGTGTAAGTGCGTGTAATTATGTGTAAATTTTTGTAAGTGTGTGTAAGTGCGTGTAAATGCGTGTAAGTGCGTGTAAGTGTGTGTGAGTACGTGTAAGTGCATGTAAGTGCGTGTAAGTGCGTGTAAGTGTGTGTAATTGTATGTAACTGCGTGTAAGTATGCGTAAGTACACGTAAGTATGTGTTACTGTGTGTAAGTATGTGTAAGTGCGTGTAAATGCATGTAAGTGCATGTAATTGCGTGTACGTACGTGTATGTGCGTGTAAGTGCGTGTAAGTGTGTGGAAGTACATGTAAGTGTGTGTAAGTATGTACTTACACGCATTTACAAGTACTTACACGCACTTACACACTTACACACTTATGCGTACTTACACGCACTTACACATACTTATACGTAGTAACACGCAGTTACACGTACTTTCACGCAGTTACACGTACTTACACATACTTACATGCACTTACACGTACTTACACATACTTACACGCACTTACACGCACTTACACGTACTTACATGCACTTACACGTACTTACATGTACTTACACGCACTTACACGCACTTACATGCAGTTACACGTACTTGGACACACATACACACACTTATACGTACTTACACACACTTATATGCACTAACATGTAGTAACACGCAGTTACACGCACTTACACACACTTACACGAACATACACACGCTTACATGCACTTACACGCACTTACACGCACTTACACGTACTTATACACTTACACACACTTACGTGCATTTACACGTACTTACACGCACTTACACACACTTACATGCACTTACACACAATTAGACATAGTTACACGCAGTTACACGTACTTACACGCACGTATACGCACTTACACACACATACACGCACCTACACGCACTTGCATGCACTTGCACGCACTTACAGGAAATTACACACACTTACACGCACTTACACGTACTTACACACACTTACACACACTTACACGCAATTATACACACTTATACGTACTTACACGCACTTACATGCACTTACACGTACTTACACACACTTACACGTACTTACACACACTTACACACACTTACACGCAATTATACACACTTATACGTACTTACACGCACTTACATGCACTTACACGTACTTACACACACTTACACGTACTTACACACACTTACACGTACTTACACGCACTTACACGTACTTACACACACTTACACATACTTACACGCACTTACACACACTTACACGTACTTACACGTACTTACACGCACTTATATGTACTTACACGTACTTACACACACTTACACATACTTACACGCACTTACACACACTTACACGTACTTACACGTACTTACACGCACTTATATGTACTTAGACGTTGTAACACGCACTTATACGCACTTACACGTACTTACACACACTTACATGCACTTGCATGCACTTACACGTACTTACACGCACCTATACGCACTTATACACACTTACACGTACTTACACGTACTTACACGCACTTACACGCACTTACACATACTTATACGCACTTACACGCAGTTACACACAGTTGCACGTACTTACACATACTTATGTGTATTTACACGCACTTACACGCACTTACACGCACTTACACGCACTTGCACGCACTTGCACGCACTGACACGTACTTACACGCACCTATACGCACTTACACACACTTATACGCACTTACACGCACTTACATGCACTTATACGCACCTACACGCACTTACACACAATTACACGCACTTACACACACTTACACGTAATTACACACACTTACACACACTTACACACACTTACACACACTTGCACACACTTGCACGCACAGACACGCACTTACACATACTTACATGCACTTACACGTACTTACACGCACTTACACGCACTTACACTTACTTACACGCACTTACATGCACTTGCATGCACTCACACGCAGTTACACGCAGTTACACGCACTTACACGCACTTACACGCACTTACATGCACTTACATGCACTTACATGCACTTACACGAACTTACACGCACTTACAGATACAGCACTGGAGGAGGATGTTGACTGAGCTCAGTAAGCTCTCTTGCATCGGGAGGAGGGTCCAGCGGACGCGGACCTGGCTTTTGTGGGCCGCGAGTTGTTGTGTTCTCTTGGGTTGTTTTCTGTAGAGAAGGCTGTCAGCTTGTTTCTTTTGGATGTACAAACCTGCCTGGAACCAGATGTCTGGTCCACGCTAGTACGTTGTACCATTATTTCCGTTCATGAATGAGATATTACACGCACTTATATGCACTTACACGTACGTAAACGCACTTACACACTTACACACACTTACACGCACTTACACATACTTACACGCACTTACACGTCCTTACACGCAGTTACACGCACTTCTACACAGTTACACGTAGTTACACGCAGTTACACACAATTACACATAGTTACACGCACATACACGCACTTACACAAACTTACACGCACTTACACGCACTTACACACACTTACACACACATACACGCACTTCCACGTACTTCCACGCAGCATAGCGGACTTATACATACTTACATGCACGTATACACACTTCCACACACTTACACGCACTTACACGTTCTTACACACAGATACACACACTTAAATGCACATACACGCACTTATACACACTTACATGCACTTACACGCACTTACACGTAGTCACACGCAGTTACACGTACCTACATGCCGTTACACACAGTTACACGTTCTTACACGCACTTACACGCACTTACACGCACTTACACAGACTTACATACACTTATACACACTTACACACACATACACGTACTTACATGCAGTTACACACACTTACACACACTTACACACACTTACACGCACTTACACGCACTTACACGTACTTGCACATACTTACACGCACTTACACGTACTTACATGCACTTACACACACTTACACACGCTTACACGTACTTACACGCACTTACATGCACTTACACACACTTACACATACTTACACGCACTTATACACACTTACACACACTTACACACACTTACACGTACTTACACCTACTTACACGCACCTACACAGACTTACACGCACTTAGATGTACTTACACGTGGTTACATGCACTTACACACACTTACACGCACTTACACGCACTTACACGCACTTACACGCACGTACACGTACTTACACACACTTACACGCAATTACACGCACTTCCACGAACTTACAAACACTTAAACACACTTATACGTACTTACACGTACTTACACGCACTTACATGCACTTACATACACTTACACGCAGTTACACGCAGTAACACACAGTTACACGCACTTACACGTAGTGTAACGGACTTACATACACTTACATACACTTACACGTACTTACACGCACTTACACGTACTTAAACGTAGTTACACACTCTTACACGCACTTACACATACTTGCACACAGTTGCACGTACTTGCACACACTTACACATACTTGCACACACTTATACGCACTTACACGCACTTAAAAGCACTTAAGTACATGTAAGTGCGTGTAAGTACGTGTAAGTACATGTAAGTGCGTGTAAGTGCATATAAGTGCGTGTAAGTGCATGTAAGTGCGTGTAAGTACGTGTAAGTACACATACGTGCGTATAAGTACCCATACACGCACTTACACGCACTTAGACGCAGTTACACGAACATACACATACTTACATACACTTGCACGTACTTACACACACTTACACGTACTTTCACACACTTAAACACACTTACGGGCACTTACACACACTTACACGCACTTACACATACTTACATGCACTTACACGCACTTATATGTAATTACATATACTTACTCACACTTACACACACTTACACGCAATTACACGTACTTACACGCAGTTACACGCACTTACACGTACTTACACGCACTTACATGCATTTACACGTACTTACACATACTTACACACACTTACACACACTTACACAGACTTACACGTACTTACACGCACTTACACACACTTACATGCACTTACACACACTTAAAAAGACTTACATACACTTTCAAACACTTACACACAGTTACACGTACTTATACGCAATTACACACACTTACACGTACTTACACACACTTATACACACTTACACGCACGTACACATACTTATTAACACTTACACACACTTACACGCAATTACACGCACTTACACACACTTACACACACTTACACATGCTTACACACAATTACACGCAGTTACACGCACTTACACGCACTTACACATACTTGCACGTACTTACACTCACTTATATGCACTTACACGCACTTCCACACACTTCCACGCAGTATATCAGACTTACACGCACTTACACGCACTTATACGCACTAACATGCACTTACACGTACTTATACGCACTTACACGCAGTTACACACACTTACACGCACATACACGTACTTATACGCACTTACACACACTTACACGTACTTTCACACACTTACACGTACTTACACACACTTACACGCACTTACGCACACTTATACATACTTACACGCACTTACACGCACATACATGCACTTACACGCACTTACACACACTTCCACGCACTTACATGCACTTACACATACTTACACACACTTACGCGCACTTACGCACAATTATGTGTACTTACATGTACTTACACGTACTTACACGCACTTACACGCACTTACATGTACTTACATGCACTTACACGCACTTACACGCACTTACGCGCACTTACGCGCACTTACACACACTTACACGTACTTACACGTACTTACAAGCACTTACACACACTTACACGCACTTACACGTACTTATACATATTTACACCCAGTTACACGTAGTTACATACACTTACACGTACTTACAATCAGTTACGTGCACTTACACAAAGTTACACGTACTTATACGTACTTACACGTTCTTACACGTACTTATACGTACTTACACGTACTTATACGCACGTACACACACTTACACGCACTTACACGTACTTATACGTACTTACACACAGTTACACGCACTTACACGCGGTTACACACACTTACACGTACTTACACACATACACATACTTACATGCACATACACGCACTTACACGCACTTACACGCACTTACACGCACTTACATGCACTTACACATACTTACACGTACTTACACGTATTTACACACACTTACACGTACTTTCACGCACTTGAACGCACTTACATGTACTTACACCTACTTATACGTACTTACACACACTTACACGCCCTTACACACACTTATACACAGTTACACGCAAGTACACGCAGTTACACGCACTTACATGCACTTACATGCACTTAAACGTACTTACACGCACTTACAGGCACTTACACGCACTTATGCACACTTATACGCGCTTACATGCACTTACATGCAGTTACATGTACTTACACACACTTATACACACTAACACACACTTACACGCACTTACACATAATTACACGCACTTACACACACTTACACGTACTTATGTGCACATACACGCACTTATACGCACTTACACACACTTGCACGCACTTGCATGCCATGACACACACTTACACACACTTACACGCACGTACACGTACTTACATGTACTTAAATGCACTTACACGTACTGACACGCACTTACACACGCTTGCATGCACTTACACGCAGTTACACGAAGTTACACGCACATACACACACTTACATGCACTTACACGCACTTACACGCACTTACACACACTTACACGCACTTACACGCACTTACACGCACTTACACGCACTTACACGCACTTATACCTACTTACACACACTTACACGCACTTACTCGTACTTACACGCACTTACACGCACTTACACGCACTTATACCTACTTACACACACTTACACGCACTTACTCGTACTTACACGCACTTACACGCACTTACACGCACTTATACCTACTTACACACACTTACACGCACTTACTCGTACTTACACGCACTTACACGCACTTACACGCACTTATACCTACTTACACACACTTACACGCACTTACTCGTACTTACACGCACTTACACGCACTTACACGCACTTATACCTACTTACACACACTTACACGCACTTACTCGTACTTACACGCACTTACACGCACTTACACGCACTTACACACACTTACACGCACTTACACGCACTTACACGCACTTACACGCACTTACACGCACTTATACCTACTTACACACACTTACACGCACTTACTCGTACTTACACGCACTTACACGCACTTATACGCACTTACATGCATTTACATGCACTTATACATACTTACACGTACTTACACGTAATTACACACATGCACTTACATGCACGCACTTACACACACTTACACGCACTTACACGCACTTACACGCACTTATACGTACTTACACACACTTACTCGCATTTACACGCACTTGCACGCACTTCTACGCACTTACACGCATTTACATGCACTTATACATACTTACACACACTTACACGTACTTATAGGCACTTACGCGCACTTACACGCACTTGCATACACTTGCAGCCACTTGTACGTACTTACACGTACTTCCACACATTTACACGCAATTACACGCACTTACAAGCCTTTACACGCACTTACACGCACTTACAGGCACTTACACACACTTACACACACTTACACACACTTACAAGCACTTACACGCACTTACACGCACTTACACACACTTGTACATACTTGCATGCACTTGTACGTACAAACATGCACTTACACGTACTTACAAGTAATTACACGCAATTACATGCACTTAAACACACTTACACACACTTACACGCACTTATACGCACTTACACGCAGTTACATGCAGTTACACGCACTTACACACACTTACACGCACTTGCACACAATTATACGTACTTACACGTAGTTACACGCACTTACACACACTTACACACACTTACACGCACTTACAAGCAGTTATATGCACTTACACGCAATTACACACACTTACACGCACTTACACATACATACACACACTTACACACACTTACACGTACTTACACACACTTACACACACTTACATGTACTTACACGTACTTGCACGCACTTACACGTACTTACACGCACTTACACCCACTTACACACACTTATACACACTTACACGCACTTACACGTATTTACACACACTTACATGCACTTACACGCACTTACACACACTTACACGCACTTACACACACTTACATACACTTACACACAGGTACACGTAGTTACACGCACTCACACGCACTTACACACACTTACATGCACTTACACGCACTTATATGCACTTACACATACTTACACGTACTTACACGTACTGACACGCACTTCCGCGCACTTACATGCACTTACACATACTTACACACACTTACATGCACTTACACGTACTTACACGCACTTACAGGCACTTACATTGACTTACACGCACTTACACGCACTTACACGTACTCACATGCACTTACACGTACTTACACATACTTACATGTTCTTACACACACTTACACATACTTACAAGCACTTACACGCACTTACACGTAGTTACACGCACTTATACGCACTTCCACACACATACACACACTTACATGCACTTACACACACTTACACGCACTTGCATGCAGTTACATGCAGTTACACGCAGAAAACACGTACTTATGCACACTTATACGTACTTACACGTACTTACACGCAGTTACACGTGCTTACAAACTGACATACACTTACATGCATTCAATTACACGCACACACTTACACGCACTTACACACACTTACATGCACTTACACGCACTTACACGCACTTACACGTACTTGCACGCACTTACACGTACTTACACGCACTTACACGCACTTACACGCACTTAGACGCACACACTTACATGTATTTACATGTACTTACACGCAGTTACACGCACTTACACACACTTACACGTACTTAAACACACTTACACGTACTTACACGCACTTACACGCACTTACACGCACGTACACGCACGTACACGCACTTACACGCACGTACACGCACGTACACGTACGTACACGCACGTACACGCACTTACACGCACGTACACGCACGTACACGTACGTACACGCACGTACACGCACTTACACGCACGTACACGCACGTACACGTACGTACACGCACGTACACGCACTTACACGCACGTACACGCACGTACACGTACGTACACGCACGTACACGCACTTACACGCACGTACACGCACGTACACGTACGTACACGCACGTACACGCACTTACACGCACGTACACGCACGTACACGTACGTACACGCACGTACACGCACTTACACGCACGTACACGTACTTACACGTACTTACACGCACTTACACGTACTTACACACACTTACACCCACTTACACGCACTCATACACACTTATATGCACTTACACACACATACACGCACTTACATGCACTTACATGCACTTACATGCACTTACATGCACATACACGCACTTACACGCACTTACATGCATTTACACGTACTTACACACACGTATGGGCACTTACACGCACTTACAAGCACTTACACGCACTTACACGCACTTATACACACTTACACGTACTTATACGTACTTACACGTAATTACACACACTTATGCACACTTACAAGCCCTTATACGCACTTACAGGCACTTACACGCACTTACAAACACTTACACGTACTTACAGATGCTTACACGTACTTACACGCACTTACACGCACTTACACGCACTTATACGTACTTACACACACTTACACATACTTACATGTACTTACACACACTTACACGCACTTACACGCAGTTACATGCACTTACACGCACTTACACGCACTTACACGCACTTACATGCACTTACACGCACTAACACGTACTTACACACACGCACTTACATGCACACACTTACACACACTTACATGCACTTACATGCACTTACACGCACTTACACGCACTTACACGCACTTATACACACTTACACGCACTTACACGCATTTACTCACACTTACACGCACTTGCACGCACTTATACACACTTAAACACACCTACACACACTTGCACACACTTACACGTACTTACATGCACTTACACGCACTTATATGCACTTACACGCACTTACACGCATTTACTCATACTAACACGCACTTGCACGCACTTATACGCACTTCCACGCATTTACATGCAATTATACATACTTACACGCACTTAAACGTACTTATACACACTTACGTGCACTTACACGTACTTGCACACACTTGTAGCCACTTGTACATACTTACACGTACTTACACACACTTACACGCACTTACACGCACTTACACGCCTTTACACGCACTTACACGAACTTACACACACTTACACGCACTTACACACACTTACACACACTAACATGCACTTACACGCACTTACACGCACTTACACACACTTGTACGTACTTGCATGCACTTGTACGTACATACATGCACTTACACGTACTTACACGTAAATACACACAATTACATGCACTTACACGCACTTACACACACTTACACACACTTAAACACACTTACACGCGGTTACATACAGTTACACATACTTACACACACTTACACGCACTTGCACACAAAAATACGCACTAACACGTAGTTACACACACTTACACACACTTACGCACACTTACATGCACTTACAAGTAGTAAGATGCACTTGCACGCACTTACACGCACTTACACACACTTACACGTACTTACACAAACTTACACGCACATACATGCACTTACATGTACTTAAACGTACTTACACACACTTACACACACTTACACGTACTTACACGCATTTACACACACTTACACATACTTATACGCACTTACACCCACTTATACGCACTTACACACACTTACACGCACTCACACGTATTTACACGCACTTACATGGACTTACACGCACTTATACACACTTACACGCACTTACACGCACTTACTCACACTTATGCATAGGAACACGTAGTTACACGCACTTCCAAACACTTACACGCACTTACACGCACTTATATGCACTTACACGTACTTATATGCACTTACACGTACTTACACGTACTTGCGCGCACTTACACACACTTACACGTACTTACATGCACTTAACGCACTCACACGTACTTACACGTACTTACACGCACTTACACCCACTTACACGCACTTACACGCACTTACATTGACTTACACACACTTACACGCACTTACACGCACTCACACGCACTTACACGTACTTACAGGTACTTACACATACTTACATGTACTTACACACACTTACACGTACTTACACGCACTTACACGCACTGACACGTAGTTACACACACTTACACGTACTTACATACACTTATACACACTTACACACACTTACACACACTTACACGCACTTACACGTACTTACACGCAGTTACATGCAGTTACACACACTTACACCCACTTATACGCACTTATACGTACTTACACGCAATTACATGCACTAACACGTACTTATGTGCACTTATACGTACTTACATTTACCTACACGCAGTTACACGCGCTTACACGCACTTATACACTCACACGTACTTACACGCACTTACACACACTTACATGTATTCACTTACACACACACACTTACACACACTTACATGCACTAACATGCTCTTACACGTACTTACATGCACTTACACGCACTTACACGCACTTACACGCACTTACATGCACATAGACACACACACTTACACGTACTTACATGTACGTATACGCACTTACATGCACTTACACACACTTATACGTACTTCCACACACTTAAAAGCACTTACACGTACTTATACACACTTACATGCACTCACACGCACATACACGCACTTACATGCACTTACATGCACTTACATGCACTTACACACACTTACACACACTTACACACACTAACATGCATTTACACGCACTTACACACACGTATGGGCACTTACACGCACTTACAAGCACTTACTCGCACTTACACGCACTTATACGCACTTACACGCACTTACACGTACTCACACGTAATTACACGTACTTACACGCAGTTACAAGCACTTATACGCATTTATACAAACTTACATGCACTTACACACACTTACATGCACTTATGCATACTTACACGTACTTACACGGACTTACACGCACTTACACACACTTATACGCACTTACACGCACTTACACATACTTACACGTACGTACACACACTTACACGCACTTACACGTACTTACACGCATTTACACGTGGTTACACGTACTTACATGTACTTACACGCACTTACACGCACTTACACGCACTTACACGCAGGTACACGCACTTACATGCACTTACACGTACTTACATGCAATTACACGCACTTACACGCACTTACACAAACTTACACGCACTTACACACACTTACACACACTTACACACACTTACACGCACTTACATTCATTTACACACACTTAGACGCACTTATGTACACTTATACGCAGTTATACATAGTTATATGCACTTACACGCACTTACATGCACTGACACGCAGTTACACGCAGTTACACGTAGTTACATGCACTTACACGCAGTGTGATGGACTTACACGTACTTACGCACACTTACACAGACTTACACGTACTTACACGCACTTACATGCATTTACACGCACTTACACACACTTGCACGTACTTGCATGCACTTGCACGCACTTACACGCACTTACACACACTTACAAGCACTTAAGTACGTGTAAGTGTGTGTTAGTACGTGTGAGTGCGTGGAAGTGCGTGTAAGTGCGTGTAAGTGCGTGTAAGTGTGTGTAAGTGTATGTAAGTTCGTGTAAGTGCCCATACGTGCGTGTAAGTACCCATATACGTATTTACACGCACTTACACACACTTAGACGCAGTAACACGCACTTACATGCACTTACACATACTTACACGTACTTACACACACTTATACACACTTACACGCACGTACACGCACTTACACGTACTTACATACACTTACACGTACTTACACATACTTACACACACTTACACGTACTTACACGCACTTACACGCACTTACACGCACTTACACGCACTTACACGTACTTACACGGACTTGCACACACTTACATGCACTTCCACGCACTTGCACATACTTACACGTACTTACACATACTTATACACACTTACATGCATTTACACATACTTACACGCACTTACCTGTACTTACACACACTTACACGCACTTACACACGCTTACACGTACTTACACATAGTTACACGCACTTACACGCAGTTACACACACTTACATGCACTTACACACACCCGGAGTCCCTCCGTGCGGAGGTCCCTGGCCTTGCGGAGTGCGAGCTGGGCAGCCCCCACCGCCTCTTCCAGGACCTGATCTCCAGGCTCCATAACTTGCGCCTGGACGAGCTCCGTGCGGCGGTCGAGGCAGATTTGGGGCCTCATGAGGCACACCCGCAGCTCCAGCGCCTGGCAGCAGTGCAGGGAGAGCACAGTGGAGACTTGCTACTGGCGCACCCTCACTCCGTTGCAGACCGCCTCTACATGGCGCCGGAGGACTGGCGCGTTGCCTGCCGTTTCCTTCTTGGGTTGCCCATCGCGCACCTCCAACACACGCCGACTTGCTCCTGTCCGGCGACGGCGCGTCTCCACCCTTGTGCACCACAGCACGCCCTGCGGTGCCCGTGGGGCGGGGGGCCCAAGGCCGTCCACGACGTGGTGGTTCAGGAGCTGGCGGCGATTATGCGTGAGAGCGGCAAGGGCGGCGTCTGAGAGGAGCCGGAGGAGATCATTCCCGGGGTCCGGCCGGACATCACCTGCCTCGACACGGCCATGGGTCACGTGTTGGCCCTCGACGTCGTCATCGTCGATCCCCAGTGCCCCTCCCTGGGACGGGCGTCTCGCGCGCAGCCGGGGGTCACCCTGCAGGAGACGGTCCGGGTGAAGGAGGGGAAGTACGCGCAGTGGCGTAGACAGGCAGTCCGAAACCAGAACGACTTCGTCTTCCCCGACATGGAGAACCTGGGCGCCTGCTCGCGTGGATTGGGCGAGGTTTTGCGCAGGGCGACAACAGCATCGGAGAGGCACCTCACCAGGTACGGCGGTTCCAAGGGCACGGTGCGGCCACTCCGAGCGCTGCTCAGCTCGCGTCTGGCGGTCACCCTGCAGCGGGCCCAGGCCCAGCAGTTCCGGCGGCGTGCAACAGAGTGGGCAGCAGATGCAGCACTGGAGGAGGATGTTGACCGAGCTCAGCGAGCTCTCTTGCGTCGGGAGGAGGGTCCAGCGGAGGCGGACCTGGCTTTTGTGGGCCGCGAGTAGTTGTGTTCTCTTGGGTTGTGTTCTGTAGAGCACGCTGTCAGCTGGTTTCTTTTGGATGTACAAACCTGCCTGGAACCAGAGTCTGGTCCACGCTAGTACGTTGTACCATTCTTTCCGTTCATGAATGAGATATTACACGCACGTATACGCACTTACACGCACTTACACGCACTTACACGCACTTACACACACTTACACACACTTACACACACTTACACGTTCTTACACGCACTAACACGTACTTACACGCACTTACACGCAGTTATACACAGTTACACGCAGTTACACACAGTTACACATAGTTACACGCACATACACGCACTTACACGAACTTACACGCACTTACACGCACTTACACATACTTACATACACTTACACGTACTTCCACGTACTTCCATGCAGTGTAACGGACTTACACACACTTACACACACGTATACGCACTTCCATGCACTTACACGCACTTACACGTACTTACACGCAGTTACACAGACTTAAATGCACATACACGCACTTGTACGCACTTACATGCACTTATATGCACTTACATGCAGTTACACGCAGTTACACGTACTTACACGCAGTTACACACAGTTACACGTACTTACACGCACTTGCAAGCACTTACACGCACTTACACACACTTACATGAACTTATACGCACTTATACGCACTTATACGCAGATACACATAGTTACACACACTTACACATACTTACACGCACTTGCATGCACTTACACGTACTTATATGCAGTTACACACACTTACACACACTTACACACACTTACACACACTTACATGCACTTACACGCACTTATACGCACTTACACATACTTACACACGCTTACACCCACTTACATGCACTTACACGTACTTACACACACTTACACATACTTACACGTACTTACATGAACTTACACACACTTACACATACTTACACGCACTTACACACACTCACCCGCACTTACACGCACTTACACGTACTTACACGTACCTACACGAACTTACACGTACTTACAAACAATTACACATAATTACACGTGGTTACACATACTTACACACACTTATACGCACTTACACGCACTTACATGCACTTACACGTACGTACACGTACTTACACGTACTTACATACACTTACATGCAGTTACACGTACTTACACGCACTTACACGCACTTACATACACTTATACGTACTTACACGTACTTACACGCACTTACATGCACTTACACGCACTTACACGTAGTTACACGCAGTTACACGCAGTTACACACATGTACACGCAGTGTAACGGACTTACATACACTTACACACACTTACATGCACTTACACGTACTTACACATACTTACACGTACTTACGCACACTTACACACACTTACACACACTTACACGCACTTGCATGCACTTGCACGCACTTACACGTACTTGCATGCACTTACACGCACTTACACGCACCTACAAGCAATTACGTGCATGTAAGTACGTGTAAGTGCGTGAAAGTCGTGTAAGTGCGTGTAATTGCGTATACGTGCGTGTAAGTACGTGTAAGTGCGTGTAAGTACGTGTAAGTGTCCATACATGCGTGTAAGTACCCATACACGTACTTACACGTACTTAGACACAGTTACACAAACTTACACATACTTACATACTCTTACATACACTTACACACACTTACACGTACTTTCACATACTTAAACACACCTACGGGCACTTACACACACTTATACATACTTACATGCACTTACATGCACTTATATGCACATACACATACTTACACCCACTTACACACACTTACACGCACTTACACCTACTTAGACGCAGTTACACGTACTAACACATATTTACACGCACTTACACGCACTTACACGTACTTACACACACTCACACACACTTACACGTACTTACACACACTTAAACACACTTACACACACATACACACACTTACATGCACTTATACACACTCACACGGACTTACATACACTTACACACACAGAGTTACACGCACTTATACGCAATTACACACACTTACACGTACTTCCACACACTTATACAGCTTACACACACGTACACACACTTATACACACATACACGCACTTACACGCACTTACACACACTTGCACGTACTTACACGCACTTACATGTACCTACACGCACTTACACATAGTTACACACAGTTACACATACTTACGCGCACTTACACGCACTTACACACACTAACACGCACTTACACACAATTATATGCACTTACACACACTTCCACGCACTTCCACATAGCATATCAGACATACACGTACTTACACGTAGTTACACGCACTTACATGCACTTACACATACGTATACGTACTTACACGCAGTTACACACACTTACACACACATACACATACTTATACGCACTTACACGTACTTACACGCACTTTCACGCACTTACACATATTTACACGCACTTACACACACTTACACACACTTATAAATACTTACATGTACTTACACGTACTTACACGCACTTACACATACTTACACGCACTTATGCGCACTTACGCGCACTTATGTGCACTTACATGCACTTACATGCACTTACACGCACTTACACGCACTTACGCGTACTTACATGCACTTACATGCAATTACACGCACTTACGTGCACTTACGCGTATTTTTGCACACTAACACATACCGGCACGTACTTATATGCACTTACACATACTTACACACACTTACACGCACTTACACGCACTTACACGCACTTACACACACTTAGACGCACTTACACGCACTTACACGCACTTACACGCACTTACACGTACTTACACGTAGTTATACGCACTTGCATGTACTGACACACACTTACACGTACTTCCAAGCACTTACACGCACTTACATGTACTTACACGCACTTACACGCACTTACACACAATTACATGCAGTTACATACACTTACACATACTTACAATCACTTACATGCACTTACGCACAGTTACACGTACTTATACGTACTTATACACACTTACACGTACTTATACGTACTTACACGCACTTACACGTACTTACACGCACTTATACGCACTTACACGCACTTACCCGCACTTACATACGGTTACACGCAGTTACACGCACTTACACGTACTTACACGTACTTACACACACTTACACGTACTTACACGCACTTGCACGCACTTTCACGTACTTACACGCACTTACACGCATTTACACACACTTACACACACTTACATGCACTTACACATACTTACATGTACTTACACGTACTTACACACACTTACACATACTTACACACACTTACACGCACTTACACATACTTACACGTACTTACACACACTTACACGTACTTACACACCCTTACACGCACTTACACACAGGTATACGCAGTTATAGCACTTACACGCACTTACATGCATTTATACATACCTACACGCACTTACACACACTTATACGCACTTATGCACACTTATGCGCACTTACATGCACTTACACGCAGTTACACGTACTTACACGCACTTACACACACTTACACGCACTTACACGCACTTATACACACTTACATACATGCACTTATGCACACTTATACGCGCTTACATGCACTTACACGCACTTATACGTACTTAAACATACTTACACGCACTTACACGCACTTACACACACTTATACGCACTTACATGCACACACTTACACGCACTTACACGTACTTACACGCACTTACACGCACTTACAAGTACTTACACGTACTTACACACACTTACACGCACTTACACATACATACACGCACTTACATGCACTTACATGCACTTACATGCACTGACACGCACTATCATGCATTTACATACACTTACACGCTCATATGGGTACTTACACGCACTTACAAGCACTTACATGCACTTACACGTACTTATATGCACTTACACGCACTTACACGCACTTACATGCGGTTACACGTACTTACACACACTTACACACACGTACACACACTTACACGTACTTATATGCAGGTACATGCACATTCACGCACTTACACGCACTTACACACAATTACATGCACTTACACGCACTTACACGCACTTACACACACTTACACGTACTTATATGCAGGTACATGCACATTCACGCACTTACACGCACTTACACACAATTACATGCACTTACACGCACTTACACGCACTTACACACACTTACACACACTTACACGCACTTACACGCACTTACACGCACTTACATACACTTACACACACTTATACGTACTTACATACACTTACACGTACTTACACGCACTTAGACGCACTTATGCACACTTACATGCTGTTACACGTAGTTATACATACTTACACGCACTTACATGTACTTACATGTAGCTACACGCAGTTACATGAACTTACACGCAGTATAACGGACTTACACTCATTTACACACACTTATACGCACTTGCACGCACTTACACGAACTTTCACGCACTTACAAGCACTTATACGCACTTACAAGCACTTAAGTGTGTACTCCTGCACAGAGCCGATCTGCTTCAGCTTGTTGCGTGCGACCATGGAAGCGTTCACGAGATCAAATTGATCTCTGATGGCTTGCTCGAACTGCTCCCATGTCGTCGGCACGCGCGCTTCAGCTTGCACCGCGTCTGGCTGCCACAACACGGAATGTTGCACAGCTGCGTTCCCACCTCCACCTCAAGTTGTTAGCATATTCAGCTGCCTCCACCACTCCAATGCTGCTCCGCGTAGCAGTGTCACCGCGAATGACACACGCACAGCATCGTCCTTTGGAGGGTGACCCAGAGCCCCAAAGTAGCTGTTCATTGCGAACAACCAGGTCCGTACGCTCGCACCCTAGACTGAGGGATTGAACGCTTTCGGAGCCTTTGGCTTTGGTCTCGGCGGACTCCTTGACCGGGCCGCCCCAACCTGTCCAGCGGCAGTCCCGTCCCGCAGGTCAGCCATATGCCGATTAAGCCGCTCGTTCTCAAGCTTGAGGGCTCCCAGCTGCTCTACGATCTGCTGCAGGGCCTGCTCCATGGCTCTGGAAGACTTTTAGCCGGTGGAGATCCTTCGAAAAACACTTGGCAGCGTTTTGGCAGCAATCGAAAAATTTTCCGGCACCAATTTAGCAGTCCGGGACAAAAATCTGACATTTTTGGAGTGCGTAGCAGTCACCCGTCGTCTCCCGCGCGCGCACGGTAGGCCGTGTGGACGCTCTGGAAATTTAGAAAAATTTTCCAGAGGTTGGCTCGTGCGTTGGCTTCGAAGTCTGGTCCAGCAATCTCCCTCTCGACCAGCCTCGACGTTATCCGGCGTAGTCCGTGCCTGCGCTCCTTGAAGTTGGCTGAGCTCTGGCAGCGCTTCCACCCAACACGTGGCTCTGGCTCTGATACCAGATGTGAGAGTGGGTGCTCTCTGGAGATTTAGCCTTGGTGTGTGGAGAGCGCAGTCGCAGCGGAAAGATAGACTTGGAGATGTCTGGAAGCCAGAGCTGGAAAATACAGGTTAATAAGCTTGAACTGAGTACATGGTATTTATACTGTCCGGCTGGCTAGCCCAGGCCTCAGCCTACTGCTTTCCTAGCTTGCTACGATAAGCTACTTGCACCTAAACTCGGTGCTCTGCTTGCACCTGAACCTGGTGCTCTACATGCACCTAATGCCTAGTGCGAGAAGTCCCCGGCCGTCGATCGTCCAGATTGATGGTCCCTTCTATCTCTCGGCGAGCCGCCGCGTTGAGCTCGTATGGCTCTCGGCGGTGGGTGCGGTCACCTTGTTGTACACGCCACCGGAGAACTGCGACCGTCGCATGGTCGCAGTCACCGGTTTTACTGCCACCGTTGACCACGTCCGTTGCCGGGGCCAGTCGTCGAAACAACCCCTCGGCGGATGGCGTCACCGGTACGCCTCTCGCCGAGAGGAGGAGAAGCCACCCTCGCGTGGCGTGTTCGAAACGCCACGCAAAGGTGCGAGCGAAACACTCCCTTGGCGTGTGGAGCTCGCACTCGCTCGCTTGCTCCTCGTGTCCTCGCGTCGTTGCGTCCTCGCATCCGCACAGTCGCGGTCCAGCGGAGGCGAGCCCGACCACGAGCCAAATTTCCAAAAAACGGAAAATAGCCCAGATGCCCCTCAAACGCGGTTGAGGCCCCGAGTATGCCAGAAAAACAGGGGTACCTCATTACACATGCCATACCTACCTGCATACATGCCATACATACCTTCATGCATGCCATACATACCTACATGCATGCCATACATACTTGCATGCATGCCATACATTCCTGAATGCATACCATACATACCTGTATGTATACCATATATACTTTCATGCATGCTGTACATACCTGCATGCATGCCATACAATCCTACATGCATACCATACATACCTGTATGTATACCATACATACTTTCATGCATGCTATACATATCTACATGCATGTCATACATACCTGCATGCATGCCATACATACCTCCATGCATGCCATGCATACCTGCATACATGCCATGCATACTTGCATGAATACCATGCATACTTGCATGCATGCCATGCGTCCCTACATGCATGCCATGCGTACCTGCACGCATGCCATGCATACCTCCACCCATGCCATGCATTGTTGCATGCATTACATGCATAACTGCATGCATACCATGCATGCATGCATGCATGCCATACATACCTGCATGCACGCCATACATACGGTCATACATGCCATACATACCTGCATGCATGCCATACATACTTGCATGTATGCCATGCATATCTTCATGCATACCATACGTACATGCATGCATGCCACATATACCTGCATGCATGACAAACATTCCTTTCTGTATGACATATGTACGTGCATGCATACCATACATACATATATGCATGCCATCCATACCTCCATGCATGCCGTATATACCTGCATGCATGCTATACATGCCTTCATGCATGCGTTACATACCAGCATCTATGGCATGCATACCTGCTTGCATACCATACATACATGTATGCATACCATACATACTTGCATGGATGCCATACACACTTGCATTTATGCTTTACATACCTACATGCATGCCATACATTCCTGCATGCATGCGATACATCCCTGCATGCATCCCATTCATACCTGCATGTATGCCTTAGATACTTGCATGCATGCCATGCATACCTCCATGAATGCCATATCATCTGCATACATGCCAGACATACCTTCATGGATGCCATACATACCTACATGCATGCCATACATACCTGCATGTATGGCATACATTCATGCATGCATGCCATGAAACCTGTATGTATGCCATACATACCTTCATGCATGCTATACATATCTATATACACTCCATACATACCTGCATGCATGCCATACATACCTGCATGCATGGCATGCATACCTACGTGCATGCCATGCATACTTGCATGAATACCATGCATACTTGCATGCATGCTGTGCGTACCTACATGCATGCCATGTATACCTGTACGCATGCCATGCATACCTCCACGCATGCCATGCATTCCTACATGCATGCCATGCATACCTGCATGCATGCCATGCATACTTCCATAAATGCCATACATACCTGCATGCATTCCATGCATACGTGCATGCATACTATGCATACCTGCATGCATGCCATACATATAAGCATGCACGCCATACATACCTGCATGCATGTCATACATACTATCATACATACCATACATACCTGCATGCATGCCATACATACCTGCATGTATGCCATACATATCTGCATGCATGCCATAAATACCTGCATGCATACCACATAAACCTGCATGCATGCCAAAAATTCCTGTATGTATGCCATATATACGTGCATGCATACAATATATACATGTATGCATGCCATCCATACCTGCATGCATGCCATACATTCCTGCGTGCATGCTCTACATACCTGCATGCATGCCATACATACCGGCATGCATGCCATGCATACCTACATGCATGACATGCATACCTTCACGCATGCCCTGCATACCTCCACGCATGCCATGCATTATTGCATGCATGCCATACATACTTCCATGCATGCGACACATACTTGCATGCATGTTATGCATACCTGCATTCATGCCATGCATACCTACATGCATGCCATACATACATGCATGCATGCCATACATACCTGCATGCATGCCATATATACCATCATGCATGCCATACATACCAACATGCATGCCACACATACGTACATGCATGCCATACAAACCTCCTTGCATGCCATACATACCTTCATGCATACCATACTCACCTGCATGCATGCCATATTTACTAGAAGGCATGTTATACATATCTGCATGAATTCCATACATACCTACATGCATGCCATACATACTTGCATGCATGCAAAATATTCCTGCATACATGCCATACATACCTGAATGCACGCCATACAAACCTGCATTCATGCCATAGATACCTGCATGCATGTCATACATACCTTCATGCATGACATACATACGTGCATGAATGGCATACATTCCTGCATGCACACATACATATAGTATGCATGCTATACATACTTGCATGCATGCCATACATGCCAGCATGCATGCTTTACATACCTCAATACATGCCATACATACGTGCATGTATGGCATATATACCTGCATGCATGCCATACATACCTCCATGCATGCCATACATACCTTCATGCATTCCATACATACGTGCATGCATGCCATACATACCTGCATGCATGCCATACATACCTGCATGCATGCCATATAAACCAGTATGCATGCCATCTGTACCTACATGCATCTCTACATATCTACATACATGCCATAAAAACCTGCATGAATGTCATGCGTTCCTGCATTCATGCCATGCATACCTACATGAATATCATGCATAGCTGCATGCATGCCATGCATACCTGAACGTATGCCATGCATACCTACATGCATTTCATGCATTCGTGCATGCATGCCATACATACTTCCATGTATGCGAAACATATTTACATGCATGTTATGTGTACCTGCGGGCATGCCATGCATACCTGCATGCATGCCATATATACCTGCATGCATGTCATACATACCTGCATGCATGCCATACATACCGTCATGCATGCCATGCACACCAACATGAATGCAATACATACCGGCATGCATGCCATAGATACCTGCATGCATGCCATACATGCCTGCCTGCATGCCATACAGACCTGCATGCATGCCATACATTCCTGCATACATGCCATACATGTCTACATGCATGGCAAACATACGTGCATGCATGCCATACGTACCTTCATGCATGCGATACATACCTGCATGCATGCCATACACACCTGCATGCATGCCATACCTACCTACATGCATGCCATACATACCTGCATGCATGCCATACATACCTACATGCATGCCATACATACTTGCATGCATGCCATAAATACCTTCATGCATGCCATATATACCTACATGCATGTCATACATACCTGCAACCATGCCATACATGCCGGGATGCATGCCATATATACGTGCATGCATGCCATGCTCAACTGCATGCATGCCATACATACCTGCATGCATGCCATACATACCTCCATGCATGCCATACATGCCTCCAGGCATGTCATACAGGCCTTTATGCATGCCATACATACCTGCATGCATGACATACATACCTGCATGTATGCCATACATTTCTGCATACATGCCATATACACTTGCGTGCATGCCATACGTACTTCCATGCATGCAATTTGTACTTGCATGCATGCCAAACGAATCTGCATGTATGCGATACATACCTGCATGCATGCCATACATACCTGCATGCATGCCGTACATACCTACATGCATGCCATACATACTTTCATGCCTGCCATACATTCGTACAGACATGCCATACATACCTGCATGCAATCCATACATACCAGCATGCATGCCATACATACCTGCATGCATGCCATACATACCTTCCTGCATGCGATACATACCAGCATCTATGGCATGCATACATGCTTGTATGCCATACATACATGTATGTATGCCTCACATACCTACATGCATGCCATACATACCTGCATCCATGCTTTACATACCTACATGCATGCCATACATACCTGCATCCATGCCATACATATCGGCATGCATCCAATTTATTCCTGCATGTATAGCGGACATACTTGAATGCATGCCATACATACCTCCATGCATGCCATACCTACCTGTATACATGCCATACATACCTTCATGCATGCCATACATACCTACATGCATGCCATACATACCTATATACATGTCATAGATTTCTGCATGCATACCATACATACCTGTATGTATACCATATGTACTTTCATGCAAGCAATACATACCTGCATGCATGCCATACATTCCTGCATGCATACCATACATACCTGTATGTAGGCCATACACACTTTCATGCATGCTATACGTATGTACATGCATGTCATACATACCTGCATGCATGCCATCCATACCTGCATGCATGCCATGCATACCTGCATACATGCCATGCATACTTGCATGAATACCACGCATACTTGCATGCATGCCATGCGTCCCTACATGCATGCCATGCATACCTGCACACATGCCATGCATACCTCCACCCATTTTATGCATTCTTGCATGCATGCCATGCATACCTGCATGCATGCCATACATTCATACATAAATGCCATACATACCTGCATGCATGCCATGCATACCTGCATGCATACCATGCATACATGCATGCATGCCATACATACCTGCATGCACGCCATACATATGGTTATACATGCCATACACACCTGCATGCATTCCATACATACCTATACGTATGCCATACATATCTGCATGCATGCCATACATATGTGCATGCATACCACATATACCTGCATGCATGACAAACATTCCTATATGTATGCCATATGTACGTGCATGCATACCATACATACATATATGCATGCCATCCATACCTATATGCATGCCATACATACTTGCGTGCATGCTATACATACCTACATATACGCCATACATACCTACATGCACGCCATGTATTCCTACATGCATAACATATATACCTTTATGCATGCCATACTTACCTGCATGCATGCCATATATTCCTGCATGCATGCCATATATACCTAGATGAATGCCACACATACCTTCATGCATGCCATATATACCTGCATGCATGCCAAATAGACCTACATGCATGCCACACATTCCTGCATACATGCCATACATATCTGCATGCATGCCATACATACCTGCATGCATACCAAACATACCAGCATCTATGCCATACATACTTGCATGCATGTCATATATACCTACATGCATGCCGTACATACCTGCATGCATGCCACACATACCTTCATGCATGCCATACATACCTACTTGCATGCCATACATGCCTACATGCATGCCATGTATACCTGCATGCATGCCTTACAAATGTGCATGCATTCCATGTACACCTGCATGCATACCATGCATACCTGCATGCATGCCATACATACCTGTATGCATGCCATACATACCTTCGTGCATGCCATATGTACCTACATGCATGCCATGCGTACCTCCATGCATGCCAAAACTTCCTGCATGTATGCCATATATACCTGCATGCATGCAATACGTACCTGCAAGCATGCCATACATACGTGCATGCATGCCATACATACGTGCATGCACGCCATACATAATTGCATGCATGCCATACACACCAGCATGCATGCCACACATACCGGCATGCATCCCATGCATACTTGCATGCATACCATACATGCCTGCATGCATGCCATACATACCTGCATGCATGCCCTACATATTTGCATGCATGCCATACATACCTGCATACATGTCATTTATACGTGCATGCATGCCATACATAACTGCATGCATGACATACATTCCGGCATGCATCCCATACATACGTACATGCATGCCATACACACCTGCATGGATGCCATACATACCAAAATGCATGTCATACATACCTGGATGAATGGCATACATACCTACATGCATGCCATACATGCTTGCATGCATTCAATACATTCCTGCATACATTCCAAACATACCTGCATGCATGCCATACATACGTGCATGCATGGCTCACAAACCTGCATGCATGCCATACATACATGTATGCATGGCATACATACTTGCATGCATGTCATACATACCTGTATACATGTCACACATAGCTGCATGTATGCTATACATATCTATATGCATGCGATACATATCTACATGCATGCCATACATATCTGCATGCATGCCATACATACCTATATGCATGCACTACATACCTTTATGCATTCTATATTTATCTACATGCATGCCATACATACGTACATGCATGCCATGCACACCTGCATGCATGCCATGCATACCTCCACGTATGCCATGCATACCTGCATGCATGCCATGCATACTTCCATGCATACCATACATACTCGTATGCATGCCATACATACCTACATGCAAGCCATACATACATGCATGCATGCCATACATACTTGCATACATGTGAGACATACCTATATGCCTGCCATACATACCTGCAAGCATGCCATACATACCTACATGCATGCCATACATACGTGCATGCATGCCATACATACATACATGCATAACATACATACCTGCATGCATTCCATACATATGTGCATGCTTTCCATACATACCTGCATGCATGCTATACATACCTTCATGCATGCCATACAATCCTTCATGCATGCCATACATACCTTCATCTATGCCATACTTACCTGCATGCATGCCATACAATCTTGCATGCATGCCATACATACCTTCACGCATGCCATACATACCTGTATGCATGTCATACATTCTTTCATGCATGCCATGCAAACCTGCATGCATGACATACATACCTACATGGATGCCATGCATACCTGCATGCATGTCATACGCACCTCCATGCATGCCAAACATACTTGCATACATGCCATACATACCTTCATGCATGCCATACGTACCTACATGCATGCCATACATTCTTTCATATATAGCAGACATACGTGCATGCATGCCATGCATTCCTACGTGCATAACATACATACGTATATACATGCCATACATTCATGCGGGCATTCCATAAATACCTGCATACATGTATTTCATACCTGCATGCATGCCATACATACCTGTATGCATGCAATACATACCTACATGCATGCCATATACACCTACATACATGCCATACATTCGTGCATACATGCCATACGTTCTTGCATGCATGCCATACATACCTGCATGCATGCCATACGTACCTGTATGCATTCCATACATACTTGCATGCATGCCATACATACATGTATGCATGCCATACATACCTGCATACACGCAATACATACCAACATGCATGCCATACATACGTGCATGCATGCGATACATATCAGTATGCATGCCCTACATACCTACATGTAAGCCAAACATACGTGTATGCATGCCATACATACGTCCATCCATGCCATACATACCTGCATGCGAGCCATACATACCTACATGCATGCCATACATACCTGCATGCATGACATACATATTTGCATGCATGTCATACATACCTTCATGCATGCCATACATACCTACATGCATGCCATACATATCTACATGCCTGTCAGATATACGTGCATCCATGCCACACATACATGCATGCATGCCATACATACCTTCATGTATGCCCTACATACCAGCCATTTAGTCCCAATCACCCCAAACTAATGCACTTTTGTATCTGTGTATACCACCCATTTTCCAGTACATGTAAATTCCAGGTAACTTCCTAGTACTCACCCATACATATGGGAACTTTCATAGAATGTTCCTGGTCGCATTGGAGGACAAAGTCACATAATGAAGAATATTCCGTGTAACGTCGACATAAATTTACACTTTACGAATTATTTATAAAATCCCGGTTTTGTACACATTTCTTGTCACTTCCATAAACTTTTCTCTCCTTTTACACAAGTTTACTTTTGTATATCATTATCATTGTAACTTTTATCCACTTCCTTATACACTCCTCTCATACATTTTCCACTTGCCAGGGGGGAGGAGGCGGTGGGGGGAGGGAGGGGGGTCCAAAGGAAAAAAACGTATGAGACAAATGTCTAAATGAGTCCATCACTAAACAAGTGACATTACGTTGAAACAACACATTTGTGTAAATGATAACATATCACTTCCATGAAGTTTCTCCTCCTTGTTCAGGAGTGTATATTTTGTATGTCACTCTCATACCACATTCTGTTAACTCCCCCATAGACTCCCCTCATACACTTTCCATTTGACGAGGGAGGTCCAAATGGCAAAAGTGTACAAGGCAAGTCTATGAAGGAGTGTATGACTGAATAAGTGAAGTAACGTTTAAATAATACATTTGTGGATATGATCTCATATAACTTGTATGATGCTTCTTCTCATTGTACACAAGTGTATTTTTGTATACCGCGATCATACAAATTTCCGTTCACTCCCTCATACAATCCCCTCATACAATTTCCACTTGACGGGGGGGAGGGGAGTGGAGTCGAGGGAGGAAGGTCCAAATGACAAAAGTGTATGAGACAAGTGTATGAAGGAGTGTATCACTTAACAAGTGACGTTACGGTGAAATAATACCTTTGTGTACATGATATCACTTGTATGAAGTTCCTACTCCTTGTACACAAGTGTACTTTAATATGTCACTATCCTGCCAAATTTTGTTCACTCCCTCATACAATCCTCCCATACACTTTGCAATTGACCGGGAGGGAAGGGGGGGCGGGTCAGGGGGTCCAAAGGATAAAAGTGTACAATGTCAGTGTATGAAGGAATGTATCACTTAACAAGTGATGTTACGTTGTAATTATTCATTTGTGTACATGATCCCATAAAAGTTCCATGAAGTCTCTCCTCCTTGTACAAAAGTGTATTTTTGTGTGTCACTGTCATACCACATTTTGTTCTCCCTCATACAATCCCCTCATACACTTTCCTATTGACAGAGGGTGGGGGAAGGAGGTCGAGGGGAAGGGGGGTACAAACGGCAATAGTGTATGAGGCAAATGTAAGGAAGAGTGTATCACTGAATAAGTGACGTTATGTTAAAATAATATCTTTGTGTACATGATGTCATATGACCTCTATGATGTTTCTTCTCCTTATACACAAGTGTACTTTTGTATGTCACTATCATACAAAAATCTGTTTACTCCCTCATACACTTTCCTCATACACTTTCCACTTGATGGGGGAGGAAGGTGGGAGGGGGGGTCCAAAAGACAATAGTGTATGAAGTATGTGTACAAAGGAGTGTATCACTGAACAAGTGATGTTACATTGAAAAATAAATTTGTGTACATAATCACATATCACTTCTGTGAAGTTCTCCTCCTTGTACACAATTGTAAGTTTTTATGTCACCGTCATATTATCTTTTGTTCACCCCCTCATACACTCCCCTCATACACTTTCCACTCAACCAGGGGGAGGGAGGGTTTAGAGGAGGCAATTCCAAATGACAAAAGTGTGTGAGACAAGTGTATGACTGAGTGTATCACTTAACAAGTGATGTTACGTTGAAGTGATACATTTGTGTACATGATAACCTATCAGTTATATGAAGTTTCTACCCTTTGCACACAATTGTAATTTTGTATGTCAATACCATGCCAAATTTTGTTCACTCTCTCATGCAATCCTCTCATACACTTTACACTTGACAGAGGAGGGGGGTCAGGAAAAGGGAGGGGGTCCAAAGGGCAAAAGAGTACGAGGCAAGTGTATGAATGAGTGTATCACTTAAAAAATGATGTTATGTTGAAATATTTCATTTGTGTACATGGCATTATGAAACTTCTATGAAGTTTCTCCTCATTGTAGTGTACTTTTGATATCGCTATTGTACAAATTCCGTTCACTCTTTCATACACTCCCCTCATGTACTTTCCCCTCAAGAAGGAGGGGGGAGATGAGGGAGGTCCAAAAGATAAAATAGTATGAGGTAAGTGTATGAAGGACTACATCACTAAACAAGTGATGTCACAATGAAACAATACGTTTGTGTACATGATCACCTACCACTTCTGTGAAGTTTCTCCTCCTTGTACATCCATGTAGTTTTGTATGTCGATGTCATACAAAATTCTATTCACTCTCTCATACACTCCTCTCATACAATTTCCAGTTGACGAGGGGAGGGGGGAGGGGTCCAAAAGACAAAAGTGTTTGAAGTAAGTATATGAAAGAGTGTATTACTAAATGAGTGACATTACAATGAAACAATATATTTGTTTTTCACTAAGGAATTTAAACCAAACATGTATAAACAGTGCCACCACTATGTACCTCTGTCAAATCCTAGAAACTTACATATACATAACCACATCTACTATACACAAGTCCTCAGGTATATTGAAGTGATCTGATTAACTCTAACATACCTTCATGCATGCCCTACATAACAGCATACATGCAATACATACCTACATGCATTACATACATACCTCAATGCATGCCATACATGCCTGCATGCATGCCATTCATACTTGCTTGAATGATAGACATACATGCATACATGCCATACATACCTACATGTATGACATACATACTTGCATGCATGCCATTCAAACCTGCATGCATGCCATACATACCTGCATGCATGCCATACATACGTGCATGCATGCTATACATACTTGCGTGCATACCATACGTACTTGCATGCATGCCATACGTATGTGCATGCATGCCATACGTACCTGCATGCATGCCATACATACCTGTATAAGTGCCATACGTATGTGCATGCATGCCATACATACCTACATGCATGCCATACATACCTGCATGCATGCCATACATATCTGCATGCATGCCATACATACATGCATGCATGCCATACATAACTACATGCATGCCATACATACATGTATGCATGCCAAACATACCTGTATGCATGCCATACATACCTGCATGCATGCCATACATACGTGCAGGCATGCTATACATACTTGCGTGCATACCGTACGTACCTGCATGCATGCAATACGTACGTGCATGCATGCCATACGTACCTGCATGCATGCCATACATACATGTATAAGTGCCATATGTATCCGCATGCATGCCATACATACCTACATGCATGCCATACATACCTGCATGCATGCCATACATATCTGCATGCATGCCATACATACATGCATGCATGCCATACATAACTACGTGCATGCCATACATACATGTATGCATGCCATACATACCTGTATGCATGCCATACATATGTGTATGCATGCCATACATACATGCATACTTGCCATACATACCTGCATGCATGCCATACAACCATGCATGCCATACATACCTACATGCATACCATATATTCCTACATACATGACATATATCCCTGCATGCATGCCAAACATACCTGCATGCATGCCATACATACCTGCATGCATGCCATACATACCTGCATACATGCCATACATACCTGCATGCATGCCATACATACGTACATGCATACCATACATACCTGCATGCATGCCATACATATCTGTATGCATGCCATACATACATGCATGCCAGCCATACATACCTGCAGGCATGCCATACATACGTGTATGCATGCCATACGTAC
Source organism: Penium margaritaceum (assembly GCA_023375785.1). Lineage (NCBI taxonomy): Eukaryota > Viridiplantae > Streptophyta > Zygnematophyceae > Desmidiales > Peniaceae > Penium > Penium margaritaceum. Next base: position 122,005 of record SZWC01000597.1, on the reverse strand, counting down.
CTACATGCATGCCATACATACCTGCATGCGTGCCATACATACCTACATGCATTCCATACATACCTGCATGCATGCCATACATACCTAGATGCATGCCATACATAGCTAAATGCATTCCATACATCCCTGTATGCATGCCATACATACCAGCAAACATGCCATACATATGTACATGCATGACATACATACCTTTATGCATGTCATATATACATGCATGCATGCCGCACTTACCTACAGGCATACAACATATATCTGCATGCATGCCATATGTACCTTTATGCATGTCATACATACCTGCATACATGCAATACAGACCTGCATGCATGCCATACATTCAAGCATACCTGCCATACATATCTTCATGCATGTCGTATGCACCTGCATGCATGTCATACATACATGCATGCATTCCATACATATCGGCATGCGTGCCATAGATACTTGCATGCATGCCATACATACTTGTATGCATGCCATACATACATGCATGCATGCCGTACATACCTACATGCATGGGAGAAATACATGCATGGATGCCATTCATACCTGCATGCATGCCATACATACGTACATGAAAGCCATACATACGTGCATGCATGCCATAATTACCTGCATGAATGCCATACATACTTGCACGCATGCCATACATACCTTTATGCATACCATACATACCTCCATGCATGTCATACATACCTTCATGTATGCGATACATACCTACATGTATGCCATACATACCTACATGTATGCCATACATACCTGTATGCATGCCATACATTCCCGTATGCATGCTATACATACCTTCATGCATGCCATACATACCAGCATGCGTGTCATACATACCTACATGCATGCCATACATTCCTGGATGCATGCCATACATACTTGCATGCATGCCATACACACCTACATGGATGTCGTACATACTTACATGCATGCCATACAATCATGCATGGATGCCATATACTTATGCATGCATGCCATACATATCTACATGCATGCTAAACATACCTCCATGCATGCTATACATACTTGCATGCATAACATAAATACCTACATGCATGCCATACATACCTTCATGCATGCTATATATACCTGCATGCATGCCATACATACTTGCATGCATGCCATACATACCTGCATGCATGTAACATATACCTGCATGTATTCCGTACATAGAGGCATGCATGCCACACATACCAGCATGCATGTCATACTTTCTCGCATGCATGCCATTCATACCTACATGCATGCCATACATACCTACGTACATGCCATATATATCTGCATGCATGCCATACATACATAAATGCATGCCATACATATGTGCATGCATGCCATATATATCTGCATGCATGCCATACATACCTGCATACATGTCATACATACCTCTATGCATGCCATACATTAATGCATGAATGCCATGAAAACCTGCATTCATGCCATATATACTTGCATGCATGCTATACATACCTGCATGCATGCCATACGTACCTGCATACATGCCATACATACGTGCATGCATGCCATACAAACATACATGCATGCCATACATACCTGCATGAATTTCATACATACCTCCAAGCATGCGATACATACCTGCATGCATGGCATACATACATGTATGTAATATTGAAAATTTACATAAAAGAATCTTTAGGAATCTTTAGGTGCAGTACTCTGATAAATCAGCTCCTCGATGTTTTACTGAATTGTTGGTGATGACCTCTCAGATACGTGTTACCACTCATACATACACAAACAATCTTGCCTGAGTAATGTCATTGTCTTTGTGATTCAGGATTATGAGCTGAAGGCACAGTTACATGACTCGTCTCACAAGGTTTCCAACGGTACCAAGCTTGTTCAAAATGATCTCACACGGACGACGATATAGCAAATACAAACCTACGGCTACTTATCTGTCTGTACTAGCTAAGAGCAGAAAAGTACAAGTGTTTATGTAGTCCAGTTTCCTTGTGTCTTCCAGTTCTCAGTCACAGGATCTTTTGGACGCCGCTCAATGATCTCCGATCATCGGAAGACTGAGGTTGGAGGATACCAAGCGCCCTCGGTGCGATCCACGGACAAGATCGTCCGGATCTACGGTAGCTTCTCATGGCCGTCGATCTGTCTCGAGCATTTGTCTCAAGATGACGGTATGACTGACCCTCTTGATTCAGCAACAGCTCCGATCATTCCAACTGCCATTGTAAGATTGGTGATCACATGATCCATCTTTAGACAGAACAATATCTTCCACGTGCTCCTGTTCCTTTTCACGTCAGCAGACACAAAGTCGAGAGGAGCTCACGCTCCCACTCTCGCTTCATCTGCCAGACCACACACCCTGTTGGTCCAAAACTTGCCAAAATACATGGCTCCCAGTACCATCATTCAATCATCTCTCCGGAGCTCCAATAGGATGAGTAGAGTGAATAGAGCTACGGATGGATGGATCAGTGGGACACCTAAAGAGGCCTGCCCACAGCCATACAATGCACCGCCATGTAGGATAGACAAGAGGGTAGAGAGAGGGATAGAGATCTCTCTCTCGGCCCTCTTGTTTCCTTTTTTCTTGTTGTTTTGCCGAGCCCAGTAGATCGTTGGATCGAGGCAATCTGACGGCTGTCCTTTTTCCAACATGTAAACCGTAAATACATGCATGCATGGTATACATACCTGCATCCATGCCATATATACCTGCAGACAAGCCATACATACTTGCATGCATGTAATATATACCAGCAAGCATGCCATACATATGTACATGCATGCCATACATACTTGCATGCATGCCATACATCCCTACATGCATGCTGTACATACTTGCATGCATGCCATACATACCTACATGCATACCATGCATTCCTGCATGCATAACATGCATACGTGCATGCATGTCATACATACATGCATGCATGCCTTACATACCAGCATGCATGTCATGCCATACATACCTACATGCATACCATACATAAATGCATGCATGCCATACATTCGTCCATACATACCATACATACCTCCATGCATGCCATACATACCTGCATGCATGCCATACATACCTACATACATTCCTTACATATATGCATGCATGCCATGCATACTTGCATGCATGTCATACATACTTGCATGCATGTCATACATACCTGCATGTATGCCATACATCCCTACATGCATGCCATACATACCTGCATCCATTCCATACAAACCTATATGCATGCCAAACATACCTGTATGCATGCGATACATACCTGCATGCATGCCATAGATACCTTCATGCATGCCATACATACCCGCATGCATGCCATACAAACCATCATGCATGCAAAACATACATGCAAGCAAACCATATATACTTGCATGCATGCCATACACACCTACATGAATGCCATATATTCATGCATGCATGCCATACATACGTGCATGCATGCCAAACGCACATGCATACATACCATACATACCTACATGCATGTCATACATACCAGCATGCATGCCCTACATACTTGTATGCATACCATACATACGTGCATGCATGCCATTCATACCTAAATGTATGCCATGCATCCCTCCATGCATGCCATACACACCTCCATATATACCATATATACCTGCATTCATGCCATACATACCTCCATGCATGCCATACATACCTGCATGCATGCCATATATTCCTACATGCATGCCATACATACCTGCATGCATGCCATACATACCAACATGCATGCCATGCATACGTGCTTGCATGCCATGCATACCTTCATGCATGCCACGCATACCTGCATGCATGCCATGCATACCTACATACATGCCATACATACTCGCAGGCAAGCCATGCATACGTCAATTCATGTCATACATATATGCATCCATGCCATATGTACCTACATGCAAGGCATACATACGTACATGCATGCAATACATACGGGCATATATGCCATACATACCTGCATGAATGTCATACATACTTGCATACATACCAAAAATACCTGCATGCATGCCATACAAGCTTGCATGCATGCCCTACATACCTACATACGTGTAATACATACCTGCATGCATGCCATACATACATGCATGCATGTCACATATATCTGCATGCATGCCATACATACCTACATACATGCCATACATACCAACATGCATGTTATACATGCCTTCATGCATGTCATACATACCCACATGCATTCCATACATACCTACATACATGCCATGCATGCCTTCATGCATGCAATATATATCTACATGTATGCATACATACTTGCATACATGCCATACATACCTGTATGCATGCAATATATACCCACATGCATGGCGTACATACATGCATGCATGTCATAAATACTGGCATGCATGGCATACAAAACTACATGCATGCCATACACACCTGCATGCATACCATACATACCTGCATGCATGGCATACATACTTGCATGAATGCCATACATACCTACATGCATACCATACATACTTTCATGCCTGCCATACATTCCTGCATACATGCCATACATACCTACATGCATTCCATACATACGAGTATGCATGTCATACATACCTGGATGCATGCCATACGTACCTACATGCATGTCATACAGACCAGCATGCATGTCATACATACTTGTATGCAAGCCATACATACGAGCATGCATGCCGTACATATCTACATGCATGCCATGCATGCCTGCATGCTTGCCATACACACCTTCATTCATGCCATATGTTCAAACAAGCATGCCATGCATACGTAGTTGCATGCCATGCATACCTGCATGCATGCCACGCAAACCTGCATGCATTCCATGCATACCTACATGCATGTCATACATACCTGCATCCATGCCATACGTACCTATATGCAAGGCATACATACCTACATGCATGCAATACATACCAGCATAAATGCCATACATACCTACATGCATGCCATACATACTTGCATGCATATCATACATACTTGCATGCATGCAATTAGTACCTGCAGGCATGCCATACATACCTACATGTGTGCCATACATACGTGCATGCATGCCATACATACCAGCATGCATGCCATACATATATGCATGCATGCAATACATATCTGCATGCATGCCATACATACCTGCATGCATGTCATACATACCTCCATGCATGTCATACAATCCTTCATGCATGTCATACATGCCTACAGACATGCCATACATACAAGCATGCATGCCACATATACCTGCATGCATGCCATACATACATGCATGCATGCCATAAATACCGACATGCATGTCATACATACCTACACGCATATCATACATACATGCATGCATGCCATACATACCCATATGCATGGCATCGCACATGCATGCATATCATACATATCTGCATGCATGCTGTATATACCTACATGCATGCCATACATACTTGCATGTATGTCATACATACTTGCATTCATGCCATACATACCTACATGCATGCCATACATACCTACATTCATGCCATACATACCTACATGTATGCCATAAATACCTACATGTATACCATACATACCTGCATGCATGCCATACATACATGCATGCATGTCATACATACCTGCATGAATTCCATACATACATGCAGGCATGCGATAGATACGTGCATGCATGCCATACATTCTTGCATATTAGCCATACATACGTGCATGCATGCCATACATACCTGCATCAATGTAATATGTACCTGCATACAAGCCATACATACCTGCATACATGCAATACATACCAGCAAGCAAGCCATACATACCTGCATGCATGCCATACATTCCTGCTTGCATGCCATACATACGTGCATGCATGCCATACATACCTACATGCATGCCATACATTCCTGCATGCACGCCATGCATACTTGTATGCATGGCATGCATACCTGCATCCATCCCATGTATACCTACATACAAGCCATACATACCTGCATGCATGCAATACATACTAGCATGCATGCCATACATACCTGCATGCATGCCATACATACCTACATGCATGCCATACATACATGCATGCATGCCATACATATCTGCATGCATGCCATACATACCTACATGCATGTCTTTATCTTCATCCATGCCATACATACCTTCATGCATGTCATACATACCTACATGCATCCATACATACCTACATGCATGCCATACATGCCTTCATGCATGCCATAGATGTTGCATGCATGCATACATACTTGCATGCTTGCCATACATACCTGCATGCATGCCATACATACGTGCATGAATGCCATAAATATTGACATGCATGTCATACATACCTACATGCATTTCATACATACCCACATGCATGCCATACCTACAAGCATGCCATCGCACATGCATGGATGCCATACATATCTGCATGCATGCCATACATACTTATACGCATGCCATCCATACCAACATGCATGCCATATATACATGCATGCATGCCATGCATACATACGTGCATGCAATACATAGATGCATGCATGCCATATATACCTACATACATGTATGCATGTCATACATACCAATATGCATGCCACACATACCTGCATGCATGGCATACATACTTGCATGCATGCCATACATGCCTTCATGCATGCAATGTATACCTACATGCATGCCATACACAGATGCATGCATACCATACATACCTGAATGCATGTCATACATACCTGCATGAATGCCATACATACCTACATGCATGCCATACATACTTTCATGCCTGCCATACAGTCCTACATACATGCCATACATACCTGCATGCATTCCATACATAGGAGCATGCATGCCATACATAACTGGATGCATGCCATACATACCTACATGCATATCATACATACCAACATGCATGTCATACATACTTGTATGCAAGTCATACATACCAGCATTCATGCCATATATACCTGCATGCATGCCATGCATACTTGCATGCTTGCCATACACAACTGCATACATGCCATAGATACAAACATCCATGCCATGCATACGTTCTTGCATGCCATGCATACCTGCATGCATGCCACGCATTCCTGCATGCATGTCACCCATACCTACATGCATGCCATACATACTCGCAGGCAAACCCATACATACGTATATTCATGCCATACATACCAGCATCGATGTCATCCTATGTGCAAGGCATACATACCTACATGCATGCTATACACACCAGCATACATGCCATAGATACCTACATGCATGCCATACATACTTGCATGCATTCCATACATGCGTGCATGCATGCAATAAATACCTGCATGCATGCCATACATACCAACATGCGTACCATACATACCTGTATGCATTCCATACATACGTGCATGCATGCCATACATACATGCATGCATGCAACACACATTTGCATGCATGCCATACATACCTGCATGCATGTCATACATACCTCCATGCATGTCGTACAATCTTTCATGCAAGTCATATAATCCTTCATGCATGCCATAAATATGTTCATGCATGCCATATATACCTGCATGCATTCCATACATACATGCATGTATGCCATAAATACCGACATGCATGTCATACATACCTACATGCATATCATACATACTTACATGCATATCATACATACCTACATGCATCCCATCGCACATGCATGCATGCCATACATATCTACATGCATGCCATACATACCTACATGCATGCCATACATACTTGCATCTATGTCATATATGCCTGCATGCATGCCATGCGTACCTACATGCATGCCATACATATCTGCATGCATGCCATACATACCTACATGCATGCCATACATACCTGCATGCATACATACGTGCATGAATGTCATACATACCCACATCCATGCCATACATACCTACATGCATGCCAAACATACATGCATGCATGCCATACATACCTGCATGAATTCCATACATACCTCCAAGCATGTGATGCATATGTGCATGCATGCCATACATACTTGCACATAAGCCATACATACGTGCATGCATGCCATACACACCTGCATGCATGCACTACATACCAGCATTCATGCCATACATACCTGCTTGCAAACCATACATACGTGCATGCATGCCATACATACCTACATGCATGCCATACATACCTGTATGCATGCCATGTATACTTGTATGCATGCCATTCATACCTCCACGCATACCATACATTCGTGCATACATGCCATACATACCTGCATGCATGCCATACATACCTGCATGCATGCCATACATACCTGTATGTATGACATACATAGTTGCATGCATGCCATACATACCTTATGCATGCCATACGTACTGCATCCATGTAATACATACCAGCATGCATGCCATCCAAAACTACATGCATCCGATACATATTTGCATGCATGCCACACATACCTATGTAAGCCATACATACGTACATGCATGCCATGCAAACGTCCATCCATACCATACATACTTGCATGCATGTCATACATACCTACATGCATGTCATACATACCGGCATGCATGACATACATGCCTCGATGTATTGCATACATATTTGCATGTATGCCATACAAACCTACATGCATGCCATATGTATTTACATGCATGCCTTCATACATCCATGCATGCCATACATACTTGCATGCATGACATATATACATTCATGCATGCCATACATACCAGCATACATGCAATACATACCTGCATGTATTACATACATACCTACATGCATGCCATACATATCTGCATGCATGCCATTCATAAATTTATGCGTGACATACCTACATACATGCATGCCATACATACCTGCATGCATGCCATACATACGTGCATGCATGCTATACATACTTGCGTGCATGCCATACATACTTGTATGCATGCCATGAGTACGTGAATGCATGCCATACATACCTGCATGCATGCCATTCATACCTACATGCATGCAATACATACCTGCATGCATGCCATAATTGCCTGCATACATGCCATACATATCTGCACGCATGCCATACATACCAACATACGTGCCATACATACTTGTATGCATGTTGTACATACCTGGATTCATGCCATACATGCCTGCATACATGCCATACATACTTACATGCATGTTATACATACTTGCATGCATGCCAAACAAACCTCCATGCATGCCATACATACATGTATGCATGCCATATATGCCTTCATGCATGTCATACAAACCTGCATGCATGCCATACATACCTACATGCATGCCATACATACTAGCATTCATGCCATACAAACCTACATACATGCCATACATACGTGTATGCATGTTATACATACCTGCATTCATGCCATACATACCTGCATGCATGCCATACATACTTACATGGATGCTACACATACCTGCATGCATGCCATACAAACCTGCATGCATCCCATACATATATGTATGCATGCCATACATACATACATGCATGTCATACATACCTACATGCATGCCATACATACCTACATGCATGCCATACATACCAGCATTCATGCCAAACAAACCTGCATGCATGCGATAAAGACCTACATGCATGCATTACATACCTGCATGTAAGCCATACATACCTGCATGCATGCCACACATACTTGCATGGATGCAATACATACCTTCATGCATGCCATACATACCTGCGTGCATGTGATACATACCTGCATGCATGCCATATATGCATGCATGCATGCCATACATTCCTCCATACATGCCATACATACCTGCATGCATGTCATACATACCTTCATGCATGCCATACATACCTACATGTATGCCAATCATACATGCATGCATGCCATACATTCCTCCATACATGCCATACATACCTGCATGCATGTCATACATACCTTCATGCATGCCATACATACCTACATGTATGCCAATCATACATGCATGCATACCATAAATGCCTGCATGCATTCCTTACATACATGCATGCATGCCATACATACTTGCATGCATGCGATACATACCTGCATGCATGCAATACATACTTGCATGTGAGCCATACATACCTATATGCATACCATACATACCTGCATCCATGCCATACATATCGCATGCATGCCATATATTCCTTCATGCATGCCATACATACCGACATGCATGCAGTTCAAACTTGCATGTATGTCATACATATCTGCACGCAAGTCATACATACTTGCATGCATACCATACATTCATGCATGCATGCCATACATAAATACATGCATGCCATATATACCTGCATGAATGCCATACATACCTACATGCATACCATACATACCAGCATGCATGCCATACATACCTGTATGCAAGTCATACATACCTGCATGCATACCATACATATCTGCATATATGCCATGCATACCTGCATGCATGCCACGCATACCTACATGCATGCCATGCATTCTTGCAGGGAATCCATACATACGTACATTCATGCAATATATACCTGTAACCATTCCATACATACCTATATGCAAGGCATATACTTGCATGCATGCCATACATACCGGCATGCATGCCATACGTACCTGCATGCATGCCATACATACTTCCATGCATGCCATACATACCTGCATGCATGCCATTCATACTTCCATGTATGCCATTCATACTTCCATGCATGGCATACATACCTACATGCCTGCCATACATATATGCATGCATGCCATGCTTATGTGCATGCATTCCATACATACATGCATGCATGCCATACATACCTAGATGCATGCCATACATACTTGCATGCATGACATACATACCAACATGCATGCCATACCGCTTGCATGCATTCCATACACACCTTCACGCATGCCATACATACCTGCATGCATGCCATACATACTTGCATGCATGCCATACATACCTGCATACATGCCATACATCCCTACATGCATGTCATAAATACTTGTATGCATGCAATACATACCTCCATGCATGCTCTACCTATCTGCATGCATGCCATACATACTTGCATGCACGCCATACAGACATGCATGCGTGCCATAGATTCGTGCATACATGCCATACGTACTTGCATGCATGCCATACATGCCAACATGCATGCCATACATACGTACATGCATGCCATACATGCCTGCATGCATGCCATACATACCTGCATGCATGCAATAGGTACTAGCATGCACGCCACTAGTATTTTACCTACATGCATACACACCTGCATGCATGCCATACTTACCTTCATACATGCCATACATACTTACATGCATGCCATACATACGTGCATGCATGCCATACATACCTGCATGCATGCAATAGGTCCCAGCATGTACGCCACTTGTATTTTACCTACATGCATACACACTTGCATGCATGCCATACATACCTATATGCGTGCCATACATACCTCTATGCATGCCATACATACCTACATGCATGTCTTACATACATGAATGCATGCGATACATATTCGCATGCATGCCATACGTATGTATGGCATGCATGCGAATATGTATCTGCATGCATGTCATACATACCTCCATGCATTTCATACAATCCTTCATGCATGTCATACAATCCTTCATGCATGCCATAAATACGTTCATGCATGCCATGTATACCTGCATGCATGCCATACATACATGCATGCATGCCATAAATACCGACATGCATGTCATACATACCTACATATATATCATACATACCTGCATGCATGCCATCGCACTTGCATGCATGCCATACATAACTACATGCATGTCATACATACCTACATGCATGCCATACGTACCTACATGTATGCCATACATATCTGTATGCATACAATACATACCTATGTGCATGCAATACATACCTGCATGCATGTCATACATACATGCATGAATGCCATACATACCCACATGCATGCCATATAAACCTACATGCATGCCATATATACATGCATGCATGCGATACATACATTCATGAATTCCATACGTACCTCCAAGCATGCGATACATACGTGCATGCATGCCATACATACTTGCATATAAGCCATACATACGTGCATGCATGCCATACATACCTGCATCCATGCCATATATACCTGCATACAAGCCATACATACCTGCATGCATGCACTACATACCAGCATGCATGCCATCCATACTTGCATCCATGCCATACATACCAGCTTGCATGCCATACATATGTGCATGCATGCCATACAAACCTACATGCATGCCATACATACCTATATGCATGCCATGCATACTTGTATGCATGCCATTCATACTCATATGCATACCATACATTTGTGCAAACATGCCATACATACCTCCATGCATGCCGTACATACCTGCATGCATGCCGTACATACCTGTATGTATGATATACATAGTTGCATGCATGCCATACATACCTGATGCATGCCATACATACTGCAATACATACGGTATGCATGCCATACATAAGTGCATGCATCCGATACATATCTGCATGCATGCCACACATACCTATGTGAGCCATACATATGTGCATGCATGCCATACATACGTCAATCCATGCCATACATACTTGCATGCACGCAATACATACCTACATGCATGCCATACATACTGGCATGCATGCCATCGTGCCTGCATGTATTGCATGCATATTTGCATGTATGCCATACATACCTACATGCATGCCATACAAATCTACATGCATGCCTTCATACCTGCATGCGTGACATACCTACATACATGCATGCCATACATACCTGCATGCATGCCATACATATGTGCATGCATGCTATACATTCTTGCGTGCATGCCATACGTACTTGTATGCATGTCATGAGTACGTGAATGCATGCCATACATACCTGCATGCATGTTATTCATACCTACATGCATACCATACATACTGGCATGCATGCCATGATTACTTGCATGCATGCCATACATACCTGCATGCATAACATACATACTTGTATGCATGTTATACATACCTACATTCATGCCATACATACCTGCATGCATGCCATACATACTTACATGCATGCTATACATACCTGCATGCATGCCATACAAACCTGCATGCATGCCACACATACATGTATGCATGCCATACATACCTGCATGCATGTCATACATACCTGCATGCATGCCAAATATACTTACATGCATGCCATACATACCAGCATTCATGCCATACAAACCTGCATGCATGCAATGCATACCTGTATGCATGTTATACATACCTGCATTCATGCCATACATACCTGCATTCATGCCATACATACTTACATGCATGCTATACATACGTGCATGCATGCCATAGAAACCTGCATGCATGCCAGACATACATGTATGCATGCCATACATACCTGCATGCATGTCCTACATACTTGCATGCATGCCATACAAACCTACATGCATGCCATACATACCAGCATTCATGCCATACAAACCTGCATGCATGCGATAAAGACCTGCATGCATGCATTAAATACCTGCATGTAAGCCATACATACCTGCATGCATACCACACATACTTACATGGATGCCATACATACCTTCATGCATGACATACAACCTGCATGCATTCCATAAAAACATGAATGCATGCCATATATACCTGGGTGCATGCGATACATACCTGCATGCATGACATATATTTATGCATGCATGCCATACATTCCTCCATACATGCCATACATACCTACATGCATGTCATACATACCTGCATGCATGCCATACATACCTGCATGCATGCCATACATACTTGCATGTATTCCATTCATACGTGCATGCATGCCATAAATGCCTGCATGCATTCAATACATACATGCATGCATGCCATACATACTTGCATGCATGCAATACATACTTGCATGTGAGCCATACATATCTATATACATACCATACATACCTGCATCCATGCCATACATATCTGCATGCATGCAAAACATACCTGCATGCATGCCACACATATGGCATGCATGCCATACATTCCTTCATGCATGCCATACATACCGACATGCACGCCATACAAACTTGCATGCATGCCATACATATGTGGAAGCAAGTCAAACATACTTGCATGCATACCATACATTCATGCATGCATGCCATACATACCTACATGCATGCCATACATACCTGCATACATGCCATACATACCTACATGCATGTCATACATACCAGCATGCATGCCATACATACCTGTATGCAAGTCATACATACTCGCATGCATGCCATACATATCTGCATATATGCCATGCATACCTGCATGCATGCCACACATACCTGCATGCATGCCATGCATTCCTCCAGGCAAGCCATACATACGTACATTCATGCAATATATACCTGTAACCACGCATACATACCTATATGCAAGGCATACACACTTGCATGCATGCCATACATACCGGCATGCATGCTATACGTACCTGCATGCATGCCATACATACTTTCATGCATGCTATACATACATGCATGCATGCCATTCATACTTCCATGCATGACATGCATACCTACATGCGTGCCATACACACCTCCATGCATGGCATACAAACTTCCATGCATGCCATACATATATGCATGCATGCCATGCATATTTGCATGCATGCCATACATACGTGCATGCATGTCATACATACCTACATGCCTACCATACATACCTGTATGCATGACATACATACCTACATGCATGCCATACATGCCTGCATGTATTCCAAACACACCTTCATGCATGCCATACACACCTGCATGCATGCCATTCATACTTGCATGCAAGCCATACATACCTGCATACATGCCATACATACCTACGTGCTATCATAAATACTTATATGCATGCCATACATACCTGCATGCATGTTCTCCCTATTTGCATGCATGCCATACATACTTGCATGCATGCCATACAGACATGCATGTATGCCATAGATTTGTGCATACATGCCATACGTACTTGCGTGCTTGCCATACATACCTACATGCATGCCATACATACGTACATGCATACCATACATACCTGCATGCATTCCATACATATCTGCATGCATGCAATATGTACCAGCATGCACACCACTACTATTTTACCTACATGCATACACACCTGCATGCATGCCATACATATCTACATGCATGCAAAAGGCTACATGCATGCGATACATAACTTCATGCATGCCATACATCTTTGCATGAAAGCCATACATAGCTACATGTATGCCATGCATACCAGCATGCATGCAATACATACCTGCATGTATGGCATACGTACCTACATGTATGCCATACATACCTGTATGCATGACATACATTCCCGCATGCATGCTATGCATGTCTTTATGCATGCCATACATACCTATATGCATTCCAGACGAACCTGCACGCATGCCATACATACCTTCATGCATGCTTTACATACCAGCATGCTTGCGACACATACCAACATTTATGCTATACATACATACATACATGCCATACATACCTGCATGCATGCCATACATACCTCATGCATGCCATACATACTTGCATGCATGCCATACATACGTGCGTGCATGCCATACGTACCTGCATGCATGTCATACGTACGTGCATGCATGCCTACATGCATGCATGCATGCCATACATACCTACATGCATGCAACTCATGCCTGCATGCATGCCATTCTTACTTGCAAGCATATCATACATACTTGTATGCATGCCATATGTACCTGCATGCATGCCATACATAACTGCGTGCATGTTATACATACCTCCATGCATACCATCCATTCCTAGAGACATGCCATACATACCTGCATTCGTGCCATACATACCTACAGGTATGTCATACAAACCCGCATGCATGCCATACATTCTTGCATGCATGCCATACATACCTACATGCATGCCATACATACCTGCATGCATGCCATATAAACCTGCATGCATGCTATACAGACCTGCATGCATGCCCTAATACCTCCATGTAAACCATATATACTTGCATACATGCTATACATACCTGCATGCATGCCATACATACCTGCATGCATGCCATACATGCCTGCATGCATGCCATACATACCTACATGCATGCCATACATACCTGTATGCACTCTATACATGCTTGGATGGATGCCATCCATACCTGCATACATGCCATACATTCCTTCATGCATGTCATTTACACCTGCATGCATGCGATACATACGAGGGTGCATGCCATATCTACCTACATGCATGCCATACATACCTACATGCATGTCATACAAAGTTACATGCATGCCATACACAGTTGAATGCATGTCATACATACGTGCATGCATGCCATACATACCTGCAAACATGCCATACATATCTGCATGCTTGACGTACATACCTGCATGCATGTCATACATACCTTCGAGCATGCCATACATACTGGCATGCATGCAATATATAGACCTGCATGCATGCCATACATTCCTACAGACATGCCATACATACTTGCATGCATGCCATACATACGGGCATGCATGCCATACATACTTGCATGCATGCCATACATACCTGCATGCATGCCATACATACAAACATGCATGTCATACATACCTGTATGCATGGGAGACATACCGGCATGCATGGCATACATTCGAACGTGCATGCCATACATACCTGCATGCATGCCATTCATACCTGCATGCATGCGATACATACCTTCATACATACCATACATATCTGCATGCATGCCATACATACCTGCATGTATGCCATACATACCTTCATGCATGCCATACATACCTTCATGCATGCAATATAAACCTACATGCATGCCATACATACGTGCATGCATGTCATACATACTAGCATTCATGCCAAACATTGCTGCGTGCATGCCATACATACCTGCATACATGACATACATACCTCCATGCATACCATACATACCTACATGCATGTCATACATACCTACATGCATGCCATACATACTTGCAAGCATACCATGCATTCTTGCATGCATGTCATGCATACCTGCATACATGCCATATATACCTAGATGCATGCCACACGTTCGTGTATGCATGCCATACATACTTTCATGCATGCCATACATACCTGCATGCATGCCATACATTCCTGCATGCATGTCATTATGTACCTACATGCATGCAATACACACCTGCATGCATGCCATACATACCTGCATAGATGCGATACATACTTGCATGCATGCCATACATACCTTCCTTCATGTAATACATACATGAATGCATACCAGACATACCTGGTTGCATGCCATACAGACCTGCACACATAACATACCATGCATACCATACCATACATACCTCCATACGTAACATACATACCTGCATGCATGTCATACATACCGGCATGCATGCCATGCATTCCTTTATGCATGCCATACATACCTGCATGCATTCTTTACATACTTGAGTGCATGCGGTACATACTTGCATGCATGCCATACGTACATGCACGTAAGCCATACAATCCTTCATGCATGCCATCATACGTACATGCATTCCATACATACCTGCATGCATGCCATACCTACTTGCATCGATGCCATACATCCTTCCATGCATGCCATATATGCCTACATGCATGTCATACATGTATGTATGCCATATATACGTGCATGCATGCCCTACATACCTGCATGCATGTCATAGATTCCTCCATGCATGCCATACGTACATGCATGCATGCCATACATACCTGCGTGCATGCCATACATACCTCCATGCATGCCATACGTACGTGCATGCATGCCTTGCATACCTGCATGTACACCATACATACCTACATGCATGTCATACATACTTGCATGCATGCCATACATACGTGCATGCATGCCATACACACATGCATGCATGTCATACATACTTGCATGCATACCAAACATACCTACATGCATTCCATGCATACCTGTATGCATGCTATATTTACTTGTATCCATGCCATACATACCGGCATGCATTCCAAACATACCCGCATGCATCCCATACATACCTACATGCATGCCACAAATTCTTGTATGCATGCCATAGATACTTGCATGCATGCCATACATACCTGCGTACATGCTAGACGTTCCTGCATTCATGTAATACTTACCAGCATGTGTGCCATATATACCTGCATAAATTACATATATACGTGCATGCATGGCATACATACCTGCATGCATGCCATTCATACCTACATGCATGAAATACATACATTCATGCATGCCATACATACATACATGCTTGCCATGTATACTTGCATGCATGCCATACATACCTCATGCATGCCATACATACTTGCATGCATGCCATACAAACTTGTGTGCATGCCATACGTACGTGCATGCATGCCATACATAACTGCATGCATGTCATACATACCTGCATGCATGCCATACATACATCCATGCATGCCATACATACCTATATGCATGCCAAACATACCTACATGCATGTCATACAAACCCGGATGCATGCCATACATACCTGCATGCATGCCATATATAGCTGCATGCATGCCATACATACCTACATGCATGCCATATAAACCTTCGTGCATGCTTTACAGACGTGCATGCATGCCGTACATACCTCCATGTAAGCCATACATACCTACATACATGCAATACATACCTGCATGCATGCCATACATACCTGAATACATGCCATACATAACTGCATGCATGCCATACATAGCTGCATGCATGCCATACATACCTCCATGTATGCCATACATACATGTATGCATGCCAAACATACTGGCATGCATGCCATACATACCTGCAAATATGCCATACATATCTGCATGCTTGACATACATACCTGCATGCATGTCACACATACCTGCATGCATGCCATACATACCTGCATGCATGTCATATAGATGTGCATGCATGCCATACATTCCGAAACACATGCCATACATGCTTGCATGCATGCCATACATACCTGCATGCATGCCATACATACTTGCATGCATGCCACACATACTTGCATGCATGTCATACATGCAAACATGCATGCCATACATACCTGCATGCATGCCATACATGTCTTCATGAATGCCATACATACCTTCATGCATGCAATATATACCTGCATGCATGTCATACATACCTGCATACATGTCATACATACCTACATGCATGCCATATTTTTTGGCATGCATGCCTGACACACATGCATGCATGACACACATACCTCTATGCATGCCATACATACCTTCATGCATGTCATACCTACCTACATGCATGGTATACATACTTGCATGCATGCCGTACATACTTGCATGCATGTCATACATACCAGCATGCATTCCATCTATTCCTAGATGCATGCCACACATACGTGCATGCATGCAATACGTACTTGCATGCATGCCATACATACCTGCATGCATGCCATACATACTTGCATGCATGCCATTACATACGTGCATGCATGCCATACACACCTGCATGCAAGACATACACAACAACAAGCATGCCATACATACCGGCATGCATGCCATACATGTCTTCCTTCATGCAATACATACATGAATCCATACCACACATACCTGGTTGCATGCCATACAAACCTACATACATACCATACTATACAGACCTGCATACATACCATACCATACATACCTCTATACATGCCACACATACCTACATGCATCCCATAATTACCGGCATGCATGCCATGCATTCCTTCATGCATGCCATACATACCTTCATGCATGCCATACATACGTGCATGCATACGATATATACCTACGTGCATGCGGTACATACCTGCATGCATGCCATACATACCTACATGTAAGCCATACATACCTACATGCATGCCATACATACATACATGTAAACCATACGTACATGCATGCATGCCATGCACACCTGCATGCATGCCATACATACATCTATGCATGCCATACATACGTGCATACATGCCATACATACCTGCATGCATATCAAACATACCTCCATGCATGCCATACATACATGCATGCATGCCACACATAAGTCCATGCATGCCATAAATACATCCATGCACGCCATATATACCTGCATGCATGCCAGACATACTTGTATACATGCCATACATACCTACATGTACGCCATGCATATGTGCATGCATGCCATACATATGTGCATACATGCCATACATATCTGCATACATTCCATGTATACCTGCATGCATGCTATACATACTTGTATGCATGCCATAGATACCGGCATGCATGCCATACATATGCGCATGCATGACATACATACCTGCATGCATGCCATACATTCTTACATGCATGCCATAGACACTTGCATGCATGGCATACATACCTACGTGCATGCCATACGTACCTGCATGCATGCCACGTGTACCTGCATGCATGCCATACAAACCTGCATGCATGTCATACATACCTCCATGCATGCCATATGTACCTACATGCATTCCATACAAACCTGTATACATGCTTTAGTACATGCATGGATGCCATGCATATGTGCATGCATGTCATACATACCTGCATGCATGGCATACATACCTGCATACATGCCATACGTATCTGCATGTATTCCATACATACCTGAATGTATGCTATACATGCTGGCATGCATGCCATACATAGCGGCATGCATGCCATACATACGTGCATGCATGTCATACATACCTGCATGCTTGTCATATTTTCTTGCATGCATGCCACACATACCTTCATGCATGCCATACATACTTGTGTGCATGCCATACGTACCTGTATGCATGCAATACGTACGTGCATGCATGCCATAAGCACCTGCATGCATTCCACACATACGTGCATGAATGCCCTACATACCTGTATGTATGCAAAACATACCTGCATGCATACCATACATACGTATATGCATTCCATGCATCCTAGCATGGATGCTATACATACCTGCATCCATGCCATACATACTGGCATGCATGCCATATATACCAGTATGCATTTCAAACATACCAGCATTTATGCCATACGTACTTACATGCATGCCATAGATATGTTCATGCATGCCATACATACCTATGTGCATGCCATACGTACCTGCATGCATGCCATACGTACCTACATGTATGCCATACATACGTGCATGCATGCCATTCATACCTGCATGCATGTTATACATACCTGTAAGCATGCCATACATACGTGCATGCATTCCCTACATACCTACATGCATGCCACACATACTTACATGCATGCAATACATATGTGCATGCATACCATACATACCTTCATGTATATCATACATAACCGCATGCATCCCATACATACCTGCATGTATGCCATACGTACCTGCGAGCATGCTATATATACCTGCATGTATGCCATGCATACGTGCATGCATGCCATACATACGTGCATGCATGCCATACATACTTGCATGCATGCCATAAGTACTTGCATGCATGCCAAACAAACCTACATGCAATCCATACATACATGCCATACATACCTACATGCATACTATACATACTTGCATGCATGCTATACATACCGACATGCATGCCATATATACCTTCATGCATGTCATACATACCTTCAAGCATGCCATACATACTTGCATGCATTCCATACACACCTGCATGCATGCCATACATACCTGCATGCATGCCATAAATACCTGCATGCATTCCATACATACTTGCATGCGTGCCATACAATTGGCATGCATGCCACACATACTGGCATGCATGCCATACATACGTTCATGCATGCCATACATATCCGCGTGTATGCCATACGTACCTGCATGCATGCCATACGTACGTGCATGCATACCATTTGTACGTACATGCATGCATGCCATACATACCAGTTTGAATGCCATACATACCTTTATGCATGCCATACATACCTGCATGCATGCCATACCCACCTCCATGCATGCCATACATACCTGTATGCATGCCATACATACCTGAATGCATGCCATGCATACCTGCATGCATGCCCGACATACCTGCATGCATGCCACTCAAACATGCGTACATGTTATACATAACTCCATCCATGCCATACATACTTGCATGCATGCCATACATACCTGCATGCATGCCATACATACCTACATGCATGCCATACATACCTGCATGCATGCATGCATGCAATACATACCTGCATGCATGCCATACATACCTGCATGCATGCTATACATACCTGCATGCATGCCATATATACCTGCATGCATGCCATACATACCTGTGTGCATGCCATATATTTCTACATGCATGCCATGCATACTTGCATGCATGTCATACATACTGGCATGCATGCCATACATACCTGCATGCATGCCATACATGCCTTAATGCATGCCATACATACCTGCTTGCATGCCATACATAGTTGCATGCATACCATACATACGTGCATGCATGCGATACATTCTTGCATGTATGCCATAGATATCTACATACATGACATAGATACCTGTATACATATCATAGATACTTACACTCATGTCATAAGTACTTACATACATACCATAGATTATTGCATACATGCCATACATTCCTGTATACATGCGATATATACTTGGACACATGCCATACAGGCCTAAATACATTCCACATAGACCTGCATACATACCATCGACCTATATACGTACCATACAGACTTGCATACATACCATATCATGCAAACGTGCTTACATACCATACCAGACAAGCCTTCATATGTACCATACCATACAAACCTGCATACATACCATACTGTAGAGACCTGCATACATACCATACCAGACAGACATGTACACATACCATACCACAGAAACATGCACACACGCCATACCAATACCATACCATTTAGACATGCATACATACCATACCATATAGACAAACATACATACCTTACCAAACAAACATGTATACGTACCATACCATACAGACATGCATACACACCATGTCATATATACATGCATACGTACTATTATACACATACATGCATACGTACCAAACCAAGCAGATTTTTATATGTACCATACCATATGGACATGCATACGTACCATACTACATAGACATGCATACGTCCCATGTTATACAGACATGCATAGGTACCATACCATACAGACATGCATACGTACCATACCATAGAGACATGCATACGTACCATACCATACACTCATGCATACGTATCATATCATACAGGCATGCATACGTCCCATACCATACAGGCATGCATACGTACCATACCATACAGACCTGTATATATACCATACCATACAGTTATGCATACATTTCATACAGACATGCATACGTACGATATACACATGCATACATACCATAACTACGTGCATACACTCCATACATACATGCATATATACCAAACAAACATGCGAACAACCATACATGCATGCATGCACACAATATAGACATGCATACATATAATATGGACATGCATACGTATCATCTAGCCATAAAAAGCAAACACTAGTTTGTTTTTTGTTAGGAAAATGGATTTTTTCAAGAAAATAACTTTTTGGTCACCTCACTTGTTTTGCTTTTTTTCATCTAATATTAAAAAAGTTGGCTAGTTATTGTCCACCTCTGATGAAGTTAAAGCTTCTAAGATTTTGAATAGAAGCAAATCATTGAGATGAAGACTTTCTTCATGTACTATAAGATAACCTTCTACAGAATCAGATTTTGATAGTGGAATTAAAAAAATAAACTGTCACAATTTTTTAGAAAATAGTTTCTATTTTATTATTAAATTTTAATAATAAAATTTATTTGTTCCAATAGTTAAGTGTGCCAATCTCCTAACAACCTTATTTGAACATATTATTGGGTGTTGAATCTTGAGCAAAGAGAATACGTTCTTTTCATATTTAAATAGATGGATGTGAAAGTTGTTTGTGTTTAGGAGTACATTCTCTCAGTATTTCCTTTTGCATTCTGATTTTGACTAAATTATAAAAGTTTTCTTTTAATTCGTATGATTTATATCCATTTTCTCAAATTGGAAAACAAAACTTCTCGGTGACGTAACGTATCTAATTACATTACGTTACCGAGTCCGCTGTTTTATGGGTTTTATCATATTTTGTATTTATTATTGTATTATGTTTGTCATAATTACCTTGGAAAATCCAAGACAAATGTACCCGTTCTTACTATATTTTTCTTTCCACTCTGTTCTTTTGAACTATTTTAGTGATTGTTGGTGTTTTATTTATAATAAAAATGTCTACCTTTGCTTTAGACTGTTTCTTTTTCCATTGATAAAACTGATCAATATCTGAATGATAGTACAAGCATGTAAAGATTACATTTTCAATGTTTAGCTAGTTTTTCTCATTGTTAAAAAATCTATGGTAATTTAAACAAATTATTTTCATGTAGTTTTCAAATTCATTTTTTTTCATACCGTTTTTTCTAAAACATTGCAAGGAATTTGTTTCTAATATCGTTTGACTATTTGAGTCCAATTATTAGGGTATATTCTATTCTAAAACATAAACGATGGGGTACACCCTCAAATACTTTAATCATTATTTTCAATGTTGATGTGTAATAGTTTCAAGTTGATACCTCCATAACAAATCTTGTTCTCATGAATACATTTCCAAATTTTTCTTTAAAGAATTTTTGGAATTCCAATTTTTCCTTAAACAAGTAAGATGACGTCTACTCATCATTCTATCTTCTCACATACTGAGAATAGTGTATGCTTGAGATAATTTTTTTATGATCTAAATAAAAACGTTTTATATAATAAAAATAATGGGTAATGATGTAATTGTAAAAACCAGAGAAAATTCAGGATCCAATGTTGTACTAGAGTGCATGGGATTATGTAGTCACTATTGGAAACGTATGAAATTTCAAGAATCATCCGCTAGTCTCTTTCTAAATGAATTCGTATCTGAAAAATATCAAATAATATTTGTTTTGTGTTCTTCTTTGTTTAAAAAATCTTTTGAATGTGATTTTCTCTTTAAAAAGTCCCATGGGATTACATTTAGAGGTCTATGATTTGAAGTCAATATTCATGAAACGTGCTAATATTTTAGTCATGTGTACATACGGCAATGCTCCACAGACTAGATCATGTATATTCAGCTTAGCGGACGTCTCAAAAACAGGTACACGAACCAATGACAACTTGTTACCACTTAAACCCAAAAAAGAACTTTGGAGCTTGTCCGCCGTAACGACGAGGGACGCACCAAAAAATATGAAGCACTTTTACCACTGGTCCACCTCGATCTCATACGCGATTGAATCCTGCACGGCTACCTCGGGAACATCGACGTCCTTCTATGCGAAGTGCATCATCGCACGTTGCTCCCCACAATCCTTGCCGTTGTAGCCTATCCGCAAGTACAAAATATTCATTTGAGTTCTCCTTAATGCGTAGCCACTGTGACCACTCACAACAACGATGAGGACGAGTGACGCAAGCTCCCTAGCCACTCTACTCCAACTACTTCTCTATGTTCACTTCTGTTGCTATCACAGGGTGTCTGCAATTTCTAACGATGCACAAGATGGTGAAGCCATGAGCGATGTTTGCCGTTTGGATGTCATGGAAGCGGGCAGCAAGAGGAGAGAACATGGAGCACCTGAATGGTCGGGATTGTTGCCGTCGTTTCCAGTCATTGTGTTTTTACTTCCTGGACACGAGGTAGGAACATGTTTGGAGTCTAGTTGTACGATGGCAGCCACGTGCAGTACATCTGAATCAGGCCGTCCCTTTTCTGTCGTGCTGATAGTCTTGCCTATGCTTACACTACTTGCATTTTTGTCCT
Source organism: Penium margaritaceum (assembly GCA_023375785.1). Lineage (NCBI taxonomy): Eukaryota > Viridiplantae > Streptophyta > Zygnematophyceae > Desmidiales > Peniaceae > Penium > Penium margaritaceum. The sequence continues at coordinate 96,381 of SZWC01000597.1, read as the reverse complement.
TATGTAGTGCATGGTGAGTGAAGACGTGGATGACTCGGCTGAAGGCCCAGAATGCGCCACCTTTAGGATGTGGAGGATGTACAAAGGTTCAGCAGGCCGGTGCGACCAAATCCGTTTGTAAGGCCGCACGCGGCTTGTAGTTGTGCCACGTGCCATCTCGATCACGTTGCTGCCATCTTCAGCATTTGAAAATTCTATACAGGCTCGTCACAAATTCACTCACACCAACTAGACGTCCTGTTTGAAATGCACATGACTAATGCAGGTAACAGACTACATGACCGGTAGAATTGGAACTACAATATTTTTCTGCGGGGTCCATGACCAGCAAATACTTCTTCTTATACCGCGCATTGTTGCGAGGTGCTGAACGGTGTTGGTTTCCAAGATATGCTCGAACTACAACATGTGAGTCCAACATGCACAGCGCTACTTTCCTCCTGAAAGAACTCGCCCTTGGCCACTCTAAGTTAAATGTTGTCGTTGCATCGCATCCACTTCTGTGCTGTTATCTCCAGCCAAGTCTTGAAAGTGCCTCATTGTACTTTTCTTTGTATTGCGTTGTGTGACAACATGCATGGCGTGCGGTCTCACCTTTGTAAATGAGACAATGAAGAAAGAATCACAGTGCGAGACGAGTATGTTTAACGCTGCTTGGACAGTGCTGGCGGCAAAGGTATGTGGATTGATGACTGAGATTGGATAGTTTTTTTGGGCACATTGGCCATCGACTACTTCTGAATATCTTGCTCATCCGATAACTTGCTCCAATTTGTAGTGGTATTTGTTACACAAAGTGAATGCACCTCTGTAACATTCATAGACCCAAAAGTTCTCCAAGTTGGCAACGGGACCTGTGAGCAGGGTACAGACAATGGTCACAAGGGACATACTCGTAGGATATGAGATGGAACAGCTTCAAGTGATCACTAAAGAAGCCAAAGATGCCATCGTTTGCTTTGAAAAGGTAGAGGAAGCGGCGATAGCAGTAGCAACAGCAGCGGGAAGGGGCAAGAGACAAGCTCCCTATTCTTCGAGCTGGCCTGCAGAATTATGGACGACTGGACACGAACTTCTAAAGACCATGCAGGACAGAGCTCAAGGGTCTTGGAGGACATGGAAAAGGACATGATCATCGTGTTGGAAGCTATTTAGATGACAACAAAAGTGGAGGGTGGAGGGTAAACATCGACAAACGCTATAGGATAGGACACGTGATCAGAGACATTCAGGAAGCAGAAGGTATCACATGTACAGGCTAGTGCTATTGTGGATGCTGCCATTCACATCTTCTTGGCTGGTCGTCTAGACGGAGAAAGACTCAGTGGAGGTGAGGTGAAAAAAAAAGATAAATACCTGATAGGGCTGGAGAACGTCCGTGTCCCTGTTAGTGAGAAGGTGGGATATGATAATGATGAGGAGAGGGAGGATGCGGTGTCTGTAGGAGAGACACTGAAAGAAGATGTGTCAGGCACACTTCAGCCGCAGCTCCGCGGGGAAGACCCACCCGCAGAGAGAGCCTGGGCGGGCTAAGACCCGCGCATAGAACGCTGGCTCCCGCGGACGCAGTTGAGCGAAGGGTAGCAGAGAATCTAGGGGCAGGGTGTCTGCAGCGGTTTCCCTACAGCCAAGCGCATGAAGTGGAGGAAAAAGGCGGGAGGCAATAATGAGAAATCCGCGGTACAAAGAGAACAACGACGAGCTGCGGTAAAACCCGTGATTACTGACAAGGCGCAGGCAAGTCAGCGGAGGAACCGCGCAATCAAGGGAGAAGCACCCAATCAGCATGAGTGACCAAACATCAATCACGGAGGAACCTCTGGAAACGCACCGCGGAAGACGAAGATTCAAGGAAGAATAAGAAGACCACGTGCACGAGCCGCGGATGAAGAAAATCGTTAGTAAAGGACAATGCTATGTTTGAGGACGAGACTCGCGGGGCGTAAACGCACCGCGTGGAGTCCAAGTAGAAGGGAAGGGAGATAGCGTGTGAGGGATTAGACCCACGGTGTGTAGTCACACCGTGCGGAGTCCCAAGTAGATAAGACATAGAGGACACTAGCACGAGACAGCTCAGTCTTGCATGCCTTCCTCAGCAATACTCTGACTTCCTGTACTCTGCCAAATTCATCCAAGACATTCAACCGCTCCCGTTGTTCACTATCCCACTGCCCCCGTGCCTTTCGTAACTCTTGGACACCTGTCCGCGGACTGCGGAATCGCGTGCGTGAAGAGCCGAAAGTCCGAGTGAAGTGAACTGCCGGCGGTGCCTTTGCTTGCACACGTCCGCGGAACGAGAATTCCGCGGAGAAGAGGTGGAAGCCACGCAGTGGCGGCTCACGTGTGGCAAGGAGTGGACCATGGAGTGTCATTCATCGGTGAGGTTTGTGCACAAAGATTCAGACCTTCAGTCCGCGGAATTACCAGTAGCTAGGGGTTGGGGTCCCGTGATTCCGCTACATATCTAAGTAGGGCTGTGACAGTAGTGAGAAGTGCATGATCCGCGGATCACGCGGAATCAGGTCTGCGCGGAGATAGTTGGAGGTGCGGCAAACTTGGGGGTATCAGTGTCATGGTGCGGTGAACGTGGACAGTTCCTTGCTCTTTGTTTAGCGGAACTGCGCGTGACCTTCGGATCAGTCATTGATGTTGGCAGCAAGTTTCGTTTATCAAGATTGCAGGAGACGGCAGCACCAGTCATCTGTGCGGTGCTTCTTGCCGCGCCGAGCCACCAGCTACGAGGACGCCCACAAGTCCTCACCTGTGCTATCGCGCACCCCAGTCAGCTCCTCACCATGCGCGAATCTATTGCTCCAACATCGTCGGGTGAACGAGTGGCTGGAGCAGTTGCACTGGCGTCGCATCATGAACGCTCTGGGCGACCATGAGGAAGTGGAAACAGTCTCCGACCATAGCAGCCGCGGACCCAGCTAATCCCAGCACGGGTCGGAGGGACAGGAGGCCGTGGTTACGGCACTACCATGGTTTTCCGACCCTCAACCGTCATCGGAGCAACACTCGGATGGTGGAGGACTCGAAGCCTATCGCGGATTGGTCTACTTGCGTCGTGGCGGGCAGCAGCCGGCGGTGGCTGGCGGTATAGCGGCACACCACACATCCCTGACACCACACCCGCAAACGTTACCACAGAACCCCAAGGAAGCGGAAACCACCGACGACCCATCAGTGGACGACCAGCGGCCAGTGACGGACTTGCAACAGAAGGGACCATTGGCTCCCACTCTGGGGATGCCTCTGGACTCCACCCTGCCGCGGCAGGTGGCAGGGACGGTTCCGTGAAGCATGGCAACAGGACCACCTGTGACGGGATCACAGGAGCAGCAGACGACCCCACCAGCATTCCACCCGGGAGGCGAGCTGCCGGGGATGCCAGGGACCTCACAAGCACCGGGATCCGTGCTGTTGTTGAACCAGCCACCGGCAAATCAACCTTCCGTGCCTGTGGGAACGACGACGGTGGAACCCGTTACATCCTCTCAACCACAGATGCACTTGCCACAGCAGTCTCAGGGAGTCGGAAGTGCAGGAGGGCCACCGCAGTCCTACGTATCCGGCCCAATGCTGCAGCAGAAGTCCCCTCAGCTGAGCATGAGTGCAAAATTGATGGGAGCACCCTCACAGGCCATACCAGGAGCGCCACCGCAGCAGCAGGTGTACCCATACCAGGCGGTAACCAGTGTGATTCAAGCGGGAATACTGCCGGCACCGGGACCGCCGACCCAATAACCTTGGCAGCCCGTGCCACAAGCAGGGGTGTCGGTTCAGCCCCCTGCAGGGATGACGCAGCCAGGGACTCAGGGTGCGCGCGTTACCCACCAGGGAGCGCCAACGCAAGCGCCACCAGCGGGGACTCAACCATCGACCCATGAGCAACAGACGCTTGGGGGTATGGCGCAAAAGAACACCATGACCCAGCCTCCCGCTCCGCCCCTATGGACAACACAGCACCAGCAGCCTATGGGCGTAACACATGTGGGGATGACGCTGCCGACACTCGTAGCCAGTGCACCGCCATTGCCACCGGCGATCGCTCATTAGCGAATTCCCCACCAGCAACTGGTTGGAGCAGTGCCTGCGGGAACACCGCCGCCAATGCCTCAGCCGCCACTGATGATGCAGGGACACTCGCACCTGCCGCCGCAGCACATACATGGGACACAACACTCTGCAGGGGTGGGAGCAGCCCTGAATGCCAATATGGGACCAGTGACTCAGCCCTATTCCGCGGTCGCGATCCCGGCCAACCAGGCGTATTGGGTGCCCCAAGTGATGCCATCGGCACCCGGGATCCAGACTCCGCCCCCTGGGATGGAATTCTTCTCCACACCCTACACCGCTACTGCACCAGCGCCTTCTTGGTACATGCTTCCCCATCCATGCAACCGGGCTTTACAATGTCCGCGGGGCAGTCACAGATGCCAAATCCTCCAACGGGATACTCCGCAGTCCCGTCTGCAACCATTCCGCCCCCACATGCTGTGACTACGTTGACGACTAACCGCAGTACCGTCCTGCAGCTACAATACATCCGTTCTGAACCCGCCAACATCCCGCGGTTGGACTCCTTCAAGGGTGCCCCGGAAGAGGACCCCTGGGTCTGGCTCAAACAAATTACGCTTTATGCTAGCATCGGCCGAATTCCGCCTGACCCCTGCCTCGCCACCGCGGAACTTCACCTCCAGGGGGCTGCAGCTGACTAGTACAACGCGTGGGCGCCTTTCCCTTCTTTCGAGGACTTTGGCAATGCCCTCATCGAGCGCTTCAAGCACCTGACAAAGGAAGAAGCACTGCGGAAGATTGAAAATGAGGTTATGCGCAAGGATGACGATATCCGCAGATTTATGGACGAGTTCCTGACCTGGGCTCCGGTGGCCAAAAGCCCGCAAGGGGAAGGCCTGCCGCTATGGGTCCTGCTGCAGAACCTCATCCGCGCACTTCCCGATGAAATCAGCAGCCTCATGTTTGCTGACCATTATCATTCCCTCCAAGACGCGGTGCGGGACGCCACATCTATTTTCACCAGACAGTGGTCCACCCGGCAATACCAGGGCGGTCAGACTCATGCACCCTCCCCTTCCCAGGCCTTGCCCCCGCAACAGCAGAAGCCGAGAGCTTGCTACACGTGCCAGAGCCTGGAACACATTGTTCGGGACTGCCCTCGTAAACGACAAGCAGCTCCGCGCCCTGACCCAGTCTCCCAAGATCCCATGGTCTAGCAGTGGCAGCAGTATTATAACCAGACGTGGCCGGGTCAGCAACAGCAGCATCAGCGGCAACAGCAGCAGCAGTAACAGCAACCGCATCCGCCCCCCACTGGACAAGACCAGGCGACCCCGGGGACAGGCCAGGGTATCTTGCCGAACCCGCCGCCAAACCCCGCGGCCGGTGTCCGCAACGTAAAACTGTGCTTGCCTATGGCGGAGGATGAAACCACGGAGGTAACACCCACACCTGAGGAAACGGAGCTCATTACCCGAGCCCGCCGACTCAAGCTCCGCGGATGGGACCTGCAGGAGGCTGCACAACTCTAGAGCAATCTGCGGCGACGGACAGAAGCTGCTGAGGCCCGCCTGTAGGAGGCCGTTATTGCCCGTTCCGTGTGACCTCCGGAAAAGCAACAAACTACGGATCCCGTACCTACGAAAGTTCCGGCCTCCGCCAATACCTTGTAAGTGCCCCGTCATACCTCCGTTCTTGCGGCAGAACCCACAAATCTGGTGGATAAACTCTTCACCACTCCCATCGCCTCCGTAAACTTCTTTGATTTCCTCCGACTTCATCCCGAGCTGGCTCCGCGGCTCAGAGAAGAGTTCACCCGAGCCAACCATCGCCTCCATACCATCGGCATCTCCCTCACCTGTACCACTCCGACACACGGCACTCAGAACACCCGAAGGGTCGTGGCGGAAGCTCTACCGGGACTCACCACGGAGGAGATGGATATGGGTTGGGCACCACAGCCTCTGGAACCACCTCGCCGCGATGACGGCCACTACGAAGTTGCCTGTTGCGTGATTTGGATCTGCGGCCATAAATTCCTCGCTATCATCGACACAGGGGCAACTCACACTACCGTGGAACTCCGCGTCCTGTGCCTTGTTGGATGGACAGACCGCATCCTTCCAACACGCCGACTGTTCAGCAATTCCACGGGAGGGATGGATTATGGGGACGGAGAAGTCCGGGGCCTGCCCATGCAGGTGGGTTCTCTTCACGAACCAATGGATGTCCAAATCACACAGGCCCGGACTTACGACATCCTCTTGGGCATGGATTATCTCCTTCCGCGACGAGGCAACCTCTTGTTCTCACTGGGGGTCATGCAACTCACCTCCGCCACCGGTACGAAGGAGTACGCCCTCATCACTGTGGGAGATCGAGTAACGGTGCCGGTGACCGGTGACTCACCCTTTTCCCTCTCCGATGTAGCACTGGAAGATGCACAACTGCGTTCCCACCGCAGCCAAGCCCCCGCAGAGGTCGCCTTTGACGCGGAACAGATCCCTGCTGGGGAGTGGCATGAACTCTCCGTGGACCACGTGGAACCAGGGGTGCATGCCAGCCTCTTGGGGCTCTGGTAGCAAAGCGAGCAGGCGTTCGGCCAAGGCCTCCCCCTCGATGACGACGATGACTTCTACCCCATCCGTGACCAACGGCCATCCCCGCCCCCATGATGGGATCATATTCTGCACCCTCGCCTCTCACCAAACCAAAAGCATGACTTCCGGGAACTGTTGGACTCCTATGCCGACATATTTGCTGGCACGGCGACAGACTTAGGAGCTGTCAATGCCTTCCATGTCATTAACGCCGGCGCGGCTGCCGTGGTCAAACAGAAAGTCCGCCGGATCCTCCATGACCAAGAACAGATCATCAACGAAGGCCTCGCGGAATTGACGACGCAGGGCGTAATAGTCCCCATTGTCAGCTCCTGGCGAGCCAATCTGGTCATTGTCGGCAAACCGGACAGATCCAAACGCTTCTGTGTGGACTTCCGCGACCTCAACCGCGTTACGGAAGAAGACGCATATCCCATGCCGCTGATTGTCGACATCCAGGAGCAGCAGCAGGGGCGCAGATGGTTCGCGAAACTCGATGTCAAGGCAGCCTGCCACGCCGTCCCCATGCACCCAGATTCCATTGTCAAGACGACTTTCGTCACTCCTGAGGGACTCTACGCCTTTACCCGTATGCTCTTCAGTCTCCGCAATGCTAGCGCCACATTCCAGCGCGTCATGGATTCCACTCTCTGCGGCATTTCTAGTGTGAGCTGCTACATTGACGACATCATGGTTGCGGCTCACAGCTTCGCGGACCTCTTGTTTTCCCTCTCCGGCGTCTTCTTGGCGATCCGCGCTGCCAACCTCAAGCTTAAGGCCGCCAAGTGTTCTATCGGTGCCGCGGAAATGGAATTTTTGGGGTTCGTCATGAGTGGCGATAGCATAAAAACCGATCCCGCAAAAATCGCGGCCGTGCAGGAGTGGCATCAACCCACTACTGCGAGACAGGTCAAAATCTTTCTCGGCTTTGTCTCCTTCTACCGCAAGCTCGTCCGCGACCACGCCCGCATCATCCTCCCACTGCAGCAGCTGACCCATCAGGACGTCCCATGTGAATGGGCGCCGGAGTGTGCCGCTGCCTGGGCCGAAATCAAGCATCGCCTGGTCACCGCGCCCATGCTTGAATTTCCTGATTTCAACCTTCCCTTCTCCATCACTACTGATTGGTCCCGGGACGGCCTTGGCGCCATACTGTCGCAGTCGATCCAGGAACCAGTCCAGCGGGTGATTGCGTATGCCAGTCGCGCTCTCACGGAGGGTGAGCGGAACTACCCACCAGTGAAGGGCGAGTGCTTAGCTGTGCTATGGGCACTCCAACACTTTCGCAACTACATCAAGAACGGCAAACCTTTTACTGTCCTGACCGATCACCAAGCGCTGCAATGGCTCCTCACAACACAGAACCATGAGGGCATCTTGGCCAAATGAGCCCTCCTCCTGCAGGGCTATAACTTGAAAATCAAGTACCAGCCCGCGCTTGCCAATTGAAACGCGGATGCCCCCAGCCGCCTCCCTCGTGAGGACTCGCCTGACTCCGCGGACCCGCGGGACAGCCCCCTGCACCCCCCTACAACTGCTCCTCTCCCAGCAAAAACTGAACCTTAGTGGGAGGGCGTCGCTCAAGAATTCACGGATGAGGAATTCACGACTGTGTACCAACTCTTGTCCGTGCTGGAACCAGCCGAGTACCTTGGTAACGCGGAGACTCTTCCAGCTCTCCATCCCACTGTGCACCAGCTTGCCCGCCGCTTCAATCCCACCATCCGCGGTTGGACGCTCGAGGAAATCGCGCCACATCTTCCCCCACGCTCTTCACTACCACAATCACACTGGACTCCCTCTGCCGCGGCGGTTGTCACCGCCCCTCCGACGCTGTCTCCCGCGCCCTCTGCCTCCCCTCTCCTTGATGCGCGTCACCCCCTTTCCCTGGTCGACTTCCTCCTCCACTCGCTTGCGTCTGCGGGACGTCTCCAGAACCTCTTCTCCTCCGTAAACCCCTCTTTCTCTCCCGCAGGCATCCACCTCTCCTGCACCTTCACCCGCGATACAGGTGTCCGCATGGTGGCCCATGCCATTGTTACAGCACACTCCCGCGTGCGGGAGGATGCCTGCCGCGCGCCATGCACATGGGCTCCTGAACCGTTCGTACCCGGCGGTCCGACGCCACCCGCTGAGGTCCACGTGGCATGGTGCCACGTCTGGATCTGTGGCCGCAAATCCCTGGCCATCGTGGATACCGGCTCCACCCATACCACCATCGTGCTGCGGATGGCCCGCACCTTACGACTTCACCACCTCATCACACCTACTCGGCTCTGCTTCTCCATATCCACCGGTGCCATCGATGCACCCATCGGCCAGATTGTGGCCCTCCCCATCCAGGTCGCCAACGTGCATGCACCGCACACCGTGAAGGTGTGCGATGTCCGCACATACAACATGCTCCTCGCAGCTGACTGGCTCATGCCGCGCCAAGCAGATATATTCCTCAGTGCTGGCATTCTCAGTCTCATTTCCGTCTCCGGCATTCGCTCGTTTACTCCACTTTTTACCTCAGCTCTCCTGTCCTCTAATCCCTTTTCCATGGTTCTCATGCCACCCACCTCTGGCACTCACTTCACTCGCCGCGTCACACGAAGCTCGGGGGCAAACCGCGGGACTGCCTCTGCCATGACTCGTCCCTCTAGCGCGGAGTCCGCGCATGCGAACAGGGGGGGTGGGGGCATTGCAAGGCGACCTATCCGGCGGCAAACTACAAACCGAGCCATGGCCGGAACGAGAAATTCCGCACCACCCTTGACGGCAGCCTCACCTGGGGCATCTCAGGCCCCTCGGGACCCTTCCACGCCCCTGGCAGCAGCAGCAGCAGCAGCAGCTTCACCTGGAGCACCTCCAACCTTGGGCCATCCCGCGTCACCAGGGGCATCTCTGGCCCCCCGGGGCCCTTCCGCGCTATATGGAACATCTCCGGCTCCTCGAGTCCTTTCCGTGTCGCCTGGGATATTTGTGGCTCCACGGGGCCCCTCTGCACCCTCGACGACAGTAGCGGCAACCTCACCTGGAGTAACTCCGACACCGGGCCCTTCCGCACCCCCGACAACAGCAGCACGAGCGGTCTCACCTGGAGCAACTCCGGTACCGGGCTCCTCCGCACCACCCACGGCTGCAACCCCAGAAGCATCACCAAGAGCACCTCCGACACTGGCCACCCCTGCATCGCCAGCATTGACCGCATCCGCAGGCGCACCACCGCCGCCTGGCCCCTTTGCGCCAACAGCGCACTCTTCCTCCCCACCAGCCTCGCGCGATAATCCGGCGCACGGCACACCACATCCCGCACTCAGTGCAGGAACGATAGTGGAAGGTGCGCGGACCTACCTGGAAGAGAGCTTCGGAGATAGCGGAGATCAACCCAGAGCAAACCAATTACTGGATGTGGTTAGAAGTGTCAATGCGCTCCTGCAGGACGAGCTCCCGGAGGCAATCCGCGCGGACATGGGGGACTCCTTCTATAACAAGGCATGGCAGGTAGCCCGAAAAGGCGCGGCAAAGACTGCATTGGCACTGAACCAGCGCAGACGACAGGATCAACTGCTGGAAACAGCAGGTGCGGAACGTCTCATCTCGGCGCTCCGCAACATCCTCTACCTTCGGCCGAGGAGTGGAATGGCTTGACATACATTCTTGCATGCATGTCATACATTTCTGCATACATACCATGGATACTTGCATACATGCCGAAGATACCTATATACATGCCATAGGTACTTGCATACATGCCATAGATCACTGTATACATGCCATACATCTCTGTATACATGCCATATATACCTACACACATGCCATGCAGGCCTACATACATTCCATATAGATCTGCATACATACCATACACCTATATACATACCATATAGACCTGTATATATACCATACCATACAAATTGTATACACACCATACCATGCAAATGTGCATACGTACCATACCAGACAAACCCTCATATGTACCATACCATACAAACCCGCATACATACCATACGGTACACACCTGCATATGCACCATACCAGACAGACATGCATACATACCATGCCACACATTCCTACATACATGCCATACGTACCTAGATGCATGCCATTCGTACGTACATGCATGCCATACACACTTGCATGCATGCCATACATACTTGTATGCATGCCATACATACCTGCTTGTATGCCATACATAATTCCATGCATGCCAAATATACCAACATACATGCAATACATACATGCATGCATACCATACATACCTTCATGCATGCAATACAAACCGACATTCACATCATACCATACATACATGCATGCATGCCATGCATACCTTCATGCATACCATACATACATGCCTGCATGCCATCCCTACATACATGCTATACATTCTTGCATGCATGCCATACACACCTCCATGCATGCCATGTATACCTCCATGTATGCCATTCAAACCTCAAAGCATGCGATACAGACCTGCATGCATGCCATACGTACCTACATGTAAGCCATACATACCTACATGTATGCCTTACATACCTGTATGCATGCCATACATACCTGCATGCATGCCAACCATACCTTCATGCATGCCATACATAGCTACATGCATGCCATACATAACTGCATGAATGCTACGCATACGTGCTTGCATGCCATGCACACCTACATGCATGCCACACATACCTACATGCATGCCATACAAACCTGCATGCATGCCATACATACCTGCATGCAAGCCATACATACATACATACATACATGCCATACATACCTGGATCCATGCCATACACGCTACATGTAGCCATACATACCTGCATGCATGCCATACATGCTGGCATGCATGCCAGACATACTCAAATGCATGCCATACACACCTACATGCATGTGATACATACATGCATGCATGTCATACATTCTACCATACATGCCATACATACTTGCATACATACCATACAAACCTCCATGCATGTTCTACATACCTACCTGCATTTCTTACATACATGCATGCATGCCATACATATTTTCATGCATGCGATAAAAACCTGCATGCATGCAATACATACCTACATGTAAGCCATATATACCTACATGCAAACCATACATACCTGCATCCATGCCATACAAACCTCCATCTAGGCCAAACATACTTGCATTAATGCCATACATACCTGCATGCATGCCATACATACCTACATGATTGCCATGCATAACGGCATGAATGCCATAAAAACCTGCATGCATTCATACAAACTTGCATGTAAGCCATACATACTTGCATGCATGCCATATATACCTGTATGCATGCCATACACACCCGCATGCATGCCATGTATTCATGCATGCATGCCATACATACCTGCATGCATGGCATACATACCTACGTGCTTGCCATACATACTAGCATGCATGTCATACATACCTGCATGCATGCCATACATACCTACATGGATGCAATACATACCTGCATGCATGTCATACATACCTCCATGCATATCCTATATACCTCCATGCATGCCATACATACCTCCATGCATGCCATACATACCTCCATGCATGTCATACAAACCTGCATGCATGCCATACAAACCTTCATACATGCCATACATACCTGCATGCATGCCATACATACCTGCATGCATGCCATGAATACGTGCTTGCATGCCACGTATCTCTGCATGCATACCACGCATACGTGCATGCATGCCATGCATACCTACATGCATGCTATACAAACTTGCATGCAAGCCATACATACTTACATGCATGCAGTACATACCTGCATGCATGCCATGCAGACCTGCATGCATGCCATACATTTATGCATGCATGCCTTACATACATGCATGCATTCCATACATACCTGCATGCATGCCATATAAACCTGTATACATGAAATACATACTTGCATGTATGTTATATATACCTACATGCATGCCATACATACCTGCATACATGTCATACATACCTGCATGCATGCCATACATACCTTCATGCATGCTATAAAAACCTCCATGAATACCATACATATTTGCATACATGCCATAAATACCTGCATGCATGAATACATACCTACATGCATTCCATACATACATGCATATATGTCATACATACCTCTACGAGTTCCATACATACCTCCACTCATGCGATACATACCTGCATGCATGCCACACATACCTACATGTAATCCATGCATACGTGCATGCATCCCATACATACCTACACGCATGCCATACATACCTTCGTGCATGCCATACATATCTAGATGCATGCCATGAATTCGTCATGCATAACATACATACCTGCATGCATGCCATACATACCTGCATGCATGCCATACATACGTGCATGTATGTCATACATACTTGCATGCATGCAATGCATACCTACATGCATGTCATACATACCTGCATGCATGCCATATATATAACTGCATGCATGCCATATATACCTGCATGCATGCCATACATACCTACATGCATGCCATACATACCTTCATGCATGCCATACAAACCTGCGTGCATGCCATATGTACCTGCATGCATGCCATCCGTACGTGCATACATGCCATACGTACGTACCTGCATGCATGCCATACATTCTTGCATGAATGCCATACATACCAGTATGCATGTCATACGTACCTGAATGCATGCCATACATACATCCATGCACACCATACATACCTGCATGCATGTCATACATACCGGAATGCATGCCATGCATACCTGCATGCATGCCATACATACCTGTATGCATGCCATGCATACCTGCGTACATGCCATAGATAACTCCATCTATGTCATACATACTTGTATCCATGCCATACATACCTGCATGCATCCCAATCATACTTGCATGCATGCCATACATACCTACATGCATGCAAGACATTCCTACATGCATGTCATACATACCTGCATGCATGCTATACATACCTGTATGTATGCTAATACACGGGCATGCATGCCATACGTACTTGCATGCATGTCATACATATGTACATGCATGATACACATACTTGCATGCATGCCATTAATACCTGCATGCATACCATAAAACCTGAGTGCATGACAGACGTTACTGCATACATGCCATTCGTACTTGCATGCATGCCATACATACCTACATGAATGCCATACATACATGCATGCATGCCATGCATACCTACATGCATGTCATACATACCTGCATGCATGCCATACATACTTGCATGCATGCCATACATACCTGTATTCATGCCATACATACCTGTATGCATGCCATACATAGTTGTATACATGCCATACATACGTGCATGCATGCCATACATACTTGCATGCATTCAATACATATCTGCATACATCCCATAGATACCTTCAATCATGCCATAGATACCTACATACATGCCATAGGTACCTGCATACATGCCATAGATTATTGTGTACATGCCATACATACCTGTATACATGCCATACGGACCTGCACACATACCATACAGGCCTGCATACATTCCGTACAGACCTACATACATACCATAAACCTGTATACATACCATACAGACTTCTACATATACTATGTCATACAGACCTGCATACATACCATACCATACAAACCTTCATATGTACCATACCATACAAACCCGCATACATACCACACCATACAAACCTGTATATAGACCATACCACACAGAAATGCATACACACCATACCAAAGAGACATGCTTACATACCTTACCAATACAATACCATTAAGACATGCATACATTCCATACCATGTGTACATACATACATACCTTACGATACAGACATGCATACATACCATGTCATACAGACATGGATACGTACCATATCATACAGACATGCATACGTACTATACCATACATACATGCATACGTACCATATTAAAAAGACTTGTATACGTACCATATCATATGGAGATGCATATGTACCATACCATATAGACATGCATACGTACTATACGATACTGACATGCAGAGGTACCATGCCATACAAACATGTATACGTACCATACCATACAATCATGCATACGTACCATACCATACAGTCATGCATACGTACCATACCATACAGACATGCATACGTCCCATACCATACAGACATGCATGTGTACCATACCATACTAACATGCATACGTACCATACCATACAGACATGCATACGTACGATGTATACATGCATACATACCATGAATGCCTGCGTACATACCATACATACATGCATACATATCCAAAAAACATGCATATATGCATGCACACCATACAGACATGCATACATACCATACGGACATGCATACACACCATACAGACATGCATGCCTACTTATAGACATGCATGCATATATATAGACATGCATGCATAGCTCCAGGCATACATGCATGCATTTAGACATTCATGCATACATACAGACATGCATGTATACATAGAAACGTGCATGCATACATAAAGACATGCATGCATACATGAATATATGCACGTACACTTGCATAGATGTACGCATACATGCAGAGATGCTTGCAAACATGTATGCATGTGGGCATACATGCATGCATATGTGAATTATCTTACATATTGCGAGGTTGATGAACAAGTGATTCTCTTATCAAAACATTTCATTCTCTTATTTCTTTTACATGCAATAGACAAAATAATCATAATGAATTGAATTTGTTTCTACTCTATTTTATCGGATTTTGTTGGTAAGTATCTAACCTTTCCATTAATTTCTCAACAAAACATCATATTAGCTTTTAGAAAAGTGCAAGCTAACTATGTATTCTAAAAAAAACTAAATCTAATTTCATTTCATGTTGCGATCCAGAATCTTTTCATATATGCAAAATCTTCTATTGTACGCGCAAGCCTTAAGAGTGAACACTAGTTTGTTTTTTGTTAAGAAAATGGTTTTTTTTCAAGAAAAATAACTTTTTGGTCACCTCACTTGTTTTGCGTTTTTTCATCTAATATTGAAAATTTTGGCTAGTTATTGTCCACCTCTTCTCCTTAAGTTAAAGAATCTAAGATTTTGAATCAAACCAAATCATTGAGAAGAAGAATTTCTTCATGTATTATAAGATAACCATCTACATAATTAGATTCTGGTATTGGAATTAAAAAATGAACTGAAAAAATTTGTTAGTAAATAGTCTCTATTTCATTATTAAATTTTAATATTGAACCAATTATGTTATACATAAAACATTCTTCATCCAATAGTTTAATGTGCCAATATGCTAACAACCTTGTGAAAAAATTCTTGGGTGTTGAATCTTGAGCAAAAAAATAAGTTCCTTTTATATCTTACTAGATAGATCTGAAAATTGTTTGTGTTTAGGAGTAGATTCCCTCAATATTTGCTTTTGTATTGTGATTTTGACTAAATTACAGAAGTTTATGTATTTAATTCGTATAATTTACATCCATTTTCTCAAATAAGAAAACAGAATTACTCTATGACGCAACGTATCTGATTATATTGTGTTATTGAGTCCACTGTTTTATAGGTTTTATCATGTCTTATATTTTCATTTATATTATATTTTTTATGTTTACCGTGGAAAATCCGAGAAAGGTACTCGTTCTTACTAAAATATTTTTTCTTTCCATCCTGTTCTTTTTTAGTTATTTTAGTGATTGTTGGTATTTTAAAACTTTATTGATAATAGAAAGGGTTTACCTTTGTTTTTTATTGTTTCTTTTTCTATAGATAAAATTGATCAATATCTGAATGATAGTACAAGCCTATAATGTTATGAAATAAATATTAGTTTTCCAAAGTTAAGCTAGTTTTTCTCATTGATTAAAAAAATCCATGGTAACTTGAATAAATTGTTTTCACATAATGTTCACATTCAAATACTTTTTACATAAGTTTATTCCTAAAATATTAAAAGAAATTTGTTTCTAATAGCTTTTGACTAATTGAGTCCAATTATTAGGAGATATCTATTCAACAACATAAATTATAGAGTACACCCTCAAATATTTAAACCATTCTTTTCGCTACTGATGTGCAATAGATTTAGGTTGATAATTACAAAATTAATCTTGTTCTAATCAATACATTTCCTATTTTTTCTTTCAAGAATCTTCGGTTTTCATAAAAGAAGTAAGATGGTCGGGAGTGCTGCCGTCGTTTCCAGTCATTGTGTTTTTACTTCCCGAACACGAGGTAGGAACATGTTTGGAGTCTAGCTGCACGATGGCAGTCACGTGCAATACATCTGAATCAAGCTGTCCCTTGTCTGTTGTGCTCATAGTCTCACCTAAGCTTCTTGTGCTTGAGTTTTCGTCTTTGTGTAGTACATGGTGAGTGAAGACGTGGATGACTGGACTGATGGCCCGAAATGCGATACCTCTCATGATATGGAGGATGTGTAAATGTCTAGCAGGCCGGTGCCGCCAAATGCATTCGTAAGGCCGCGCACGGCTTGTAGCCGTGTTACTTGTCGTCTCCATCATGCTATTTCCATCTTCAGCATTTAAAAATTTCACAGGGGATCGTCACAAATTAACTCACACTAACTAGACATCCTGTTTGAAATGCACATGGCTGATGTAGATGATGGACTACATGACTCATTGAAATGGAACCAGAATAGTCTTCTGCACGACCCATCGTCGCCAAATGCTTCTGCCGATAACGCACATTGTTGCGGGGCGCTGAACGATGTTGGTTTCCAAGATATGTTTGAACTGCAACAAGTGAGTCCAACCCGCAGAGTGCTACTTTCCTCCTGAGTGAAATCGTCCTTGGCCACTCTAAGTTAAAGACCGTCATTGTATCGCATCCAGTTTTGTGTTGTGATCTCAACCCAAGTGCTGAAAGTACCTCTTGTACTTTTGCATTTGTTGTATTTTGTGAGAGTGTGCATGGCGTGTGGTCTCACCTTTGTAAACGAGATAAGCAAGGAGGATTCACTGTGTGAGATGGGTATGTTGAACGTTGCTTGGACTATGCTAGCAAAAAAGGTATGTGGATTGATGACATGGATTGGATAGATACTTTTGCATGCACTAGGCACCGACTGCATCTGAATACTTTTCTCATCTAATGACTTGCTCCAATGTTCAATGGTGTTTGCTGCGTAAAGTGAATGCACCTCTGTGGCGGTCATAAGGGCAGAGCGTGAAGAGTAATCCAAGTTGGCAACAAGAGCGGTGAGCAAGGAACGTGCAATGGTCACAAGGGCCATACTGGTAGGATATGAGACGAAACAACTTCAGGTAATCATTGAAGAAGTCGGAGACGCCATCGTTTCTTTCACCAAGGTAGAGGAAACGACGACAATAGCAGCAGTAGCAGCCGGAAGGGACAAGAGGTAAGCTCCCCAATTCTTTGAACTGGCCCGCAGAATTATGGAAGACTGAACAAGAACTACTAAAAATCTTACAGCATAGGGCCCGAGGGAGGACATGGACAAGGACATGATCATCATGTTGGAAGCTATTAGGATGGCAGCATGAGTGGAGGGTGTTGCGTGAGCACCGGTAAACGTTGTAGGATAAGATAAGTGATCAGAGCCATTCAGGAAGCAAGAGGTATCACATATAGACACCACTGCCAGTACGGCTGTTGCTATTCACATCCTATTGGTAGGCAGTCTGGATAGAGAAAGATTCGATGGAGGTGAGAAGAAACAGAAAGAAGAATAGCTAAGAGGAGTAGAGAACACCCCTGTCGCTGTTAGAGAGAAGAGAGATGATGATGAGGAGAAGGAGGATGCGGTGTCCGGAGTGGAGGGACTGAAAGAAGATGACGATGGCCATGAGGGGATATTGTAGCGATTGAAGGAGGAGAATGAAGGACTGTCATTTAATTGTGATAGATTAAGGGAAATGCTAAAGCACAAGGATGAGGAGAGGGATACAATACCAAAGTTTGAAGGGTGTAGCGCGCGACAATCTTCTTAGGAGTATAAGTTGTGTGTTGGAGTGTGTACCATGTTGGATGAGTACTGATGAATTTGGATCTTGCATAAACATGGTGTCCTTTCTCTGTCATGTTCGTTTAGCCTGTAGCCACACGTGCTCACTCATTGTCACATCATAATTCTTCATGCATCTTATTGCGTCAGTTGTCGTTCTTGATCTTTTTTTCTTTTAAGGCTGAGAATTACAATAGAGAGATTCGAGAAACTTTCTGTTTTATCGTGTGGTGTCCGTGTATCCCTTTTCCTTCGGTGGTTTGCGTTTGTTTTATCTCATCTTGGTGTGTCTATTCTCGTCTTGCACAGGCAACTAAACCAGGTTGCAGGGCAAGAGGACGCGGATGCTATAATAATAGCAAGGTTGCAGGTTCACTAGTGTCACGCGGTAGCGACGACAGAGACCCTACAAGGGGCACGGTAGAGGCTGAGAAGGAAAAGGAGAAGCTTGGATGTATTGTGGCTCTCGAGCATGAACGCAAAGAAAACTTATGGGCAATCTCTGTGAGGCTATAACGGCACACTTGAACTCCCTCGGGGGGTGTCAATTCAGGATGGAGAGACTTGTACGTGCTGTTTTGTGTCTTTGTAGTATGACTTTAAGTAGCCAGCAAACATGCTTGTGATTTTGAGTGAGTGGTAGAGTCTACCATGGTGCTTTTCAAGATCTATGTGGAAACAACAGAGGCCTTTGTCGTGCCTGACCTCTGTTGCTGCCAAGAGAGACGGGCAGTGTTTTTCGGTTCTCCAATCCACACATTGTAACAGAGATCATTTTGAATTTAGAGGGTGACACTAAGTGGCTTGAACTTGCTGCGTGGAGGTTGTTGGAAAGGAATAGTTGCATACATGATTTGGTGGGGGAGGGGTTTTTGAACAAAGGGGTGATGGAGGGGTTTTTGAAAGAAGGGGCGATGTAGATGTAGATGTAGATGGATCTGTAGATACATGTGTAGATGCAGCTATAGTTACAGATGTAGATGCAGAAGTAACTACAGATGTGGATGTAGGATTGCATGAAATTTTAGACGAAAATATAGGCCAAGGGTTGGTACAGCCAACTTCGCCATGGTGAGCTCTGATGTGTACGTGTATAGCTCGATAAAACGGTAATTCTTATAGAACATGGGACATGTTACGGTATGTGTGATCATTTGACTTGGCAAGTGTGAACCATGGATTCAAGTTTAGTGAGATTTTACACCTGGAACACTCACAGGAGTATATGTATGCAGAATTGTGTCCTCTCTTGTTCGACGCTTTGTAGGGAGTCAATGTGAGTGTCTTCTTCTTATAAGCTATTACGTATTCCGCCTCTCCATGACATCTGGAGAGGACACTTGTGTGTGCTCTGAGGATTGGTGCAAAAAATTGGGAAAGCATGGAGCTTCTAGCAAGACGCCATTACGGACTCAAAGAGGGGATGTATTCTTCTTTCAAGTTCTAGTCTTGATACTCTTATAATGTCTTCAATTCTTATGCCAAAGGAGCAACTAAACGAGCAGTTTGCCTATTTTTACTATAGGTGGTGTTTTTCAACTACAACGTGACGGGTTCATACAAGAGACACACGATGGTGGGAGATCAGGAAGGAGGTCCAAAGGGCTACGGAATCATTTTGCGGGTTCTCCGTGACCTCCTTCGGGACTACACTCTCAATGACGTCACCTTCAAGGTGTGGGGCCGCCACAATGCACAGATTTTCTATAACTTTTGTTGGCATACTAGAGGTTGGACTTGCATCAGTGATGGACCTACGATGCATGTTCAGTCCACGCACCTCGACAAATCTGGTCACTTCTGGTGTTGTGATGCGTGCCCTTATTTACCAAAATTGTGATGCCAATCATGTAGGTCTCCGTTTTGGAAATCGATCGGGGCCAACTCTACGACCTAATGGCACCATGTGAACGTGTGCCCATTCAACATGCGCCCAATGAAATATTTGACATACCTACATGCATACCACACATACATCCATGCATGCCATACATACCTACATGCATGCCATACATACTTGCATGCATGCCATACATCCCTACATGCATGTCATACAAATCTGCATACATGCCATACATACCTAGATACATGCCATGCATGCCTTCAGGCATACCCTACATACTTTTACGCATGCCATACATACATGCATGCATGCCATTCCTACCCGCATGCATGCCATAAATTCTTACATGCATGCCATATATACCTTCATGCATACCACACATACCTGCATGCATGTCATACATACTTGCATGCATGCCATACATTCTTGCATGCATGCGACACATACCAACATGCATGACATACATACCTGCATGCATGCCATACATACCTGCAGGCATGTCATACATACACGCATACATGCCATACATACCTGTATGCATGCCATACATACTTGCATGCATGTCATACATACCAGCATGCATGCCATACATACCTGCGCGCATGCCATATGTACCGAGATGCATGCCATACGTACGTGTACACATGCCATACATACTTGTAAACATTCCATACATACATACATGTATGCCATACATACCTGCATGCCTGTTATACATAACTACATGTATGCTATACATACCTACATACATGCCATACATGATTGCATATATGCCATACATACCTATATGCATGCCATACATACCTCATGCATGTAATACATACATGCATGCATACCATAGATAACGTATTGCATGCTTTATAAACTTGCATGCACACTATACCAAACATTCCTGCATGCATGCCATGCATACCTTCATGCATGCCATACATACCTACATGCATGCCGTACATACCTACATACATGCCATACATACCTGCATGCATGGCATACATACTTGCATACATGCCATACATACCTGTATGCATGCCATACATACCAGGATGCATGCCATACGGACCTGCATGCATGCAATACAGACCTGCATGTATGCATTATATACCTGCATGTAAGCCGTACAAATCTGCGAGCATGCCATACATACCTACATGCATGCCATACATACCTGCATGCATGCCATACAAAAATGCATGCATGCCATACAGACCTACTTGCAAGCGATACATACATACATGCATGCCATACGTAACTGCATGTAAGCCATACATCCCTACACGCATGCCATATAAACGTGCATGCACGCCATACATATCTGCATGTATGCCATACATACGTTCATGCATGTCATACATGCCTGCATAGATGCCATACATACCTGCATGCATGCTATGCATGCGTGCTTGCATGCCATGCATACTTGCATGCATGCCACACATACCTACATGCATGCCATGCAAACCTGCATGCATGCCATACATACATGCATGCAAGCCAAACATACGTACATACATGCTATACATACCGGCATCTGTAACATACATAGGTACATGCAAGCCATACATACCTGCATGCATGCCATACATACCGGCATGCATGCCATACATACCTGAATGCATGCCATACATACCTACAAACATGCCATACATACATGCAAGCATGCCATACATTTCTCCATACATGCCATACATACCTGCATGCATGCCATACATAGCTCCATGCATGTCATACATACCTACATACACGCCATACATACCTACATAAATGCCATATATACATGCATGCATTCTTTACATACATGCATGCATACCATACATACTTGCATGCATGCGATACATACCTTCATGCATGCCATACATACCTACATGTAAGCCATACATACCTACATGCATATCATACATACCTGCATCCGTGCCAAACATACTTACTTGCATGCCAAACATACATGCATGCCTGCCATACATACCTACATGCATGCCATACATACCTATATGCATGCCATACATACCTACATGCATGCCATACATACTGGCATACATGCCATACAAACCTGCATGCATGCCATACATACTTGCAAGAAAACCACACATACTTCCATGCATGCCACACATACTTGTATGCATGCCATACATACTTGCATGCATGCTAGACATTCATGCAAGATGCCACACATACCTGCATGCATGCCATACATACCTGCATGTATGGCATACATGCTTACATGCATGCCATACATATCAGCATGCATGCCATATATTCCTGTATGCATGCCATACATACCTGCATGCATGCCATACATACCTCCATACATGCCATGCATACCTGCATGCATGCCATGCATGCCACCATGCATGCCCTATATACCAGCATGCACACCATACATACCTCCATGCATGTCATACATATTTGCATGCATGCCATACATACCTGCATGCATGCCATACATACCTTCATTGATGTCATACATATCTTCATGCATGCCATACATACCTGCATGCATGCCATGCATACGTGCTTGCATGCCATGAAAATCTCCATGCATACCAGGCATACCGACATGTATGCCATGTATACCTACATGCATGCTATACATACCTGCATGCAAGCCATACATACTTGCATGCATGTCATACATACTTGCATGCATGCCATACAGACTTGCATCCATACCATGCATAACCTCATACGTGTCATATATACCTACATGCATGCCATACATACCTGCATGCATGCCATACATATCTCCATGCATGCCATACATACCTACATGCATGCCATACATACCTACATGCATGTCGTACATACCTCCATGCAAGCAATACATACCTGCATGCATGCCTTAATACCTGTATGCATGCCATACATACCTGTATGCACGCAATTCATACCTACATGCATTCCATACATACATGCATGCCTGCCATACATACTAGCATGAATTTCATACATACCTCCAAGCATGCGATACATACCTGCATACATGCCATACATACCCGCATTTAAGCCATGCATACGTGCATGCATGCCATACATACCTACATGCATGCCATACATACCTTCATGCATGCCATACATACCTACATGCATGCCATGAATTCCTCATGCGTAACATACATACCTGCATGCATGCCATACATGCCAGCATGCATGCCATACATACGTGTGTGTATGCCATACATACCTAGATACATGCCATACGTACGTGCATGCATGCCATACATACATGCATGTATGCCATTCATAACTGCATGCATGCCATATACACCTACATACAAGCCATACATACCTGCATGCATGCCATACATACCTGCATGCATGCCATACATACCTTCATACAAGCAATACATATATGCATGCATACCATACATACCTGCATGCATGCCATGAAGACCTGCATACACACCATACCATACATTTTGCATACATGCCATGCATACCTTCATACATGCCATACATACCTGCATGCATGCTGTCGGATATTGTCTCGAAGATCGCCTCAAGGGGTGCAGCCACTGAGAAAATAAAGAGTGACAATGCAGGTTCATCTCTGGAGTCACACGTTCAACATCCGAACGGTCTCACGACCGACCAATGTGCGAGCCTCGCCAGGACCAAAACCAAAGGCCTCGTACCACAACGGCCCAGGCGAAACACACCTACGAAGATCGTGCCTGCACTCGCCACTCCCCTATGCATACGGCTAGCAAAGCCGAATCGTGGTCTCGAGGCGCTTCCTACTCTCTCACTTGCCCGAGCCGCCACCCATATGCTCGCTCAACGAAGCGCGCTAGGCTAGACCTTTCCTATTTCTATTGTTTGTACTCCAGTCTATAATTAATCCATTGGATTCCCCTTCATGCTCGCCCTCTGGGCCGCCTCCAGTCCCTTTGCCCTCAATCTCAGCTCAGCGCCCGTGCTCTCGCACTGCGCCCTCTCCCATCTGTCAAACGTCACTCATACATCAGCAACGCTCGCACCCTCCAGGAAGCTTCTGCCCTTCCCACAAAGTGCTGCGTCCACTCTTTCTTTAACAAGATTTCAGTGCTCGCACCTTCGGTGCTGCGCCCAAGCCTCTTCCCATCATCTTGCATCCTCATTCGTTTCTGCTTTCTCCTCTTATCATCATTACCGCTTTGCTTCTGCTCGTGCTTTTGTCCACCATTGAAACGCTCGTCCCTGTGACTGCGTCCACTTTACGGCAGCACCTGCAATCTTCTGTCACATGCCATACATCCCTGCATACATGCTATACATACCTGCATGCATGCCATATATACCTGCATACATACCAAATATACCAGCCCGGATTCCATACAAACCTCCATGTATGTGATACAGACCTACCTGAATGCCATACATACCTGCATGTAATCTATACATACCTACATGTATGCCATACATACCTGCAATTATGCCATACATACCTGCATGCATGCCATAAATACCTTTATGCATGCCGTACATACCTGCATGCATGCCATACATACGTGCATGCATGCTATACATACATACTTGCATGCTGTGCATACCTGCATGCATTCCACGCATAACTACATGCATTCCATGCAAACCTGCATGCATGCGATACATACATGCATGTAAGCCATACATACGTACATACATGCCATACATATCTGCATCCATGCCATACATACCCATAAGCAAGCCATACATACCTGTATGCATGCCATACATACCGGCATGCATGCCATACATACCTGTACTCATGCCCTACGTACATGCATGCATGCCATACATTCCTCCATACATGACATACATACTTGCATACATACCATACATACTTCCATGCATGCCATACATACCTGCATGCATGCCATACATATTGTATGCATGCCATACATCCCTGCATGCATTCCTTACAGACATGCATGCATGCCATACATACTTGCATGCATACAATACATACCTACATGCATTCCATACATTCCTGCATGCATGCCAAACATACCTGCATGCATGCCATACATACCTGCATGCATGCCATACATACCTACATGCATGCCATACAACCGGCATGAATGCAATACAAACCTGCATGCATGCCAAACATACCTAAAGGCAAGTGATACATACTTGCATGCATGGCATAAATTCCTGCATGCATGCCATACATACCAGCATGCATGCCATACATTCATGCAAGCATGCCATACGTACCTATATGCATACTATACATACCTGTATGCATGCCATACATACTTGCATGCATGCCATACATACCTACATGTATGCCATACATGCCAACATGAGTGCCATTCATACATCCATACATATCCTATATACCTACATGCATGCCATACATAATTCCATTCATGCCATACATACATGCATGCATGCCATACATACGAACATGCATGCCATACATACCTGCATGCATGCCATTCATAAATGCATGCATGCCATATGTAACTGCATTCATGCCATACATACCTGCATGCATATCATACATACCTTCATGCATGCCATACATGCCTTCATGCATGCACTACATATATGCATGCGTACCATACATAGCTGCATGCATGCCACGCAGACCTTCATACACACAATACCATGCATACCTGCATGCATGCCATGCATACCTTCATGCACGTCATACATACCTGCATGCATGCCATACATCCATGCATACATGCTATACATACCTACATGCATGCCATACATACTTGCATGCATGACATATATACCTGCACACATACCATACATACTAGGATGCATGCCATACAAACCTTCATGCATGTGGTATAGACCTTCATGCATGCCATACGTACGTGCATGTAAGCCATACATACCTACATGTATGCCATACATACCTGCATGCATGCCATACATACCTGCATGGATGCCATACATACCTATAAGTATTTCATACATGCTTACATGCATGCCATACATTCTTCCATGCATGCTATGCATACGTGCTTGCATGCCATCCATACCTGCATGCATGCCACGCATACCTACATACATGTCATGCCAACCTGCATGTATGCCATACATAGATACATGCAAGCTATACATGCGTACATACATGCCATACATACCTTCATCCATGCCATACATACCTACAAGCAAGCCATAGATACCTTCATGCATGCCATACAAACCAGCATGCATGCCATACATACCTAAATACATGCCATACATACCTATACTCATGCCATACGTACATGCATGCATGTCATCCATTCCTCCATACATGCCATGCATATCTACATACATGCCATACATACCTCCATGAATGCCATACATACCTGCATCCATGCCATACATCCCTGCATACATGCTATACATACTAGCATGCATGCCATATATACCTGCATACATACCATACATACCTGCATGCATGCCATACATCCCTGCATGCATTTCAAACATACGTGCATGCATGCCATACATACCTACATGCATGCCATACATACCTACATGCATGCCATCCTTGTAGTTATGTATGGCATGCATGAAGGTATGTAAGGCATGCATGAAGGCATGTATGGCATGCAAGAATGGCATGAATGCCATACAAACCTGCATGCATGCCATACATACCTGCAAGCAAGTCATAAATACTTCCATGCATGCCATACATACCTGCATGCATGCCATACATACCAGCATACATGCCATACATTCATGCAAGCATGCCATATGTACCTGCATGCATACTATACATACGTGTATGCATAGCATACATACCTACGTGCATGCCACACATACTAGCATGCATGCCATACATACCTGTATGCTTGCCATACATACTTGCATGCATGCTATACATACCTACATGTATGCCATACATGCCTGCATGCATGCCATACATACATCCATACATGCCCTATATACCTACATGCATGCCATACATAATTCCATTCATGCCATACATACATGCATGCATGCCACACATACCTGCATGCATGCCGTACATACCTGCATGCATGCCATTCAAAACTACATGCATGCCATATGTACCTGCATATATGTCATACATACCTGCATGCAAGCTATACATACCTTCATGCATGCCATACATACCTTCATGCATGCAATACATGTATACATGCGTAGCATACATACCTGCATGCATGCCATGTAGACCTTCAGACACACCGTACCATACATACCTGCATGTATGCCATGCATACCTTCATGCATGTCATGCATACCTGCATGCATACCATACATCCCTTCATGCATGTCATACCTACCTGAATGCATGCCATACATCCCTGCATACATGCTTTACATACCTACACGTATGTCATACATACTTGCATGCATGCCATATATACGTGCATAAATACCATACATACTAGCATGCATTCCATACACACCCTCATGCATGTGATACAAACCTGCATGCATGCCATACGTATCTGCATGTAAGCAATACATACCCACATGTATGCCATACCTACCTGCATGCATGCCATACATGCCTGCATGCATGCCATACATACCTTTATGCATGTCATACATGCTTGCATGCACGCCATACACACCTGCGTGCATGCACTGCATAGGTGCTTGCATGCCATGCATACGTACATGCATGCCACGCATAGCTACATACATTTCATGCAAGCTTGCATGCATGCCATACATATATGCATGCAAGCCATACATGCGTACATACATGCCATACATACCTGCATCCATGCCATACATATCTACAAGCAAGCCATACATACCTTTATGCATGCCATACAAACCGGCATGCATGCCATACATACCTGAATGCATGCCATACATATCAGTATTCATGCCATACGTACATGCATGCATGCCAATCATTCCTCCATACATGCCATACATATCTGCATACATGACATACATACCTCCATGCATGCCATACATATTTGCATGCATGCCATACATACTATCTGGATACCATACATATTTGCATGCATTCCTTACATACATGCATGCATAGCATACATACTAGCATGCATGCGATACATATCTGCATGCATGTATACATACCTGCATGCATGCCAAACAAACGTGCATGCATGCCATACATACCTGCATGCATGCCATACATACCTACATGCATGCCATACATACCGACATGCATGCCATACAAACATGCATGTATGCCATACATACCTGCAAGCAAGTCATACATATCTACATGCATGCCATACATACCTCCATGCATGCCGTACATACTAGCATGCATGCCATACATTCATGCATGCATGCCATACATACCTGCATGCATACAATACATACGTGCATGCATGGCATACATACCTACATGCATGCCATACATACTAGCATGCATGCCATACATACCTGCATGTATGCCATACATGCCTCCATGCATGCCATACATGCATCCATGCATGTCCTATATACGTACATACATGCCATACATACCTCCATGCATGCCATACATACATGCATGTATGCCATATATACTAACAAGCATGCCATACATACCTGCATGCATGCCATACATACCTGCATGTATGCCATACATACCTTAATGCATGCCATGCATACGTTCTTGTATGTCATGCATTCTTGCATGCATACCACGCATACCTGCATGCATGCCATGCATACCTACACACATGCCATACATACCTGCATGCATGCAATACATACCGGCATGCATGACATACATACCTGCATGCATGCAATACATACCGGCATGCATGCCATACAAACGTACATGCGTGTCATACATACCTGCATGCATGCCATACATACGTACATGCATGCAATACAAATATGCTACATATGTGATAGGGTGATACCAAGTCCAGGAGACTCGGCTTGATAGACTCGGGATTCCGAGTCCACACTCGGACTCGCGAGTCCGAGTTTTTCATTGAGCCTGGACTCGGACATGCAAGTCTGGTCTCGAGTCCATGATGTTCTAACATTGCAAACAAAAGCACTAGATGGCATTGGGTTATGAAGCAATATGACGTAGAAGAGGACATGAATAGAGGAAACATGTAAATAGAATGCATGCTTGGATGAAGAAATGAGGCCTAAGCTCCAACCTAACTATGTTGAAGTCCAGGATTTGCGAGTCCAAGTCTTATTAGATACGCGAATCCTGGACTCGCGAGTCTTGGACTCGGACTCGCAAGTCCAAGTCCTGTACTATACTCGGACTTGCAAGTCTGAGTCCAAAGCTAGAATCGGGATTTTGGACTCGGTATCACCCTTACATAGGCATGCATGCCATACATACCTGTATGCATGCCAAACATACCTGCATGCATGCCATACATACCTGCATGCATGCCATACATACCTACATGCATGCCATACATACGTACATGCATGCCATATATACCTGCATGCATGCCATACATACCTTCATGCATGCCTTACATACCTGCATGAACGCCATACATACCTGCATGCATGCCATGCATACCTGCATGCATGGAATACAATCCTACATGCATGTCATACATACATGCATGCATGCCATACATACCTGCATGAATTCCATACATACCTCCAAGTATGCGATATATACCTGCATGCATGCTATACATACCTGCATGTAAGCCATACATACGTGCATAGATGCCATACATACCGACATGCATGCCGTACATACCTTTATGCATGCCATACATATCTACAAGCCTGCCATGAATTCCTCATGCATGACATACATATCTGCATGCATGCCATACATACCTGCATGCATGCCATACATACATGCATGTATGTCATACATACCTGCACGCATGCCATGCAAACTTGCATGCATGCCATACATACCTGCATGCATGCCATATAAACCTGTATGCATGCCATGTATACCTACATGCATACCATACATACCTGCATGCTTGCCATATTCCTACATGAATGTCATACATATATACCTACATGCATGCCATGCGTTCCTACATACATAACATGTATACCTGCATGCATGCCATACATACCTGCATCCATGCCATTTATACCTGCATGCATGTCATACATATTTGCATGCATGCCATAGATACCTGCATGCATGCCATACCTTCTTGCATACATGCCATACATATGTGCATGAAAGCCATGGAGACGTGTATTCATGCCATAAATTTGTGCATACGTTCAATACGTACCTGCATGCATGCCATACATACCTACATGCATGGTAAACATATCAGCATGCATTCCATACATACCGACATGCATGCCATAAATACCTTCATGCATGCCATACATACCGTCATGCATGCAATACATTTATGCATGCGTACCATACATACCTACATGCATGCCATGTAGACATTCATACACACCATACCATACATACCTGCATGTATGCCAAACATACCTTCATGCATGATATACATACCTACATGCATGCCATACATCCATGCATACATGCTTTACATACCTACATGCATGCCATACATACTTGCATGCATGCCATATATACCTACATAAATACCATACATACCAGCATGCATGCCATACAAACCTTCATGCATGTGATACTGACCTGCATGCATGCCATGCGTACCTGCATATAAGCCATACATACCTACATGTATACCATACATAGCTGCATGCATGCCGTATACACCTTCATGCATGCCATACATACCTTTATGCATGTCATACATGATTGCATGCATGCCATACATACCTGCATGCATGCAATGCATACGTGCTTGCATGCCATGCATACCTGCATGCATGCCAAGCATACCTACAGACATTTCATGCAAACCTACATGCATGCCATACATACATTCATGCAAGCCATACATGCATACATACATGTCATACATACCTACATCCATGTCATACATACCTACAAGCAAGGGATACATACCTTCATGCATGCCATACATACCTGAATACATGCCATACATACCTGTATTCATGCTATACGTACATCCATGCATGCTTTCTATACCTCCATACATGCCAAACATATCTACATACATGCCATACATACCTCCATGCATGCCATATATACCTCCATGCATGCCATACATATTATATAAATACCATACATACCTGCATGCATTCCTTACATACATGCATGCATGCCATACTACTAGCATGCATGCGATACATACCTGTATGCATTCCATACATATCTGCATGGAAGAAATACATACCTACATGAATACCATACATACCTGCATCCATGCCATACATACCTGCATGCATACCAAACATACCTTCATGCATGCCATACATACCTGCATGCATGCCATACATACCTACATATGTGCCATACATACCGGCATTAATGCCATACAAACATGCATGCATGCCATACATACCTCCAAGAAAGTAATACATACATGCATGCATGCCATACATATCTGCATGCAAGCCATACATACCTGCATGCATGCCATTTATACGTGCATGCATGCCATGCATACTTGCATGCATACCACACATACCTGCATGAATGCATGCATACCTACATACATGCCATACATACCTGCATACAAGCCATACAAACTTACATGCATGCCATGATTAAGTTCATGCATGGTATACATACCGGCATGCATGCCATACATACCTACATCCGTGTCATACATACCTGCATGCATGCCATACATACGTGCATGCATGCCATACACATATGCATGCATGCCATAAATATCTTCATGCATAACATACATACCCGTATCCATTCCATACATACCTTCATGCATGCCATACATACCTGTATGCATGCCATACATACTTACATGCATACCATACATACCTGCATGCATGCCATATATACCTGGATGCATGCCATACATACCTTCATGCATGCCTCACATACCTTCATGCACGCCATACATACCTGCATGCATGCCATACATACCTTCATGCATACAATGCATACCTAAATGCATGCCATACATACATGCATGCATGCCATACATACCTGCATAAATGCCATACATACCTCCAAGCATGCATATCATACATACCTGGTTGTAAGCAATGCATATGAGCATGCATGCCATATATACCGACATGCATGCAGTACATACCTCTATGCATGACATACATATTTACAAGCATGCCATGAACTCCTCATGCATGACATACATACCTACATACATGCCATACATATCTGCATGCATGCCATACATACATGCATGTATGTCATACATACCTACACGCATGCCATGCAAACCTGTATGCATGCCATATATACCTGTATGTATGCCATATATACCTACATGCATGCCATACATAACCGCATGCTTGCCATACATACCTACATGTATGCCATACATGCATACATGCATGCCATGCGTTCCTGCATACTTAACATGTACAACTGCATGCATGCCGTACATGCCTGCATACATGCCATACATACCTGTATGCATGTCATACAAACCTGCATACATGCCATAGATACCTGCATGCATGCCATAACTTCTTGCGTACATGCCATACATACCTGCATGCATGCCATATAGACGTCCATGCATGCCATACATGTGCATACATGCCATACGTACCTGCATGCATGCCACACATATTTGCATGCATGCTAAACATATCAGCATGCATGCCATATATACATGCATGCATGCCCTACGTACCTGCATGCATGCACTATGTACCAGCATGCATGCCATACATACCTGCATGCATGCAATACATATCTCCATGCATGCCATACATACCTGCATGTAAGCCATACGTACCTACCTACATGCCATACATACTGGCATACATGCCATACATACCTGCATGCATGGCATACATAGCTGCATACATGCCATACATACCTACATGCATGCAATACCTACCTGCATGCATGCTAAGTATATCTAAGTGCATGCCATACATAACTGCATGCATGCCACACATACCTGCATGCATGCCATGCATACCTTCGCGCATGTCATACATACTTATATGGATTACATACATACGTGCATGGATGCCATACATACTTGCATGCATGCCATTCATACTTGTATGCATGACATACATACCTGCATGCATGCCATACATACCTCATGCATGCCATAAAAACTTGCATGCATGTCATACATACTTGCGTGCATGCCATACGTACCTGCATGCATGTCCTATGTACGTGCAAGCATGCCAACATACCTGCATGCATGCCATACATACCCAAGTGCATGCCATACATACCTGCATGCATGTCATACTTACCTGTATGCATGCCATACATATATGTATGCATACCATACATATGTAAATGCATGCCATACATAACTGTATGCATGTCATACATACGTGCATGCATGCCATAAATACCTGCATGCATGACATACATACCTGCATACATGCCATACAAACCTGCATGCATGCCATACACACTTGCATGCATTTCATCTATACCTGCATGCATGCCATACATACCTGCATGCATGCCATACATTCCTACATACATCCCATACATACCTGCATGCATGCCATATATACATGCATGCATGCCATGCATACCTATATGCATGCCATACATACCTGCATGCATGGCATACATACTTGCATACATGCCATACATACTAATATGCATGTCATACATACCTGCATTTATGTTAAACATATCTACATGCATGTCATACATAACTGCATACATGCGATACATACCTTCGTGCATGCCATACATACCAGCATACATGCCATACATACCTGCATGCATTACAAACATACATGCATGCATGTCATACATACCTGCATGCATTCCATTCATACCTGCATGCATGACATACATACCTGCATGCATGCCATACATACCTCATGCATGCCATATTAACTTGCATTCATGCCAAAATAACCTGTGTGCATTCCATAAGTACCTTCATGCATGCCATACATACTTGCATGTATGCCTAGATTCCTACATGCATGCCATTCATACCTGCATGCATGCCATACTTACCTCTATGCATGCCATACATACCTATATGCATGTCATACATACGTGCATGCATGCCATACATGACTGTATACATGTCAGACATACCTAAATGCATGCCTGAATACCTACATGCATGCCATACATACCTGCATGCATGCCATACATACCTGTATGTATGCCATACATACTTGCGTGCATGCCATACATACCTGCGTGCATGCCATACATACCTGTATGCATGCCATACATTCGCACATACATGCCATACATACCTTCATGCATGCCATATTTACCCACATGCATGCCATGCATTCCTTTACGCATGCCATACATACGTGCATGCATGCCATACATAACTGCATGCATGCTATATAGACCTGCATGCATGCCATACATACCTCCATGTAAGCCATACATACCTGTATACATACCACACATACCTGCACTCATGCCATACATACCTGCATGCATGTCATACATACCTGCATACAAGTCATACATACCTGCATGCATGCCATACATACTTGTATGCATGCCACACATACTCGCATGCATGCCATACATACCTTCATGCATGCCATAAATACCTACATGCATGCCATACAAACCTGCATGCATGCCATACATTTCTACTGACATTCCATACATACTTGCATGCATGCCATATATACCGGCATGCATATCATACATATTTGCATGCATTCCGTACATACATGCATGCCTGCCATACATACCTTCACTCATGCGATACATACTTTCATGCATGCCATACATACCTGTATGCTTTCCATACATACGTGAATGCATGTCATACATACGTGCATGCATGCCATACATTCCTGCATGCATGCCATACATACCTGCGTGCATGACACACACTTGCATGCATGCAATGCATCCCTGCATGCATGCCATACATACCTGCATGCATGCCATGCATACCTGCATGCATGCCATACATACCTACATATATGCCATACATACCAGCATTAATGCCATACAAACATGCATGCATGCCATACATACCTCCAAGCAAGTCATACATACATGCATGCATGCCATTCATATCTGCATGCATGCCATACATACCTGCATGCATGCAATACATACATGCATGCATGCCATACATACTTGCATACATACCATACATACCTGCATGTATGCCATACATACTTGTATGCATGCCAGACGTACCTACATGCATGCTATACATACTTGCATGCATGCCATACATATATGCATCCATGCATACATACTTACATACATGTCATACATACCTTTATGCATGCTATACAAACCTGCATGCATGCCATATATACCGGCATGTATGCTATACATACCTGTATGCATGTCATACATACCTGCATGTATGCCATAGATATTTGCATGCATGCCATACTCACGTGCATGCATGCCATACATACCTGCGTGCATTACATATGTACCTGCATCCATGCTATACGTACTTGCATGCATTACATACGTACATGCATGCATGCCATACATACCTGCATGTGTGCCATTTATATTTGCATGCATGCCATACATACCTGAATGCATGCCATACATACCTGCATGCATGCCATACATACCTACATGCATGCTATACATATCTGCATGCATGCCATACATAGTGGCATGCATGCCATACATACTTGCATGCATGCCATACATGCTTGCATGCATGCCATACATATCTCCATATGTCATAGATACCTGTATCCATGCCATAGATACTTACGTACATGCCATAGGTACCTGCATACATCCGATAGATTATTGCATACATGCCATACATACCTGTATACATGTCATACAGACCTGAAAACATGCCATACAAGCCTGCATACATTCCATATAGACCTGCATACGTACCATACACCTGTATACATACCATATAGAACTGTATACATACCATACCATACACACCTGTATACATACCACACCATACAAACGTGCATACATACCATACCATACAAACGTGCATACATGTCATACCACACAAACCCGCATATATACCATACCATACAGACCTGCATATATACCATACCACACAGATATGCATACATACCATACCACAAAGATATGCATACATACTATACCAATACCATACCATTTCAACAAGCATACATACCATACTCTATAGACATGCATACATATCTTACCATACAGACATGCATACATACCATACCATATTGACATGAATACGTACCATATCATATTGACATGCATACGTACTATATCATACAGACATGCATACGTACCATACCAATCAGACTTGCATACGTACCATACCATGTGGACATGCATACGTACCATATCATATAGACATTCATACGTACCGTACCGTACACACATGCATGGGTACCATTCCATACAGACATGCATACGTACCATACCATACAAACATGCATACGTACCATACCATACAGACATGCATATGTACAATACCATACACACATGCATACGTCTCATACCATACAGACATGCATACATACCATACCATACAAACATGCATACGTACGATAACATATAGACATGCATATGTTTCATACAAACATGCATATGTAGGATACATACATGCAGACATACCATACATACATGCATACATACCATACATACATGCATACATACCAAACATGCATACATACGTACCATACATACATGCATGCATATCCTACAGACATGCGTACATACCATGCGGACATGCATACATATCATATAGACATGCATGCATGCAAACAGACATGCATGCATACATACAGACATGCATGCATACATACAGACATGCATGCATAGATACAAACATGCATGCATGTAGATAGACATGCATGCATAGATACAGACATGGATGCTTACATATAAACATGCATGCATACATACAGACATGCATGCATACATGCATACATGCATGTGTACATGCATACATGCATGCATACATGCATACATGTATGCATACATGCATAGATGCTTGCATACATGCATAGATGCATGCATACATGTATGCATGCATGCATGCAGGCATACATGCATGTATATGTGAATTCTCTTACATATTGCGAGGTCCTTCAACAAGTGATTTTCTTATCATAACATTCCACTCTCCTGTTCCTTTTACATGTAATAGACAAACAAAGCATAATGAATTGAATATGTTTATACTCTATTTTATCTTAATTTGTTTGTAAGCATCTAACCTTTCTCTGCCTTTCTCAATAGAGTGTCAAATTAGCCTTTAGAAAAGTGTAAGCTAACTATGTATTCTCAACAAACTAAATCTAATTTTATTTCATGTTGCGATCTAAAATCCTTTCATACAAACGAAATATTCTATTCTATGCGTTGGCCATAGAAAACGGACACTAGTTTCGTTTTTGTTAGGCAAATGGGTGTTTTTCAAGAAAGATGACATTTTTAGTCACCTCACTTCTTTTGTATTTTTTCATCTAACATTAAAATTTTTGGCTAATTATTGTCCACCTCTTCTGCTAAAGTTAAATCTTGTAAGATTCTGAATTGAAGAAAATCATTGAGAAGACTTTCTTCATGTACTGTAAGATAACCTTTTACATAATCAGATTTTTATAGTGAAATTGAAAAAAAAACTGAACATTTTGTTAGTAAATATTTTCTATTTTATTATTGAATTTTAATATTGAAGCAATTCTGTTATACATAAAACGTTCGTCTTCTAACAGTTTAGTGTGCCAATCTTCTAACCTCATAAAGAAATGTATTCTTGGGTGTTGAATTTTGAGAAAAGAGAATCAGTTCTTTTTACATTTTGCTAGATAGATCTGAAAGTTGTTTATGTTTAGGAGTAGATTCTGTCAATATTTGCTTTTGCATTGCAATTTTGACTAAATTACAACAGTTTAATTTTAATTTGTATGATTTACATCCATTTTATCAACTAGAAAAACAAAACTACTCAGTGAAAAAACACATCTAATTACACTGCATTATCGAGTCTGATGTTTTACGAAATTTATCATGTATTAAATTTTGTTTTATATTATATTTATAATATTTATCATATATATTTATATTCCCAAGGTGAATATTACATATTCACCTTGGGAAATCCAAGAAAGGGTACTCGTTTGTACTAAAATAGTTTTCTTTCCACTATTTTTTTGTTGTTTTAGTGATTGTTGGTACTTCTAACCTTCATTGATAATAAAACGTTCTTGTTTCAGACTATTTCTTTTCGCATAGATAATATTGATCATCATCTGAATAATAGTACAATCCTGTAAAGTTATGAAGTAAATATTAAATTTCCAAAATTTAGCTAGTTTTTGTCATTTATTAAAAACATCCATGGTATTATAAATAATTTATTTTTATATGATTTTCTTATTTAAATAATTTTTGTACACATTTTTTATACAATATCAGGAGGATTATATTTCCGATATCGTTTGATTGTGTTAGTTTAATTATCAAAAGATGTTTTATTCTAAAACGTAAACAATGCAGTACACCCTCAAATACTGATGTGCAATAGTTCAGGCTGATAGTTCCATAATTTATCTTGTTTTCATCAATACATTTCCTAATTTTTCTTCAAAGAATTTCTGGAATTCTAAATTTTATTTCAAGAAGTAAGATGAGATCTGCTTATCATTCTATCTTCTCAGATACTGCAAATAATGTATGCTTGAGATTAACTTTATGTCATGACATACATCAAGAAAATTTTCATATATAATGAAAACAATGGCTAATTACATAATCATAAAAACCAAAGAAAATTCGGGATCCAATGTTGTACTAGAGTCCATAGGGTTATGTAGTCACTAACAAAAAACGTAGGAAATTTTGAGAATCAAGTATATTATCCACTAGTTTTTCTATAAATCATTTTTTCTCAAAACATGATGAATAATATCTTTATATCTTCTCCTTCGTTTCAAACATCTATTGGATGTGATTTTCCCCCGCAAACGTCCCATGGAATTACATTTGGAAGTCTATATTTGAAGTCAATGTTCATGAAATGTGTTTACATTCTAATCATGTGTACATACGGTAATGATCTACAGACTACATCATGTATATTCAACTTAACGGACGTCTCAAAAACAGGTCCAGACACCAATGACAACTTGTTATAACTTAATCCCAAAAAAGGACTTTCGAGCTTGTCCTCCGTAACAACCAGGGGCACACCACAAAATAAAACAAAAGTTTTACAAATGGTCCTGCTCGACCTTGTATGCGAGCGCATCTCGCACGGCTACCTCGGGAACATCAGTGTTCTTCTCTCCAATGCGTATCGCCGTGTGTTACTCCCCACGATCCCTGCTGCTATAGCCCATCCACAAGTAAAAAATGCTCGTTGGATTTCTCCTTAATGTGTAGCCTCTCTGACCACTGACGACGACGACAACGACGAGTGACACAGGCTCTCCAGCCATTGTGCTCCAAGTACTTCTCCACGTTCACTCCTGCTATTGTCAAAGGATACCTTCGGTTTCCAACATTATGCAAGACGCTGAAGGAATGAGCAATGTGTGTCATTTGGATGTCATGGAAGCAGGCAGCAAGAGAAGCAAATGTGGAGCACCTGAATGGCTAAGACTACTATCGTTGTTTCCAGTCATTGTGGTTTGGCTTCGTGGACACGAGGTAAGGACATGTTTGGAGTCTAGCTGCATGATGGGAGCCACGTATAGTACATCTGAATCAGGTTGTCCCTTGTTTGTTGTGCTCATAGTCTCGCCTAAGTTTACACTTCTTGTGTTTTCATCTTTGTGTAGTGCATGGTGAGTGAAGACGTGGATGACTGGGCTGATGGCCCGGAATGCGACACCTCTACCACATGGAGGATGTGTAAAGGTCCGGCAGGCCGGTGTGGCGAAATCCGTCTACAAGGTCGCACGCGGCTTGTGGTCGTACCACCTGTTGTCTCCATCACTTTAGTTCCATCTTCAACATTTGAAAATTCCATATTGGGCCATCACAAATTCACTCACACTAATTGGACGTCCTGTTTGAAATGCACATGGCTAATACACGTGACAGACTATATGAGTGACAGAAATAGAACCACAATGTTCTTATGTGCGACCCATCACCGCAAATACTTCTGTCGATAACACACATTGTTGCGTGATGCTAAATGGTGTTGGTTTCCAAGATACGCTAAAAATGCAACATGTGAGTCCAACCCGCAGAGTGCTACTTTCCTCATGAAAGAACTCGTCCTTGGTCACTCTAGGTTAAATGTTACCGTCGCATCGCATCCACTTCTGTGCTGTACTCTCCACCCTAGTACTGAAAGTGCCTCATTATACTTTTACATGTGCTGCGTTGTGGGACAACGTGCATGGCGTGTGGTCTCACCTTCTTAAACAAGACGAACAAGGAGGAATCACAGTGTGAGACAAGTATGTTGAATGCTGCTTGGACTGCGCTGGTGACAAAGGTATGTGGATCATTGACTGAGATTGGATACATGCTTTTGTATGCACTGGACACCGACCATTTTTGAATGCTTTGCTCATCCCATGACTTGATCCAATGTGCAGTGGTATTTGTTGCGTAAAGTGAATGCAGCTCTGTAGAGGTCATAGGTGCAGAGTGTGAAGAGTAGTCCAAGTTGGCAATGGGAGCGATGAGCAGGGTACGGGCAATGGTCACAAGGGCATACTGTTAGGAGATGAGACGGAAGAGCTTCAGGCGATCGCCAAAGAAGCTAGAGATGCCATCGTTTTCTTTGCGAAGTTAGGGAAAGCGGCGACAGCAAGAACAGTAGCAACAGACGGAAGGAACAAGAGGCAAGTTCCTCAATTCTTTAAGCTGGCCCACAGAATTCTGGATGAATGGACGAGAACTGTTCAAGATCTTGCAGTACGTAACCTGAGGATTTGGGAGGACATGGACAAGGACATGATCATCGTGTTGGAAGCTCTTTTGATGGCAAAAGGAGTGGAGGGTGTTGCGTGAGCAGCGACAAAGGCTACATGACAGGACAAGCAATCAGAGTTATTCAGGAAGCAAGAGGTATCACATGCAGACACCAGTGCCCGTGCGGCTGCTGCTATTCACTTCCTGTTGACTGGCAGTCTAGACAGAGAAAGACTCGGTGGAGGTGAGAAGAAAGAGGAAGAATACCTGAGAGGACTAGAGAACATCTTTTCCGCTATTAGAGAGAAGGTGGGAGATTATGATGATGAGAGGGAGGATGCGGTGTTCAGAGTGGAGGCATTGAAAGAAGATCACGATGGCCATGAAGGGACATTGCAATGGCTGAAGGAGGAGAATGAACGGTTGTTGTTCGATTGTGATAGATTAAGGGAAATGCTGAAGCGCAAGGATGAGGAGAGGGATACAACACCAAAGTCAGAAGGGTTTGGCGAACGGTAGTCTTTGAGGAACATAAGGTGTGTGCTTGGATGTGTTTGATTTTGGATGAGCACTGATGAAGCTGGATTGTGGATGAACACGGTGTCCTTTCTTTGTCATGTTCATTTAGCCCATAGCCACGCGCGCTCACTCATCATCACATCATAATTTTTTATGCAGCATACTACATCAGTTATCATTCTTGAGTCTTTGTTCGCTCTAAGGCTGAGCCTCACAGCAGAGAGATTTGAGAAAATTTCTTTTCTTTCGTGTGGTATCCGTGTCCGTATGTACCTTTTTTCATGGTTTGTGTTTGTTTCATCTCATCTTGGTGTGTCTCTTCTCGTCTTGCACAGGCAGCTAAACCAGGTGGCAAGGCAAGAGGACGCGGATACTACAGTAATAGAAAGGCTACAAATTTAATTGTGTGACGCGGTGGCGACAACAAAGACCTTACAGGAGGCACTTGAGGCAAAAGTGGAGCTGCTGAAGATGACAGAGGCTGAGAAGGTAAAGCTGGAGAAGCGCATGCGTATTGTGGCTCTAAAGCATGAACACAAACAAAACGTGCGGGCAATCTCCATGAGGCCACAACTGCACACTTCAACTCCCCCATGGGGGTGTTGATTTGGGATAGAGAGACTTTGTGTGCGTTGTGTTTTATCTTTGCCGTATGATTTTGAGTAGCCAGCAAACGTGCTCGTGATTTTCTGAGTGAGTGGTAGAGTCTACCATGGTGTTTTTTAGGATCTATGTAGTAACAAGAGAGTCCTTTGTTGCACCCGACCTCTGCTACAGCTAAGAGAGACGGGCAGTGTCCTTCGGTTCCCCAATCCACAAACTGCAACAGAGATCATTTTGAATCTGGAGGGTGAGTGTGGACACTAAGTAGATTGAACCTGATGCATGGAGGTGGTTGGAAAGGATTAGTTGGATGTAAACTCTGGTAGGGGAGGGGCTTTTGAACGAAGGGATGATGCAGATGCAGATGCAGATGCTGATGGATGTGCAGATGCAAGTGCAGATGCAGATGTAGGAGCTGTAGATACGCATGCAGGTTCACATGAAGATTTAGATGGAAATGTAGGCCAAGGGTTGGTGCAGCCAACTTGGTTATGGTGAGCTCTACGGTGTGCGTGCACAAATCGGTGAAACAGGAATTCTGATAAAACATGGAACATGTTGGATATGTATGATCATTTAACCTGGCAGTTGTGAACCATGGTTTCAAGTTTAGTGAGATTTTACACCCGGAGTACTCACATGATTATATGTATGTCCAAGTGCGTCCCCTCCTATTTGACGCTTTGGAGGGAGTCAAGGTGAGTGTCTCTTCTTCTTACAGGCTGTTACATATTCCTCCTTCCCATAACATCTAGAGAGAAAACTTGTGTGTGCTACAGGGATTGGTGCAAAAACATGGGAAATCCTGGAGCTTCTAGGAGGATTCTATTACAGATTGAAGAGGACATGTTCTTCTTCCAAGGTCTAGTCTTGCTACCCTCAAAATGTCTTCACTTCTGGTGCCAAAAGAGAAACTAAAAAAGCAGTCCGCCTATTTTCACAGTAGATAGTGTTTCTCAACTACGGCGTGATAGGTTCATGCAAGACACACACGATGGTATAGTGTCTGGAAGGAAGTCCAAAGGGCCACGAAATCATTTTGCGGATCCTCCATGATCTCCTTCAGGACTCCACTCTCAATGACGTTACCTTCAAGCTGTGGGGCCACCACAATGTACAGATTTTCTGCGCCAATTATTGGCATGCCAAAGGTTGTGCTTGTATCAGTGATGAACCTGTGATGCATGTTCAGTCCATGCACCTCCACGAATCTGGTCACTTCTAGTGTTGTGATGCGTGCTCTTATTTAGCAAATGTGTGATGCCGGTCATGGAGCCATCTCTACGACTTGGAAATCGATGGGAGCCATCTCTACGACTTGATGGCAACATGTGAACGTGTGCCCACTGAACGTGTGTCCATTGAACGTGTGTTCATTGAAATCTCTGACATTGGAAGGGATGTCATACTGAAAGACCTTACCAAGAAGCATTTGACAAAATTCAACGAGGGTCAAAGAATCCTTACTAAAACGATCAAAATCAGGTGAGGGTGAAAGTGGAAAGATAATTTGTACAACCACTGTTTATGCTGAATGTGCAGGTAGCAGCTTGGGTGATGAGGTAGGACTCCATTCTGGTCCAAGGCCATGATCATAGAAATCATTGGTGGCATGATTCTACTCGCAGCCACTCTCAACAAGCTCCCTCTCTCTCCCTCCCCCGCCCCCCTCTCTCTCTATCAGTTTCTCTTGCTCTCTCTATGTGCCATCCTGTTGCGCCTTGTACTGATAAGATGTTGCATGTGAGCGCTATCCGTCCGCACAAAGATATGGAAGTACGGTGCAAATGATTCCTCATTACGGTGCCACTACGTGCTTTGTGTGTCCATGGAGAGCCAAAACAAGGTCAGTATTGGACATGCATGAAGAGATCTTTCCCCTACACTCTCGCGGTTGTTTTCTATAGTTGCACTGGGTGGTAGTCATTTGTACATAGCCAAACACATTGCATGTTGCTTGGTGGTATTCATACCTTTAATGATAGTTTAGTTCGGTATGCAATTTATAACTGTCAATTTATGGACAACTTGAGATGGATTGGGGAGAATTTTCTTCACATGTATATGAAAACCCTACATGTACTATGTGGGTGTAAATAGGTGCCCCTTTTTCTTTCAGTACGTGTACTTTTAGTGTTGAATTCATTTCCAAGTTTTCTTGGGATTCTAGTGTTAAACCCCTGACATGCATGAGTGTTGGGAAAGTGACCTAGTCCGTGTAAAACACTTTGTCTTTCAACATATTGTGTGCTCAAACTGGCCAAAGTAAACAATGGCATATTGTGATGACAGGGATGGACACAAAGAAGTTTTTGACCTTATAAATGTAACTACACGTTGGCGGGATCGGTTCCGTTTTACGGGATCCCGCAACGGTTCAAACTTGGGAGCCCAACACGTTCAGCTCATGCCCTATTCCGACGCCTTTTTTGTATGTTTGTATTGGCCGGCCTCGAACTTCTGCCAGTGTCATGGCAGGCAGCATGCCGAACCAAAAATTGGTCCGAACCTTACCTGCCGCTACATTGGCGGTTCGAACAAGATACTAACAGGGGAACCGTTCAGGTAAAGACGACATCGACATGGAGGTGACGTCGTGAGGGCTGCAATGCCGAAGCAAAGGTAGTTATTCCAATTTCAAAGAATCTGAAGAAGACGATGATAAGCCCCATCTGCCG
Source organism: Penium margaritaceum (assembly GCA_023375785.1). Classification (NCBI taxonomy): domain Eukaryota; kingdom Viridiplantae; phylum Streptophyta; class Zygnematophyceae; order Desmidiales; family Peniaceae; genus Penium; species Penium margaritaceum. The sequence goes on along the minus strand of SZWC01000597.1, from coordinate 51,493 downwards.
GCGGTATTGGTCGAAATGTCATGTTTTTGACGCTAGAGACAGTTAAAATGTAAGTTGCAGACCCTCCAAAAACCTAATTCTAAAACTATGTAATTGATCAATTTCAACAATAACTGTGCCACAGAGGCATAGATCAATTCACCGGTGGTAGAAATTGTGGCAAATGGATTCGCGAACTTCGCCAGGAACAATGCGTAATTGTGCATTTTTTATTGGGCCTTGCTTGCGCTTGTCAACTCGCGAGCCGATTTTTCCCTCCCTCAAGAATAGTTAAAACCTATTGCGGCCTACCAACTTCGAACGTGGTCCACTCAGCAAATCGATGAAAAGGACTCCTAAGTTCGAAGGGTATGGTTGGCGTGGCACGATTTACGGGCCCTGTCCTCCAAGCTACACGACCTCGACTTCGTCGGCGTATCCCGCAAACAACTTGACCTCGGCCGATCATCCACTGGACACTGTTCAGACAATGGACCGAGGTCGAGTAGGTTTGTAAATCGTGCCGCGCCAAACAAACCCTAAATACCAAGTTGGAGAACGAGGCATTGCAGATTCCATGGAGTTGGGAATCTGACGACTGTCTAGTGTGGAGGAGGAGGAGGAGGAAGAGGAGGAGGAGGAGCAGGAGGAGGAGAAGGAGGAGGAGGTTGAGGAGGAGGAGGAGGAGGAGGAGGAAGCTAGCTCGTAACGGCGGTAGGCTTGAGGTCGTAGATGAGGTCCCTCACCACCAGCAGCATGGACCACAGTGGCAGCAGCAGGAGCAGCACCATCAGCCGCAGCAAGAGAAGCATGAGTAACAGCAGCCGGCTTCAGAGCCTGCGTCAAGCCCAGAGGCGCCCCCTGCGGTAGTGCGGCTGTTTATAGGAGGGCTGCCAGTGGTGGCAGCCAGGGCTGACGTGGCGGCAGGGCTGGCACAGCGACTGGGATGTTTTGATCAGGTGCAGGCGGTGCAAGTGCTGGCGCCGAAAGCCAAGATGTGGCAGTGTTGTGCTACTGGCGCTGATACTACTGCTTCTGCTACTGCCACCATCCCCAATGCTGCTGGGAGTGCTGGTGTACAGCCGGAGATGCAGCAGACGCAAGGTGCTCGGGCGAGTGCGAGCAGTGCCAGTGGTACCCCAAGGGGATGTGTGCTCAGCAGTAGCAACCGCGGCGTTAGGCGGTGGTGTTGGCGGCGGAATTGGAGGTTGTGGCTGCCGAGGGTTTGCCTATGTAGACCTGTTGCCGCTGTCGTGCAAGCACTTGAGCCCTGACGTCACCTCTGCTGTATCTGTGTTGGGATGCTGTCGCAGGACAAGCCACTGTTGCCCTCTTATGCCATGAACCTCTGCCATGTCCTTCTTGTGATTGCTCAAAGCGACGCTGCTTCCCTCACAGTTCCCTCGCTGATGGGACACGTTCGGCGGATGTGATCCAATCCGATGCAATGTGATGCGATGCGATGCAATTCAATACGATGCGATGCCATGCGATGCGATGCGATGCAATGCAATGCTATGCGATGTGGGTACTCTTTCTGTCCAATGTTCCCTCTGACCTGCCCATCTCGCTTCCCTCTGGCTCTCATTAAACCTCAGTGTTCTGATGAAATGCATTTCTTGTACGCATCTCATTTGACCGCTCTGGGCTCATCTTCCACCATGTGATGTGCACGTACAAGTGGTATTCACGTGCACATCAGTGCGTGCAAGCGTGTGTGTGTGCGTGCGTGTGTGTGTATGTGTGTGTATGTGTGTGTCTATTTGTGTGTGTATGTGTGTATCTGTATATGTGTCTGTGTGTATTTGTGTGTGTGGGTGTGTGACTATGTGTGTATGTGTGTGTGTATATGTATGTGTGTTTGTGTATATGTGTGTGTGTATGGATGTGTGTGTGTATATTTGTGTGTGTGTGTGTGTATGTGTGTGTGTGTGTGTGTGTGTGTGTTTATGTATGTGTGTGTGTCTATGTCTGTATCTATGTTTTTGTCTGTGACTGTGTCTATGTCTGTGTTTGTGTCTGTGTCTGTGTCTGTGTCTGTGTCTGTGTCTGTGTCTATGTCTATGTCTGTGTCTGTGTCTATGTCTTTGTCTGTGCCTTTGTCTGTGTCTATGTCTGTCTGTGTGTGTGTGTGTGTGTGTGTTTGTATGCGTGTATGTATGTGTGTGTGTGTGTGCATGTGTATTTCTCTGTGTGTTTGTATGTGAGTGTGTGTGTGTATGTGTGTGTATGTGTGTGTATGTGTATATCTGTGTATGTGTGTGTGTGTGTGTGTGTGTGTGTGTGTGTGTGTGTGTGTGTGTNGAGAGGGAGAAAGGGTGGGTGTAGAGAGACATAGAGGGAAAAAAGAGATGGAGATACGGAGAGAGATAGACATAGAAAGAGGGAGGGAGGGAGAGAGAGAGAGAGAGAGAGAGAGAGAGAGATTGTGTGTATGTGTGTGTGTGTGTCTGTCTCTGTGAATTTGTTTGCCTGTTTGTGTGTCTGTGTGTGTGTGTATGTGTGTGTGTGTGTGTATGTGTATGTGTGTGTGTGTGTGTATGTGTGTGTGTATGTATGTGTGTATGTGTGTGTATGTATGTGTGTGTATGTGTGGGTGTGTGTGTGTGTGTGTATTTGTGTATGTACATGCTATGGCTTTTTAGTCCAGCTGGTGTGGCTGAAAGTTTGCCATAAACCACTTCAAATGGAGTTTTACTTGTTGCGGTGGAAACTGCCAAATTATATGCGATTTGGTGATTGGGAGTTTTTGCGCCCAATCCGTCCCATGAGGTTTGCATAGTGTTCGGAGTAGCTGTTTGAGCGTCTGATTTGTCTGCTCGGTTTGACTGTCGGTTTGAGGATGAAATGCCGTTGAAAGTTCAATTCGGCTGTCGTAGTGAGTCATCAGTTTGCGCCGAAAACGGCTGGTAAATCAACCGTCTCTGTCACTCGTGATGATTCTCGGTATGCCGTGTAGCCGCACGATGTTGTTTAGAAACAGCCGTACTGTTCCCTCGATGGTGACAGTGGTCGTCGTCAGGATGAAGTGGAACATTTTGGAAAACCTATCGACGACCACGAGGATAACGTCATATCCCTCGGGTGTGACCGGTAATCCGGTGACGAAATCCATGGAGATGTGTACCCATGGTCCCATCAGAACAGGGAGTGGTTGTAGAAGTCCGGGTGGCCTCGCGCGACAAGTTTTTGTCGCGGACATGTGTCGCATGTCTTGCACAAGTTGGCCATGTTGGATTGCATCTTGTCCCACCAATAGTTTTTTGCCAGTTTATTCAGTGTCTCGTCCTCTCCGAAGTGTCCACCTGGACCGGTTTCGTGGCACTCTTCGAGCAGCAACTGGCGAAGTTTGTCGTTCGGGGGAACGACCACTTGTCGAGTGAAGCGTCGTTGCCAGTAGGGCTCGTCGTACCAGAATTTGGTTTTATCATATCCGTCGTGCTGGTCGTAGCCTTGTGCCAACAATCACTCAAGGTAGGGTCTCGCTATAGTTGTAGGGTTGCCATGCTGGTCATTAAATCTGGTCGGCGGCTAAGTGCATCCGCCGGGTTGGTTTTGCCTAGTCCGTACTCGATTTCATTGTCGAACCCGGATTCAAGGAACTCCATCCATCGGGTTTCACGTCGGCTGAGATTCGGCTGTGTCTTCAGATGTTTTAACGCGTGATGGTCAATTCTCACGATGCATCAGCGACACTTCAGGTAGCATCGCCACGTCTTGAATGTGTGCACGACCGCCAACATCTCTTTTTCGTGGACCGCGTAGTTGAGTTTCAGTCCTTTCAGTTTTCGAGAGGTGTAGGTGAACGGTTGTCCGCCATTGCCGTGATCTTGCAGAAAAATCGCACCAATGGCTTGGTCTGATGCATCCATAATCCATGATATAGTCGACCGTTGGATAGGCTTTTTGTAGGGCTGGCGCCGAGGGTAGAGCGTTTCGTAGAGCGGTGAATGCTTCTTGTTCGCTGTCTTCCCACTGCTACTCATTTTTGTTTCGGCAGAAGCAACAATCTGTATGCCACTGGCCCGATGCGTGCAACGATGGGAAATGGCCCAATCAACTTTGGCAGACGTTTTTGCGCCCCTGGCAACTTCAAACAAAGATTCTTAGTGCTAAGAAACACTTTGTCAACGATGTCAAACGACACCTCATGGTGACTTTCGTTGGCATATGCCTTTTGTCGTTGCCGAGCAGCTTCAAGGTGATCCTTCGCCTCCTATAACAAGGATTCAATGCGCTCGGCAAAAGCTTGAGCAGAAGGAACCTATTTTTCTATACTCACACTCTTCACCAATGAAGAGGGTACCACTGGATGCCGACCACTATTCAACACAAACGGTGTGAACTGTGTAGACTCGTTCACCAAGTTATTCACCGCAAACTATGCCGGTGTTAGGAATTCGTTCCACTCATTCATGACAGGGTCCACGTATATACACAGTATTTCTTCGAGAGTGCAGTTGATGCACTCAGTTTGTCCATCAGTTTGAGGGTGAAATGCTGTGGACATCTGCGACTCGCTGCCAAAGTACTCGTGCATCGTTTTTCCAAACTTACTGACCAGTTTTTATCTCGATCGGAGATAATACGTAACGGCAAGCCGTGGTACTTTATGAAACCGTCAAGAAGACATTAGCGGTCTCTTCTGCGTTCACATCAATGGTTGTAGAAATGAAGTGTGTAATCTTTGTGAAAATATCCACAACCACTAGTATTGCATCGTGACCACGGTCTGTGTCTGGAAGACCTATAATGAAGTCCATACTAACATACTCCCATGGAGTCCCAGGAATCGAGCAGACTTCTTGTTACTAGCCTTATTCCAAATACATGGGTCACATGTCATGCAATACTTACAGATATGGACACTACATCCTGGCCACCAATAGTGGTCCGCGAGTGCCTGTCCTGTCTTTCGAGGTCCCACATGACCTGTGACCGGTGGGTCATGGAACTGGGAGATAATCTTTGCTCGAAGGTCTCCCGATTTTGGCACAACAACTTGTTCTCCATGCCAGAAGATTCATGGGGCCTCCACCAATCCGTAATTTTCCAGATTTTGAGAGTATTGAAACCAAGAATCCACACAATATCCCATCCGGATCCTGTTTACAAAACTATTGTAATGTATAATCTCTCATGGTGGTTGGCGCAGAGGTGCAGGGGGATCTGGTTTTTGTACTGTTGCTATTGCAATGGCCATAAAATACACACCAACCTCGGTGGTTGCTTTAATTTCCACAGACTATCGGCTTAGCAGATCGGCCACATTGATGCATCCTCGCCTATATTCCCATATGAACAAGAACCGGCTCAGGTATTCGCTCCAACGCGCCTGTCGTCTTGACAGGTTCGGTTTTGTTTGGAAAAACACCAATGGGTTATGGTCGGTCACGACCGTCACAACCCCTCGAGCACCCTCAAGGTAGCAACACCACATCTTGAAAGCGTGTACTACCACAAGGAGTTCTTGATCCCCAGTCGTGTACCGCGTTTCTGTGGGGGTGAGCTTCCTGGTCTCATACGCAATTAGGTGACCGTTCTACATGAGGACAACTCAAAGTCCTACTACCGATGCATCACATCGAACCTCCCACGCTTACGATGGATCTGGAAGAGATGGGACAGGCGTTGTGGATAGAAGCTCTTTGACTTTGATGAAAGCGTTCTCGCAATCAGATGTCCATTCCCAGTGCACGTCTTTTTGCGTGAGCCTGGTTAGCGGTGCTACCAGAGTCAAATACCCTTGCATAAACCATCAAAAGTAGTTTGCAAGGTCAAAGAAATACCGAATGTGCTCAACGTTATCCGGGCATGGCCAGTCTACAACGGCTTGGACCTTTTGTGGGTCTACACAGATGTCGTCCTTGTCAACGATGTGTCTAAGGTATTCGGGCTCATCTCATGCAAACTTGCAATTGCTCACTTTTGCATAGAGCTTCTGTTCCTGAAGGATTGTGAAGATTTTGTGCAGATGTTCTATGTGCTCTTCCATTTATTTGGAGAAAACCAGGATGGCGTCTAGGTAAACCAAGACAACTAGCCGAGTTACTTGGTGAATGTTCGCTTCATTTCTTCTTGGAAGGTTGCCCGGTATTTGTAAGCTGGAAGCCTAACACGCAAAATTGATGTGCGTTTGAAAAAATGTGGTTTTGGGCACATCATCCTCCATCCTACGGATTTGATGGTACCCTTGAGACAAATTCAAGGACAAAAATACTTTTTCCCATTGGAGTTGGTCAAAAAGGTCCTCAATCCGCTCTAAAGGAAATCGATTTTTCACCATCTGCTTGTTCAACGCTCATGAATCCATGCACATGTGTAAACCACGGTCCTTTTTGTTCACAAAAAGGATCGGCGTACCGTATGGCGAGCTACTTGGCCCGATCCATCCTTTTGCAAGGTATTATTTCATTTGGCGTTTGGCCTCTCGCCTTTCTGTTGGACTAAGGGGATACATGGGCCTGAACAGAGGAGTCGCCTCCGGTTGCAGCAGAATTGTGTGACACATGTGTCTTTCTAGTGGAAGCCCAACTGGTAGGTCTTAGAATACATCCAAGAACTCCACCAATGGAGATTTGATCTCTTGTGGCATGTCTTCCTTCACGTCATCCTCCACTTTCTGTAGCTGAGCCAAGAAATATCGACAACCTTGTTGAATATATCTCTTGACCTGCATCAAAGACAAGCTAGCATAGACTTTGAGTCAGGTCGGCGATAATTCTGTACTCATAATCAACGTAAAGCGACACTGTCCTTTTCGGAGGGTCAAGCACTTTGAATCAAAGTACATTTGAGCCTCGTTTTCACATAGCTAGGGATTGCCTAGCACCACATCAAACAGGTCAAGAAGATTGAGTACCTTTAACGTGACACTCTGTGTGTACCCTTGAATACACATTTTTACTTTACAAGTACCGATCATGGGTACTTTACGGTTGTCACCGACAACAACTGCGCCATTCGATGGTTTGTACTTTAGGCCAACCTGTTGAGTAAAGCCAAGGTTAACAAAGAAGTCATCTCCTCCAGTGTCAGCAAGTACGTTCACGGGAGTACCCGGTAGGTATCCTTTGAACTGCTTCTTCATATTGCCTCCACTCTTCCGAGTGAACAGGGTCACCAATGACAAGCCAAGTTTGTGATCAACACGGAATATAGACTGTGGACGTCGCAATTCCCATTTTTCACCTACTCTGCTCCACATCTTGTGGACACGTGTGCATTTGGCTAGCACCTTCTAGTCTTTATATTTTATAGGGTCAAAATCGTTGAATAAAGGTACCGCGAACGTGATTGAACTCATCGCTTTGAGGGCGTTTGCTTCAATCACTGTGTTACACAATTCTTGCACACTGGTTGGTGTCACCACCACTAAGAAGGTTCGGTCATGCATCTCATCCGGTGATCTAAGATTAAGTGGACAATGTCGATGAGTACACTCGTGATACAGTTTTACCCTTTAGTGGTCCCCACTAAGGGGACTACTCAAGAGGTGGAGAAAACCCGCCCCACGGCCTTGTCCGTTACAACGGCAGGGCCCATTGGCGCGATCGCGACCCTGTCCACGACCGTGTCCGTGGCCTCCTAATGCACCCTCCCCACGAGGTGTTGCTGCTACGGCTAACACCACAGGCACTTATCCACCACCAGCAGCCTCAAGGCACTGAGCCCTAAAGTGACCAGGCTGCATACAGTTGTGGCAGAGTCCGTCGCGGAATGTTGTGTTGCAATGCTCACGTGTCGCCTGCAGTTCGTCATTGTCGCGGCTGAACTTGTGGTTTGGGGTCCTGTACCCGCCAGTCTTCTTGAATGGAGGGTTTGCAGGCTGCTTGCCCTTGGCCCCGCCCCGCTGCCCGGCTGCTCCTCTTGCCCGCGCAGCGTCCAAGCGCATGTCGTTGTCTTGCTGTGCATGCACGTTCGGCCGTGTGTCTGAGTAGTGCTTTGGGTTCGCCAAGTACACGTCACTCATGTAGTCCTGCAATGCTCTCCAGCTTGTCCAAGCCTGGCCAGTTTGTCGTTGTGGTGGTCTTGTCCTTGAGCTTCTCGCTGGAAAGACCATAATGCAAGTACTCCAAGAGCATGCACTCCGGGTACTTGCAGGTCTGAGTTCCATCACACTCGGTGAAGCTTTCGGCTTCCTTCACGAGTACGGTGAACTTGCTCAAGTAGGCTTTCAGCGAGCTACCCAACTGCCTGAAGTCCTTGATTTTGTGGAAGGCGCACTGTGCCTCCTCATGCTGGGTGCACTTCTTACACATAATCACACAGAAAGCATCCCACGACATGGGCTGCCACTCGATGTGCGGTTGGTGCATAGTCCACTCCTTGACCACATACTTCAAGAGCTTGTCTTCAAGTCGTATCGTGGCAAGGTCGCCCCACTGGTTGAGTGGAGCCTTGTGAACACGTAGAACATCCTCCATGCGATTCAGCCAGTCGGTCAGCTTCACGCCCTTCCGGGAGATCTCCACACTATGGAGGAAAGACATGTTCATGACCGGTCCCAAAGTCGTCGAGGTAGGCAAGTCTTTGTTGCCACCGGCAGTGGCATCAGCAACTACGGCATGCTGCACTTGCTGCTACATCAACACCTGGGTCATGCTCTACAACACCATGTCAAGGTCGTTGCATCGATGACTTTCCTCATGGGCGGCCCGGCGTTGCTGCTAGCGATCACGGCCAAGGTCCATGATGCTCTGCCCGACGTGGGCTAGTAGGTTGGTGAACGCAAACTTGAGCTCTGATGCCGTTAGAGCATCAATGATAGCCTCCAGGGCCTCATGTTGTCCGTGCACCTTTACCCATTGCAAGAGGATACGGTTTGCATACACACCGCCATGGAGTTCCACCTTTTGGGGTTCGCTCGAGTGGGCACTATCCTACCCCATTGCGGCCACATCGTAAGAAGGGGGGTCCGCCTCCACTCCTCCGAGTGGTACTGTACCTCCACCGTCGGTGGTGATCTTGAGTCGGCCCGCCGCCTCAATAGAAAACTCTGCAAGCCTACGGCAGTCATCGCGAATTGCCTTCGCGATGACGTCATCCGGCTCGTCCTTGTGGGAACTACCCACGTGGCAACTTTTGGCGCCTTTGCTACTCCCAACAATCTTGCTGCCATCGGGAGCATCAGGCGATGCGGCAAGCGCCTTACCCTTCTCGAGCAATCAGCACGAGTTCGTCGCACGACGATGGCGATGGTCGCAATCTTCGTCACCTTCGCCTTCATCGGCGTCGTGCTCTTCGTTGGGGTCCTCCTCCGAGAGATCCTCCTCCATCGCATCGTCCCTCACATGGGGGTTATCCACGTGCGCGTCGACGTGCTCATCGAGCACCTTTTCGGCCTCCGCATGCTTCTTGGTGTCACCGACGTTGGCGTCTGTTGCCTTAGGCGGTACGGTTGTCTTAGGCAGTACGGTTGCCTTTGGATAGACATCCATGCTCACAGCAACGGCTCCCAAAATTTGGATTCCGCCAAGGACGCGTGGTCTGGCCGTCACCACCTCGCCCTTGTTGGTCTTAGATGGTCCGACACTTGCCATCTTGTCACCCGTGCAACTAGCACGTGAAGACCGTTGTGAGGATCACCCCACAACTTTGAGGAGGAATCGCCTCCTAATGCCACGCTGTCACACTCGGTGAGGCATTTACAAAATTAATTTCTATTTTCCTAGGCCGCCACGTTGGTACAAAGGGTGTGGATTTTGGAACTAGTCTTCCTAAACCGTGACTCACAACGATTGGCAAGGACTAGTACCTAAGAAAATAGAATACAAGGGAATGACAAAAACAAATGTGTGTGTCCCTCACAAAACAAGCACAAACAATGAGTAAGGAGATCTAGTAAGTCCTAACAACTCCTTCAATCTCTCTTCTAACTTCTTGTCCTCCCTTTGCCTTCTTGTCTTCCTTGACCTCCTCATGAATTAGAATACCATCCATTCCCACAGACATGCCATACATACCTGCATTCATGCCATACATACCTACATGTATATCATACAAACCCGCATGCATGCCATACATTCTTGCATGCATGCCATACATACCTATATGCATGCCATACATACCTGCATGCATGCCATATAAACTTGCATGCATGCTATACAGACCTACATGCATTCCCTACATAGCTCCATGTAAACCATATATACCTGCATACATGATATACGTACCTGCATGCATGCCATACATTCCTGCATGCATGCCATACATGCCTGCATGCATTCCATACATACTTGCATGCATGCCACACATACCTGCATGCATGCCATACATACCTTCATGCATGCCATATACACCTGCATGCATGCGATATATACGTGGATGCATGCCATACATACCTGCATGCCTGCCATACATACCTACATGCATGTCATACATACTTACATGCATGCCATACACAGCTGAATGCATGTCATACATACGTGCATGCATGCCATACATACCTGTAAACATGCCATACATATCTGCATGCTTGACATACATACGTGCATGCATGTCATACATACCTGCCAGCATGCCAAACATACCTGCATGCATGTCATATAGACCTGCATGCATGCCATACATTCCTAAAGACATGGCATACATACTTGCATGCATGCCATACATAGAGGCATGCATGCCATACATACTTGCATGCATGCCATACATACCTGCATGCATGCCATACATACAAACATGCATGTCATACATACCTGCATGCATGGGAGACATACCTGCATGCATGGCATACATTCCTATGTGCATGCCATACATACCAGCATGCATGCCATTCATACCTGCATGCATGCAATACATACCTTCATGCATGCCATACATATCTGCATGCATGCCATACATACCTCCATGTATGCCATACATACCTTCATGCATGCCATACATACCTTCATGCATGCGATACATACCTGCACACATGCCATACATACGTGCATGCATGTCATACATACTAACATGCATGCCAAACATTGCTGCATGCATGCCATACATACCTGCATACATGACATACATACCTCCATGCATACTATACATACCTACATGCATGTCATACATACCTACATGCATGCCATACATACTTGCATGCATGGCATACATTCTTGCATGCATGTCATGCATACCTACATACATGCCATATATACCTAGATGCATGCCACACGTTCGTGTATGCATGCCATACATACTTGCATACATGCCATACATACGTGCATGCATGCCATACATTCGTGCATGCATGCCATTACATACCTGCATGCATCCCATACACACCTGCATGCATGCCATACATATCTGCAAAGATGCCATACATACTTGCATGCATGCCATACATACCTTCCTACATGTAATACATACATGAATGCATACCATACATACCTGGTTGCATGCCATACAGACCTGCACACATACCATACCATACATACCATACCTTACATACCTCCATACGTGCCATACATACCTGCATGCATGTCATACATACCGGCATGCATGCCATGCATACCTTCATGCATGCCAAACATACCTGCATGCATACCTTACATACCTGAGTACATGCGGTACATACTTGCATGCATGCCATACGTTCCTGCATGTAAGCCATACGATCCTACATGCATGCCATACATACGTACATGCATTCCATATATACCTGCATGCATGCCATACATACCTGCATGCATGCCATACCTCCTTCAATGCATGCCATATATACCTACATACATGTCATACATACATGTATGCATGCCATATATACGTGCATGCATGCCCTACATACCTGCATGCATGTCATAGATACCTCCATGCATGCCATGTGTACATGCATGCATGCCATACATACCTACATGCATGCCATACAAACCTCCATGCATGCCATACGTACGTGCATGCATGCCTTACATTCCAGCATGCATGCCATACATACCTACATGCATGTCATACATACTTGCATGCTTGCCATACATACGTGCATGCAAGCCATACACACATGCATGTATGCCATACATACCTACATGCATGCCATACATACCTGGATACATGCCATACATACTTGAATGCATGCCATACATACCTCCATGCATTCCATGCATACCTATATGCATGTTATACATACTTCTATCCATGCCATACATACCGGCATGCATACCAAACAGGCCCGCATGCATGCCATACATACCTGCATGCATGCCACACATTCTTGTATGCATGCCATAGATACTTGCATGCATGCCATACATACCTGTGTGAATGCTAGACGTACCTGCATTCATACAATACGTACCAGCATGCGTGGCATCCATACCTGCATACATTACATATATACGTGCATGCATGGCATACATACCTGCATGCATGCCATTCATACCTACATGCATTTCATACATACGTTCATGCATGCCATACATACCTACATGCATGCCATATATACCTGCACACATGCTTACATACCTGCATGCATGCCATACATACCTCATGCATGCCATACATACTTGCATGCATGCCATACAAACCTGTGTGCATGCCATACCTACGTGCAGGCATGCAATACATAACTGCATGCATGTCATACATACCTACATGCATGCAATACAAACCTCCATGCATGCCATACATGCCTGTGTGCATGCCAAACATACCTACATGCATGTCATACAAACCCGGATGCATTCCATACATACCTGCATAAATGCCATACATTGATGCATGCATGCCATACATACTTCCATGCATGCCATATAAACCTGCCTGCATGCTATACAGACCTGCATGCATGCCCTACATACCTCCATGTAAGCCATACATACCTGCATGCATGCAATACATACCTGCATACGTGCCATATATACCTGAATGCATGCCATACATAACTGCATGCATGCCATACATACCTGCATGCATGCCATACATACCTCCATGCATGCCATACATACATGTATGCATGCCAAACATACTGGAATGCATGCTATACATACCTACAAACATGCCATACATATCTGCATGCTCAACATACATACCTGCATGCCTGTCATACATACCTACATGCATGCCATACATACCTGCGTGCATGTCATATAGACCTGCATGCATGCCATACATTCCGACACACATGCCATACATGCTTGCATGCATGCCATACATACCAGCATGCATGCCATACATTCTTGCATGCATGCCATACATACTTACATGTATGTCATACATACAAACATACATGCCATACATACCTGCATGCATGCCATACATATCTTCATGCATGCCATACATACCTGCATGCATGTCATATAGACCTGCATGCATGCCATACATTCCGAAACACATGCCATACATGCTTTCATGCATGCTATACATACCGGCATGCATGCCATACATAATTGCATGCATGCCATACATACTTGCATGCATGTCATACATACAAACATGCATGCCATACATACCTGCATGCATGGCATACATGTCTTCATGAATGCCATACATACCTTCATGCATGCCATATATACCTACATGCATGTCATACATACCTGCATACATGTCATACATACCTCCATGCATGCCATATATTTCTGCATACATGCCATACACACCTGCATGCATGACATACATACTTCTATGCATGCCATACATACCTTCATGTATGTCATACATACCTACATGCATGGTATACATACTTGCATGCATGCCGTACATGCTTGCATGCATGTCATACATACCAGCATGCATTTCATCTATTCCTAGATGCATGCCACACGTACGTGCATGCATGAAATACGTACTTGCATGAATGCCATACATGTTTGCATGCATGCCATACATACTTACATGCATGCCATTACATACCTGCATGCATGCCACACACACCTGCATGCAAGACATACACAACAACATGCATGTCATACATACCGGCATGCATGCCATACATATCTTCCTTCATGCAATGCATACATGAATGCATACCACACATACCTGGTTGCATGCCATACAAACCTGCATATGTACCATACTATACAGATCTGCATACATACCATACCATACATACATCCATTCATGCCACACATACGTACATGCATGCCATACTTACCGGCATGCATGCCATGCATTCCTTCATGCATGTCAAACATACCTGCATGCATGCCATACATACGTGCATGCATATGATGCATACCTACGTGCATGCGGTACATACCTGCATGTAAGCCATACATACCTACATGCATGCCATACATACATACATGCATACCATACGTACCTGCATGCATGCCATACATACCTGCATGCATGCCATACATACCTGCATGCATGCCATACATACCTGCATGCATGTCAAACATACCTCCATGCATACCATACATATAGGAATGCATGCAACACATACCTCCATGCATGCCATAAATACATCCATGCACGCCATACATACCTCCATCCATGCCATACACACTTGCATACATGCCATACATACCTACATGTATGCCATGCATATGTGCATGCATGCCATACATATGTGCATGCATGCCATACATACATGCATCTCCATGCATACTTGCCTGCATGCTATACATACCGTTATGCATGCCATAGATACCGGCATGCATGCCATACATACGCGCATGCATGCCATACATACCTGCATGCATGCCATACATTCTTACATGCATGCCATAGACACTGGCATGCATGCCATACATACCTACGTGCATGCCATACGTACCTGCATGCATGCCATGTGTACATGCATGCATTCCATACAAACCTGCATGCATGTCATACATACCTCCATGCATGCCATATGTACCTACATGCATGCCATCCATACCTGTATACATGCTATAGTACATGCATGGATGTCATGCATATGTGCATGCATGTCATACATACCTGCATGCATGGCATACATACCTGCATACATGCCATATCTATCTACATGCATTCCATACATACATGTATGTATGCTATACATACTGGCATGCATGCTAGACATAGCGGCATGCATGCCATACATACGTGCATGCATGTTATACATACCTGCATTCTTGTCATATCTTCTTGTATGCATGCCATACATACCTTCATGCATGCCATACATACTTGTGTGCATGCCATACATACCTGCATGCATGCAATACGTACGTACATGCATGCCATAAGTACCTGCATGCATCCCATACATACCTGCATGAATGCCCTACAAACCTGTATGTATGCCATACAGACTTGCATACATGCCATACATACGTACATGCATTCCATGCATCCTAGCATGCATGCTTTACATACCTGGATCCATGCCATACATACTGGCATGCATGCCATATATACCAGTATGCATTTCAAACATACCATCATGCATGCCATACATACTTACATGCATGCCATAGATATGTGCATGCATGCCATACATACCTATGTGCATGCCATACGTACCTGCATGCATGCCATACGTACCTGCATGCATGCCATACATACCTGCATGTATGCCATACATACCTGTAAGCATGCCATACATACGTGCATGCATACCCTACAAACCTACGTCCATGCCACACATACTTGCATGCATGTAATACATACGTGCATGCATATCATACATACCTTAATGTATATCATACATACTTGTATGCATCCCAGACATACCTGCATGTATGCCATACGTACCTGCGAGCATGCTATACCTGCATGTATGCCATGCATATGTGCATGTATGCCATACATATGTGCATGCATGCCACACATACTTGCATGCATGCCATTCCTACTTGCATGCATGCCAAACAAACCTACATGTAATCCATACATACCTACATGCATGCCGTACATACCTACATGCATACTAAACATACTTTCATGCATGCCAAACATACCAACATGCATGCCATATATACCTTCATGCATGTCAAACATACCTTCATGCATGCCATACATACTTGCATGCATGCCATACATACCTGCATGCATGCCATACATACCTGCATGCATGCCATAAATACCTACATGCACTCCATACATACTTGCATGCATGCCATACATAGCAGCAAGCATGCCTTATTTACCTGCATGCATGTTATACATACTTGCATGCATGCCATACAGCTGGCATGCATGCCATACATACTGGCATGCATGCCATATATACGTTCATGCATGCCATACATATCCTCGTGTATACCATACGTACCTTCATGCATGCCATACATACGTGCATGCATACCATATGTACGTACCTGCATGCATGACATACATACCTGTATGAATGCCATAGATACCTGTATGCATGCCATACATACCTGCATGTATGCCATATCCACCTCAATGAATAACATACATACTTGCATGCATGCCATACATACCTGAATGCATGCCATGCATACCTGCATGCATGCCAGACATACCTGCATGCATGCCACACATACATGGGTACATGTTATACATAACTCCATCCATGCCATACATACTTGCATGCATGCCATACATACCTGCATGCATGCCATACATACCTACATGCATGCCATACATACCTGCATGCGTGCATGCAATTCATACCTGCATGCATGCCATACATACCTGCATGCATGCTATACATACATGCATGCATGCCATATATACCTGCATGCATGCCATACATACCTGCGTGCATGCCATACATTTCTACATGCATGCCATGCATACTTGCATGCATGCCATACATACTTGCATGCATGCCATACATACCTGCATGCATGCCATACATATCTTAATGCATGCCATACATACCTGCATGCATGCCATACATAGTTGCATGCATACCATACATACGTGCATGCATGTGATACATTCTTCCATGCATGCCATACATATCTACATACATGTCATAGATTCCTGTATACATGCCATAGATATCTTCATTCATGTCATAAGTACCGACAAACATGCCATAGATTATTGCATACATGCCATACATTCCTGTATACATGCCATATATACCAGGACATGTGCCATACGGGCCTAAATACATTCCACATAGACCTGCATACATACCATAGACCTGTATACATGCCATACAGACCTGTATATATACCATACCATACAGACGTGCATACATACCATACCATACAAACGTGCTTACATACCATACCAGACAAGCCTTCATATGTATCATACCCTACAAACTTGCATACATACCATACTATACAGACCTGCATATATACCATACTAGACAGACATGCATACATACCATACCACAGAGACATGCACACACGCCATACCAATACCATACCATTTAGACATGCATACATACCATACCATATAGACAAACATACATACCTTACTAAACAAACATGCATACATACCATACCATACTGACATGCATACACACCATGTCATACATACTTGCATACGTACTATTACACACATACATGCATACGTACGAAACCAAACAGATTTTTATCTGTACCATACCATATGGACATGCATACGTACCATACCATATAGACATGCATACGTCCCATACTTTACAGACATGCATAGGTACCATACCATACAGACATGCATACGTACGAAACCAAACAGATTTTTATCTGTACCATACCATATGGACATGCATACGTACCATACCATATAGACATGCATACGTCCCATACTTTACAGACATGCATAGGTACCATACCATACAGACATGCATACGTACCATACCATAGAGACATGCATACGTACCATACCACATAGTCATGCATACGAATCATATCATACAGACATGCATACATCCCATACCATACGGACATGCATACGTACCATACCATAGAGACATGCATACGTACCATACCACATAGTCATGCATACGAATCATATCATACAGACATGCATACATCCCATACCATACGGACATGCATACGTACCATACCATAAAGACATGTATATGTACCATACCATACAGTTATGCATACATTTCATACAGACATGCATACGTACGATATACACATGCATACATACCATAACTACATGCATACACTCCATACATACATGCATATATACCAAACAAACATGCGAACAACCATACATGCATGCATGCACACCATATAGACATGCATACATATCATATGGAGATGCATACATATCATCTAGCCATAAAAAGCAAACACTAGTTTGTTTTTTCTTAGGAAAATAGATTTTTTCAAGAAAAATAACTTTTTGGTCACCTCACTTGTTTTGCTTTTTTTCATCTAATATTAAAAAATTTGGCTAGTTATTGTCCACCTCTTCTGATTACGTTAAAGCTTCTAAGATGTTGAATCGAAGCAAACCATTGAGAAGAAGACTTTCTTCATGTACTATAAGATAACCTTCTATAGAATCAGATTTTGATAGTGGAATAAAAAAAATGAACTGTAATAATTTTTTAGAAAATAGTTTCTATTTCACTATTAGATTTTAATAATAAAATGTATTTGTTCCAATAGTTTCATGTGCCAATCTATAACAACCTTGTAAAAACATATTATTGGGTGTTGAATCTTGAGCAAAGAGAATACGTTCTTTTCATATTTAACTCGATAGATATGAAAGTTGTTTGTGTTTAGGAGTAGATTCTCTCAGTATTTCCTTTTGTATTCTGATTTTGACTAAATAACAAAAATTTGCTTTTAGTTCGTATGATTTATAGCCATTTTCTCAAATCAGAAAATAAAATTTCTCGGTGACGTAACATATCTACTTACAGTACGTTACGGAGTCCACCGTTTTACGGGTTTTATCATATTTTTATTTTGTTTTGTATTATGTTTGTCATATTTACCTTGGAAAATCTAAGACAAAGGTACCCGTCCTTACAATTTTTTCTTTCCATTCTATTCTTTGTTAACTATTTTACTGATTGTTGGTCTTTTCACTTTATTGATATTAAAAATGTCTTCCTTTGTTTCACACTGTTTCATTTTTCATTGATAAAATTGATCAATATCTGAATGAGAGTACAAGCATGTAAAGATGAAATTTTCAAAGTTTAGCTAGTTTTTCTCATTGTTAGAAAAATCCATGGTAATTTAAAAAAAATATTTTCATGTAGTTTTGAAATTCAATTTGTTTCATACAGTTTTTTTTATAAAACATTGCAAGGAATTTGTTTCTAGCATCGTTTGACTATTTGACTCCAATCATTAGGATATATTCTATTCTAAAACATAAACGATGGGGTACATCCTAAAATATTTTAATCATTATTTTCAATGTTGATGTGTAATAGTTTCAAGTTGATACCTCCATAACAAATATTGCTCTCATGAATACATTTCCAGATTTTTCTTGCCTGCATCCATGTCGTACATACCTGCTTGCATGCCGTACATACCTGCAAACAAACCACACATACTTCCATGCATGTTATACATACCTGTATGCATGCCATACATACTTGCATGCATGCCAGAACTTCATGCAAGATGCCATACATACCTGCATGCATGCCATACATACCTGCATGCATGGCATACATGCCTACATTCATGCCATACATATCAGCATGCATGCCATGTATACCTGTATGCATACCATACATACCTGCATGCATGCAATACATACCTCCATACATGCCATGCTTACCTGCATGCATGCCATGCATATCACCATGCATGCCCTATATACCTGCATGCACACCATACATTCTTCCATGCATGTCATACATATTTGCATGCATGCCATACATACCTGCATGCATGCCATACATACCTTCATGCATGGCATACATACCTGCATGCATGCCATGCATACGTGTAAGCGATACATACCTTCATGCATGCCATACAAACCGGAATGCATGCTATACATACCTGAATACATGCCATACATACCTGTATTCATGCCATACGTACATGCATGCATGCCATCTATATCTCCATACATGCCATACATATCTGCATACATGCCACACATACCTCCATGCATGCCATACATACCTCCATGCATGCCATACATATTATATGGATACCATACATACCTGCATGCATTTCTTACATACATGCATGCATGCCATACTACTAACATGCATGCGATACATACCTGCATGCATGCCATACATACCTGCATGTTAGCAATACATACCTACATGAATACCATACATACCTGCATCCATGCCATACATACCTGAATGCATGCCAAACATACCTGCATGCATGCCATACATACCTGCATGCATGCCATACATACCTACATATATGCCATACATACCGGCATTAATGCCATACAAACATGCATGCATGCCATACATACCTCCAAGCAAGTCATACGTACATGCATGCATCCGATACATATCTGCATGCATGCCGTACTTACCAGCATGCATGCCATACATACCTACATGTATGCCATACGTGCGTGCATGCATGCCATACATGCATCCATGCATGCCCTTTATACCTACATGAATGTCATACATACCTCCATGCATGCCATACATACATGCATGCATGCCATACATACTGCATGCATGCCATACATACCTTCATGCATGCCATACATATCTGCATGCATGCCATATATACATGCATGCATGCCATTCATACCTGCATGCATACCACGCATAGCTGCATGCATGCCTTGCATACCTACGTGCTTGCATGCCATGCACACCTGCATGCATACCACGCATACCTCCATGCATGCCATGTATACCTACATACATGCCATACATACCTGCATGCAAACCATACAAACTTACATGCAGGCCATGCATAAGTTCATGCATGCCATACATATCGGCATGCATGCGATACATACCTACATGCGTGTCATACATACCTGCATGCATGCCTTACATATGTGCATGCATGCCATACACATATACATGCATGCCATAAATATCTTCATGCATAACATACATACTTGTATGCATGCTATACATATCTGCATGCATGCCATACATACCTACATGCATGCCACACATACCTACATGCATACCATACATACATGTATGCATGCCATACATACCTGCATGCATGCCATACATACCTTCATGCATGCCTTACATACGTGCATGCACGCCATACATACGTACATGCATGCCGTACATACCTGCATGCATGAAATACATAACTAAATGCATGCGATACATACATGCATGCATGCCATACATACCTGCACGAATTCCATACATACCTCCAAGTATGCGATACATACCTGCATGCATGTCATACATACCTGGATGTAAGCAATGCATATGTGCATGCATGCCATACATACCGACATACATGCCATACATACCTCTATGCATGCCATACATATCTACAAGCCTGCCATGAACTCCTAATGCATGGCATACATACCTGCGTACATGCCATACATAACTGCATGCATAACATACATACGTGCATGTATGTCATACATACCTACACGCATGCCATGCAAACCTGCATTCATGCCATATATACCTGTATGCATGCCATATATACCTACATGCATGCCATACATACCCGCATGCTTGCCATACATACCTACATGCATGCCATGCGTTCCTCCATACAAAACATGTATACCTACATGCATGCCATACATACCTGCATACATCCCATACATACCTGCATACATGTCATTCAAACCTGCATGCATGCCATAGATACCTGTATGCATGCCAAACCTCCTTGCGTACATGCCACACATACCTGCATGCATGCCATCCGACGTGCATGCATACCATAAATGTGCATACGTGCCATACGTACCTGCATGCATGCCATACATACCTGCATGCATGCCAAACATATCAGCATGCATGCCATACATACCTGCATGCATGCGTTACGTACCTGCATACATGCAATACGTACCAGCATGCATGCCATACATACCTGCATGCATGCAATACATATCTGCATGCATGCCATACATACCTGCATGTAAGCCATACGTACCTACCAGCATGTCATACATACCTGCATGCATGACATACATAGCTGCATACATGCCATACATACCTACATACATGCCATACCTACCTGCATGCATGCTAAACATATCTAAATGCATGCCATATATGTGCATGCATGTTAGACATACCTGCATGCATGCCATGCATACCTTCGCGCATGCCATACATACTTGTATGCATTACATACATACGTGCATGCATGCCATACATACTTGCATGCATGCCATTCATACTTGCATGCATGACATACATACCTACATGCATGCCATAAATACCTCATGCATGCCAAATAAACTTGCATGCATGCCATACATACCTGGGTGCATGCCATACGTACCTGCATGCATGTCCTACATACGTGCATGCATGCCTAAATACCTGCATGCATGCCATACATACCCACGTGCATACCATACATACCTGCATGCACGTCATACTTACCTGTATGCATGCCATACATACATGTATGCATACCATACATGTGTGCATGCATGCCATACATAACTGTATGCATGTCATACATACGTGCATGCATGCCATAAATACCTGCATGCATGACATACATATCTGCATATATGTCACACAAACCTGCATGTATGCCATACACACTTGCATGCATATCATGTATACCTGCATGCATGCCATACATACCTGCATGCATGCCATACATTCCTACATACATCCCATACATACCTGCATGCATGCCATATATACCTATATGCATGCCATGCATACCTATATGCATGCCATACATATCTGCATGCATGGCATACATCTTTACATACATGCCATACATACCTATCTGCATGCCATACATACCAACATTTATGTTAAACATATCTACATGCATGTCATACACAACTGCATACATGCCATACGTACCTTCGTGCATGCCATACATACTAGCATACATGCCATACATACCTGCATGCATTACATACATACATGCATGCATGACATACATACCTGCATGCATGCCATTCATACCTCATGCATGCCATATAAACTTGCATGCATTCCAAACAAACCTGCGTGCATTCCATAGATACCTACATGCATGCCATGAGTACGTGCATATATGCCTACATTCCTACATGCATGCCATACATACCTGCATGTTTGCCATACTTACCTATATGCATGCCATACATACCTATATGCATGTCATACATACGTGCATGCATGCCATACATAAATGCATGCATGTCATACATACCTGCATACATGCCATAAATACCTGCATGAATGCCATACATACCTGCATGCATGCCATACATACCTCCATGTATGCCATACATACTTGCATGCATGCCATACATACTTGCATGCATGCCATACATACCTGCATGCATGCCATACATTCCTACATACATGCCATACATATCTGCATGCATGCCATATATACCCACATGCATGCCATGCATACCTTTATGCATGTCAACATACCTGCATGCATGCCATACATACCTGCATGCATGCTATATACACCTGCATGCATGCCATACATACCTCCATGTAAGCCATACATACCTACATACATGCCATACATACCTGCATTCATGCCATACATACCTGCATGCATGTCATACATACCTGGATACAAGTCATAGATACCTGCATGCATGCCATACATACCTCATAGATACCTGCATGCATGCCATACATACGTGTACGCATGCGACACATAGCCGCGTGCATCCCATACATACCTGCACGCATGCCATACACAACTACATGCATGCCATACAAACCTGCATGCATGCCATACATTCCTACTGACATGCCATACATACTTGCATGCATGCCATATATACCGGCATGCATATCATACATACTTGCATGCGTTCCGTACATACATGCATGCCTGCCATAAATACCTTCATTCATGCGATACATACTTTCATGCATGTCATAGATACATGCATGCATGCCATACATTCCTGCATGCATGCCATACATACCTGCATGCATGACATACACACTTGCATGCGTGCAATGCATCCCTACATGCATGCCATACATACCTGCATGCATGCCATACATACTTGCATGCATACAATGCACACCTGCATGCATGCTATACATACTTGCCTGCATGCCATACATACCTACATGCGTGCTATACATACCTGCATGCATGCCATACATATTTTCATCCATGCATGCATACTTACATGCATGTCATACATACCTTTATGCATGCTTTACAAACCTGCATGCATGCCATATATACCGGCATGTATGCTATACATACCTGCATGCATGTCATGCATACCTGCATGCATGCCATAGATATTTTCATGCATGCCATACATAGCTGCATGCATGCCATACATACCTGCGTGCATGACATATGTACCTGTATCCATGCTATACGTACTTGCATGCATTACATACGTACCTACATGCATTCCATACATACCTGCATGCATGCCATGCATATTTGCATGCATGCCATACATACCTGAATGCATGTCATACATACCTGCATGCATGCCATATGTACCTACATGCATACTATACATATCTGCATGCATGCCATACATAGTGGCATGCATGCCATACATACGTGCATGCATGCCATACATGCTTGTATGCATGCCATACATATCTCCATACATCATAGATACCTGCATCCATGCCATAGATAATTACATACATGCCATAGGTACCTGCATGCATCCGATAGATGATTGCATACATGCCATACATACCTGTATACATGCCATACAGACATGAAAACATGCCATCCAAGCCTGCATACATTCCATGTAGACTTGCATGCATACCATACACCTGTATACATACTATACAGACCTGTATACATACCATACCATACACACCTGTATACATCCCACACCATACAAACGTGCATACATACCAAACCATACAAATGCGCATACATACCATACCACACAAACCCGCATATATACCATACCATACAGACCTGCATATATACCATACCACACAGATATACATACATACCATACCACAAAGACATGCATACATACCATACAAATATTATACCGTTTCAACAAGCATACATACCATGCTCTATAGACATGCATACATATCTTACCATACAGGCATGCATACATACCATACCATATAGACATGCATACATACCAGATCATATTGACATGTATCCATATTATACCATACAGACATGCATACGTACCATACCGATCAGACTTGCATACGTACCACACCATGTGGACATGCATACGTACCATATCATAAAGACATTCATACGTACCATACTGTACAGACATGCATAGGTACCATACCATACAGTTATGCATACGTACCATACCATACAGACATGCATACATACCATACCATACAGACATGCATACGTACAATACCATACACACATGCATACGTCTCATACCATACAGACATGCATACGTACCATACCATACAGACATGCATACGTACGATAACATACAGACATGAATACCTTTCATACAAACATGCATATGTAGGATACATATATGCAGACATACCATACATACATGCATACATACCATACATACATGCATACATACCAAACATGCATACATACGTACCATACATACATGCATGCATATCCTACAGACATGCATACATACCATGCGGACATGCATACATATCATATAGACATGCATGCATGCAAACAGACATGCATGCATACATACAGACATGCATGCATACATACAGACATACATGCATAGATAGAGACATGCATGCATGCAGATAGACATACATGCATACATGCACACATGGATGCATACATGTAAACATGCATGCATACATACAGACATGCATGCGTACATGCATACATGCATGCATACATGCATACATGTATACATACATGCATAGATGCTTGCATACATGCACAGATACATACAGACATACATGCATATATGCATGCGTACATGCATACATGTATGCATACATGCATACATGTATGCATACATGCATAGATGCTTGTATGCATGCATCTGCGCAGATGCATGCATACATGTATGCATGCATGCATGCATGTAGGCATACATGCATGTATATGTGAATTCTCTTACATATTGTGAGGTCCTTGAACAAGTGATTTTCTTATCATAACATTCCACTCTCCTGTTCCTTTTACATGTAATAGACAAACAAAGCAAAATGAATTGAATATGTTTCTACTCTATTTTATCTAAATTTGTTTGTAAGCATCTAACCTTTCTCTGGCTTTCTCAATAGAGTGTCAAATTAAATTTAGAAAAGTGCAAGCTAACTATGTATTCTCAACAAACTAAATCTATTTTTATTTCATGTTGCGATCTAAAATCCTTTCATACAAACAAAATATTCTATTCTATGCATTGGCCATAGAAAACGGACACTAGTTTCTTTTTTCTAGGCAAATGGATATTTTACAAGAAAGATAACTTTTTAGTCACCTCACTTCTTTTGCATTTTTTCATCTAATATTGATTTTTTTGGCTAGTTATTGTCCACCTCTTCTGCTAAAGTGAAAGCTTTTAAGATTCTGAATTGAAGCAAATCATTGACAAGAAGACTTTCTTCATTTACTATAAGATAACCTTCTACATAATCAGATTTTGATAGTGAAATTAAAAAAATAAACTGAAAAATTTGTTAGCAAATATTTTCTATTTTATTATTAAATTTTACTATTGAAGCAATTATGTTATAAATAAAACGTTCGTCTTCTAACAGTTTAGTGTGCCAATCTTCTAACAACCTCATAAAAATGTATTATTGGGTGTTGAATCTTGAGCAAAGAGAATAAGTTCTTTTTACATTTTGCTAGATGGATCTAAAAGTTGTTTATGTTTAGGAGTAGATTCTTTCAATATTTGCTTTTACAGTGTGATTTTGACTAAAGTACAACAGTTTATTTTTAATCTTTATGATTTCCATCCATTTTATCAAATAGGAAAAATAATTACTCGGTGAAAAAATGTATCTTATTACATTCCATTACCGAGTCTGATGTTTTACGAAATTTATCAAGTATTACATTTTTTTTTACATTATATTTGTCATATTCACCTTGGGAAATCCAAGAAATGGTACCCGTTTTAACTAAAATAGTTTTCTTTCAACTTTATTCTTTTTTGTTGTTTTAGTGATTGTTGGTACTTCTAAACTTAATTGATAATAAAAACGTCCATCCTTGTTTCAGACTGTTTCTTTTTGCATAGATAAAATTGATCATTATCTGAATAACAGTACAAGCCTGTAAAGTTATGAAGTAAACATTAAATTTCCAAAATTTAGCTAGTTTTTGTCATTAATTAAAAACATCCATGGTACTATAAATAATTTATTTTCATAGGATTTTCCGATTTAAATAATTTTATACACATTTTTATAGAATATCAGGAGGATTATGTTTCCAATATCATTTCATTGTGTTAGTTTAATTATTAAAAGATATTTTATTCTTAAATATAAACAATGTAGTACACCGTGAAATACTGATGTGCAATAGTTAAGGTTGATAGTTCCATAATTTATTTTGTTTTCATTAATACATTTCCTAATTTTTCTTCAAAGAATTTTTGGAATTCTAAAATTTAATGCAAGAAGTAAGATGAGATCTACTTATCATTCTATCTTCTAAGATATTGCAACTAATGTATGCTTGAGATTAACTTTTTGTCATGAAATATATGAAGAAAAATGTCATATATAATAAAAACAATTGCTACTTACATAATTGTAAAAACCAAAGAAAATTCGGGATCCAATGTTGTACTAGAGCGCATAGGGTTATGTAGTCACAAACAAAGACATAGGCAATTTTGAGAATCAAGAGTATTATCCACTATATTTTCTCTAAAACAATTTTCCTCAAAACATGATGAATAATATCTTTTTATCTTCTCCTTTGTTTCAAAAATCTATTGAATGTGATTTTCCCCCGCAAACGTCCCATAGAATTACATTTGGAAGTCTACATTTGAAGTCAATGTTCATGGAACGTGCTTACATTATAATCATGTGTACATACGGTAATGATCCACAGACTATATTATGTAAATTCAACTTAACGAACGTCTGAAAAACAGGTCCAGAAACCAATGACAACTTGTTCCAACTTAATCCTAAAAAAGAACTTTGGAGCTTGTCCTCCGTAACAACCAGGGGCACACCACAAAGAAGAACAGAACTTTTACATCTGGTCCTGCTCGACCTTGTATGCGAGCGCATCTCGCATGGCTACCTCGGGAATATCAGTGTCCTTCGCTCCGAAGCGTATCACCGTGCGTTGCTCCCCACGATCCCTGCTGCTATAGCCCATCCACAAGTACAAAATGCTCGTTTGATTTCTGCTTAATGTGTAACCTCTCTGACCACTGACGACGACGACGAGTGACACAGGCTCCCAAGCCATTGTGCTCCAACGACTTCTCCACGTTCACTCCTGCTGTTGTCAAAGGATACCTTCGGTTTCCAACATTGCGCAAGACGCTGAAGCCATGAGCGATGTGTGTCGTTTGGATCTCATGGAAGCAGGCAGCAAGAGAAGAAAATGCGGAGCACCTGAATGGCCGGGACTACTGCTGTTGTTTCCAGTCATTGTGGTTTGGCTTCCTGGACACGAGGTAGGAATATGTTTGGAGTCTAGCTGCATGATGGGAGCCACGTATAGCACATCTGAATCAGGTTGTCCCTTGTCTGTCGTGCTCATAGTCTCGCCTAAGTTTACACTTCTTGCGTTTTCATCTTTGTGTAGTGCATGGTGAGTGAAGACGTGGATGACTGGGTTGATGGCCCGGAATGCGACACCTCTCACCACATGGAGGATGTGTAAAGGTCCAGCAGGCCGGTGTGGCCAAATCCGTCTACAAGGTTGCACACGGCTTGTGGTCGTGCCACCTGTTGTCTTCATCACTTTAGTTCCATCTTCAACATTTGAAAATTCCATATTGGGCCATCACAAATTCACTCACACTAACTGGACGTCTTGTTTTAAATGCACATGGCTAATACAGGTGACAGACTATATGAGTGACAGAAATAGAACCACAATGTTCTTATGTGCGACCCATCGTCGCAAAATACTTCAGTCGATAATGCACATTGTTGGGTGACGCTCAATGGTGTTGGTTTCCAAGATACGCTAAAAATACAACATGTTAGTCCAACCCGCAGAGTGCTGCTTTCCTCGTAAAACAACTCGTCCTTGGTCACTCTAAGTTAAACGCTACCGTTGCATCGCATCCACTTCTGTGCTGTGCTCTCCACCCAAGTACTGAAAGTGCCTCATTATACCTTTGCCTGTGCTGCGTTGTGTGACAGCGTGCATGGCGTGTGGTCTCACCTTCTTAAACAAGACAAACAAGGAGGAATTACAGTGTGAGACAAGTATGTTGAATGCTGCTTGGACTGCGCTGGTGACAAAGGTATGTGGATCGATGACTGAGATTGAATACATGCTTTTGTATGCAGTGGCCAGCAACCATTTTTGAATGCTTTGCTCATCCAATGACTCGATCCAATGTGCAATGGTGTTTGTTGCGTAAAGTGAATGCAGCTCTGAGGCGGTCATAGGCGCAGAGTGTGAAGAGTACTCCAAGTTGGCAACGGGAGCGATGAGCAGGGTACGGGGAATGGTCACAAGGGCATGCTGGTAGGAGATGAGACGGAAGAGCTTTAGGCAATCGCCAAAGAAGCTAGAGATTTCATCGTTTTCTTTGCGAAGTTCGAGAAAGCGGCAACAGCAACAACAGTAGTTTAAGCGGAAGGAACAAGAGGCAAGTTCCTCAATTCTTTACGCTGGCCCACAGAAATCTGGATGAATGGACAAGAACTGTGGAACATCTTGTAGTACGTAACCTGAGGGTTTGGGAGGACATGGACAAGGACATGATCATCGTGTTGGGAGCTCTTTTGATGGCAAAAGGAGTGGAGGGTGTTGCGCGAGCAGCGACAAAGGCTACATGACAGGACAAGCGATCAGAGTTATTCAGGAAGCAAGAGGTATCACATGCAGACACCAGTGCTCGTGTGGCTGCTGCTATTCACTTCCTATTGACTGGCAGTCTAGACAGAGAAAGATTCGGTGGAGGTGAGAAGAAAGGGAAAGAAGAATACCTGAGAGGATTGGAGAACATCTGTGCCGCTATTAGAGAGAAGGTGGGAGATGATGATGATGAGAGGGAAGATGCGGTGTTCGGAGTGGAGGCACTGAAAGAAGATCACGATGGCCATGATGGGACATTGCAATGGCTAAAGGAGGAGAATGAACGGTTGTCGTTCGATTGTGCTAGATTAAGGGAAATGATGAAGCGCAAGGACGAGGACAGGGATACAACACCAAAGTCAGAAGGATGTGGCGAACGTTAGTCTTCTGAGGAACATAAGGTGTGTGCTTGGATGTGTTTGATTTTGGATGAGCACTGAAGCTAGATTGTGCATGAACACGGTATCCTTTCTTTGTCATGTTCATTTAGCCCATAGCCACGTGCGCTCACTCATCATCACATCATAATTTTTTATGCAGCATACTGCATCAGTTATCATTCTTGAGTCTTTGTTCGCTCTAAGGCTGAGCCTCACAGAAGAGAGATTCGGGAAACTTTCTTTTCTGTCGTGTGGTATCCGTGTCCGTATAGACCTTTTTCCGTGGTTTGTGTTTGTTTCATCTCATCTTGGCGTGTCTCCTTCTCGTCTTGTAGAGGCAGCTAAACCCGGGGGCAAGGCAAGAGGACGGAGATGCTACAGCAATAGAAATGCTGCATCTTTAATTGTGTGACGTGGTGGCGACAACATAGACCTTACAGAAGGCACTGGAGGCGAAAGTGGAGCTGTTGAAGATGGCAGAGGCTGAGAAGGTAAAGCTGGAGAAGCGCATGCGTATTGTGGCTCTAAAGCATGAACGCAAACAAAACGTGCAGGCAATCTCCGTGAGGCCACAATTGCACACTTCAACTCCCCCGTGGGGGTGTTGATTCGGGATAGAGAGACTTTGTGTGCGTTGTGTTGTATTTTTGCCGTATGATTTTGAGTAGCCAGCAAACGTGCTCGTGATTTCTGAGTGTGTGGTAGAGTCTACCATGGTATTTTTTAGGATGTACGTGGCAACAACAGAGTCCTTTGTCGCACTTGACCTCTACTACAGCCAAGAGAGATAGGCAGTGTCCTTTGGTTCCCCAATCCACACACTTCAACAGAGATCATTTTGAATCTGGAGGGTGAGTGTGGACACTGAGTAGCTTGAACGTGATGCGTGGAGGTGGTTGGAAAGGATTAGTTGGATGTAAACTCTGGTAGGGGAGGGGCTTTTGAACGAAGGGATGATGCAGATGCAGATGCTGATGGATATGCAGATGCAAGTACATATGTAGATGTAGAAGGAGTTGTAGATACGCATGCAGGTTCACATGAAGTTTTGAATGAAAATGTAGGCCAAGGGTTGGTGCAGTCAACTTGGTCATTGTGAGCTCTGCCGTGTGCGTGCACAAATCGGTGGAACAGTAATTCTGATAAAACATGGAACATGTTGGACATGTATGATCATTTAACCTGGTAGGTGTGAACCACGGTTTCAAGTTTAGTGAAATCGTACGCCTGGAGCACTCACATGATTATCTGTATACCCAAGTGTGTTCCCTCCTATTTGACGCTTTGGAGGGAGTCAAGGTGAGTGTCTCTTCTTCTTACAAGCCGTTACATATTCCTCCTTCCCATAACATCTAGAGAGGAAACTTGTGTGTGCTACGGGGATTGGTACAAAAAAATGGGAAGATATGAAGCTTCTAGAAGGATTCTATTACGGATTGAAAGAGGACATGTTCTTCTTCTTTGAGGGTAGTCTTGCTACCCTTAAAATGTCACCACTTCTGGTGCCAAAAGAGCAACTAAACGAGCAGTCTGCCTATGTTCACAGTAGATAGTGTTTCTCAACTACGGCGTGACGGTTTCATGCAAGACACACACGATGGTGGGGTGTTTTGAAGGAGGTCCAAAGGGCCACGAAATCATTTTGCGGATCCTCCGTGCTCCCCTTCAGGACTCCACTCTCAGTAACGTTACCTTCAAGGTGTGGGGCCACCATAATTTGCACATTTTCTGTGCCTATTTTTGGCATGCCAAAGGTTGTACTTGTATCAGTGATGAACCTGTGATGCATGTTCAGTCCATGCACCTCGACGAATCTGGTCACTTCTGGTATTGTGATGCGTGCTCTTCTTTACCAAAAGTTTGATGTTGGTCATGCAGGTATCCGTTTTGGAAATTGATGGGAGCCATCTCTACGACTTGATGGCAACATGTGAACGTGTGCCCACTGAAAGTGTGCCCATTGAACGTGTGTCCATTGAAATCTCTGACATTGGAAGGGATGTCATAATGAAAGACCTTACCGAGAAGCATTTGACAGAATTCGACGAGGGCCAAAGAATCCTTACCAAAAAGATCAAAACCAGGTGAGGGTGAAAGTGGAAAGATAATTTGTACAACCACTGTTTATGCTGAATGTGCAGGTAGCACTTTGGGTGATGAGGTAGGACTCCATTCTGGTCCAAGGCCATGATCATAGAAGTCATTGGTGGCATGATTCTACTCGCAACCACTCTCAACAAGCTCCCTCTCTCTCTCTCTCTCTCTCTCTCTCTCTCTCTCTCTCTCTCTCTCTCTCTCTCTCTCTCTCTCTTTATCTCTTGCTCTCTCTCTGTGCCATTCTGTTGCTCCTTCTACTGATAAGATGTTGCATGTGAGCACCATCTGTACGTAGGAAGACAGGGAAGCATGGTGCAAATGATTCCTCTTTGCGGTGCCACTACGTGCTTTGTGTGTTCATGGAGAGCCAAAACAAGGTCAGTCTTGGGCATGCATGAAGAGATCTCTCCCCTACACTCTCGCGGTCGTTTTCTGTAGTTGCACTGGGTGGTGGTCATTTGTATATAGCCAAACACATTGCATGTTGCTTGGTGATATTCATACCTTTAATGATAGTTTATGTCGGTATGCAATTTATAACTGTCAATTTATGGACAACTTGAGATGGATTGGGGAGAATTTTCTTCAGATGTACATGAAAACCCTACATGTACTACGTGGGTGTGAATAGGTGTCCCTTTTTCTTTCAGTACGTGTACTTTTAGTGTTGAATTCATTTACAAGTTTTTTGGGATTCTAGTGTTAAACCCCTGACGTACATGAGTGTTGGGAAAGTGACCTAGTCTGTGTAAAACACTTGGTCTTTCGGCATATTGTGTACTCAAACTGGCCAAAGTAAACAATGGCATATTGTGATGACAGGGATGGACACAAAGAGGTTTGTGACCTTATAAATGTCACTACACGTTGGCGGGATCGGTTCCATTTCACGGGATCCCGCAACGGTTCAAACTTGGGCGTCCAGCACGTTCAGCTCATGCCCTATTCTGACGCCTTTTTTGTATTTTTGTATTGGCCGGCCTCGAACTTCTGCCAGTGTCATGGCAGGCAGCGTGCCGAACCCAAAACCGGTCAGAACCTTACCTGCCACTACATTGGCGGTTCAAACAAGATGCAAACAGAGGAACCGTTCAGGTAGGGACGACATCAACATGGAGGGGACGTCGTGAGGGCTGCAATGCCGGAGCAAAGGTAGTTATGCCAATTTTAAAGAATCTGAAGAAGATGGTGATGAGCCCCAGCTGCCGGCGGTGTTGGTTGAAATGTCATGTTTCTGACGCTAGAGACATAGTCAAAATGTAAGTTGCAGACCCTTCAAAAACCTAGTTCTAAAAATATGTAATCGATCAATTTAAATAATAACTGTACCACAGAGGCATAAATCAATTCATCGGTGGTAGAAATCGCGGCAAATGGATTCGTGAACTTCGCCAGGGACAATGTGCAATTGTGCGTTTTTTATTGGGCCTCGCTTGCGTTTGTCAACTCGCAAGCCGATTTTTCCCTCCCTCAAGAATAGTTAAAACCTATTGCGGTCCAGAGCCTTGAAAGTTCGTCTACCAACTGCGAACGTGTTCCAGTTGGGAAATCGATGAAAATGACTCCTAAATTCTAAGGGTATGGTTGGCGTGGCACGATTTACGGGCCCTGTCCTCCAAGCTACACGACCTCGACTTCGTCGGTGTATCCCGCAAACAACTCGACCTCAGCCGATCATCCACTAGACACTGTTCAGACAATCGACCGAGGTCGAGAATGTTTGTAAATCGTGCCGCACAAAACACACCCTAAATACCAAGTTGGAGAACGAGGCATTGCAGATTCCATGGAGTTGGGAATCTGACGACTGTCCAGTGTGGAGGAGGAGGAGGAAGAGGAGGAGGAGGAGGAGAAGTAGGAGGAGGAGAAGGAGGAGGAGGATGAGGAGGAGGAGGAGGAGGAGACTAGCTCGTAACGGCGGTAGGCTTGAGGTCGTAGATGAGGTCCCTCACCACCTGCAGCATGGACCACAGTGGCAGCAGCAGGAGCAGCACCAACAGCCGCAGCAGGAGAAGCATGAGTAACAGCAGCCGGCTTCAGAGCCTGCCTCAAGCCCAGAGATGCCCCCTGCGGTAGTGCGGCTGTTTATAGGAGGGCTGCCAGTGGTGGCAGCCAGGGCTGACGTGGTGGCTGAGCTGGCACAGCTGCTGGGATGTTTTGATCAGGTGCAGGCGGTGCAAGTGCTGGCGCCGAAAGCCAAGACGTGGCAGTGCTGTGCTGCTGACGCTGATACTACTGCTTCTGCTGCTGTCACCACCCCTAGTGCTGCTGGGAGTGTTGGTGTACAGCTGTAGATGCAGCAGACGCAAGGTGCTCGGGCGAGTGCGAGCACTGCCAGTGGTGCCCCAAGCGGATGCGAGCTCAGCAGTAACAGCGGCGGCGTTGGGCGGCGGTGTTGGCGGCGGAGTTGGAGGTTGTGGCTGCCGAGGTTTTGCCTATGTAGACCTGTTGCCGCTGTCGTGCAATCACTTGAACCCTGACATCCAATCTGCTGTATTTGTGTGGGGTTGCCGTCGTAGGACAAGCCACCGTTGCCCACCTATGCCCTGAACCTCTGCCGTATCCTTCTTGTGATGGCTCAAAGCGACGCTGCTGCCCTCACAGTTCCCTCGCTGCTGGGACATGTTTGGCGGATGTGATCCAATCCGATGCAATGTGATGCAATGCGATGCATTGCAATACGATGCGATGCCATGCAATGCGATGCAATGCAATGCCA
>SZWC01000597.1:1751-9251 GCA_023375785.1 Penium margaritaceum | reverse complement strand
CATTCATGACAGGGTCGACGTACATACAAAGTATTTGTTCTAGAGTGCAGTTCATACACTCAGTTTGTCCGTCAGTTTGAGGGTGAAATGCTGTCGACATCTGTGACTCGCTGCCGAAGTACTCGTGCATGTTTTTCCCAAACTTACTGGCCAATTTTTTATCTTAATCAGAGATAATGCGCAACGGCAAGCCGTGGTACTTTACGAAACCCTCAAGAAGACACAAACGGTCTCTTCTGCGTTCATATCAATGGTTGTAGAAATTAAGTGTGTCATCTTTGTCAGAAGATCCACAACCACTAGTATTGCATCGTGACCACGGTCTGTGTCTGGAAGACCTGTAATGAAGTCCATACTGACAAACTCCCATGGAGTCCCAGGAATGTGAAGGTGTTGGAGGAGTCCAGCAGGCTTCTTGTTACTAGCCTTATTCCAAAGACATGGGTAGCATGTCATGCAATACTTACGGACATCGATACTCCATCCTGGCCACCAATAGTGGTCCGCAAGTGCCTGTCCTGTCTTTCGAGGTCCCACATGACCTACGACCGGCGGGTCGTGGAACTGGGAGATAATCTTTGCTCGAAGGTCTCTCAAGTTTGGCACAACTTGTTCTCAGTGCCAGAAGATTCATGCGGCCTCCACCAATCCGTACTTGTCCAGATTTTGAGAGTCTTGAAACCAAGAATCCACACAGTATCCCCTCCGGATCCTGTTTACAAAACCATTGTAAGGTATAATCTCTCATGGTGGTTGGCACAGAGGTGCAGGAGCATCTGGTTTTGATACTGTTGCTATTGCAATGGCCATAAAACACACACCAACCTTGGTGGTTGCTTAAATATGCAACCAGGCTAATTTGCAACCAGGCTGTGACAGCCTGTTGCTCTTGCAACAGGCTGTCAGCTTAGCGGATCGGCCACATTGATGCGACCAGGCCTATATTCCCATATGAACAAGAACCGGCTCAGGTATTCGCTCCAACGCGCCTATCGTCTTGACAGGTTCGGTTATGTTTGGAAAGACACCAATGGGTTATGGTCGGTCACCACCGTCACACCCCCTTCAGCACCCTCAAGGTAGCAACGCCACATCTTGAAAGCGTGTACTACCACAAGGAGTTCTTGATCCCCAGTCGTGTACCGCGTTTCTGCGGGGATGAGCTTCCTGCTCTCATACGCGATTGGGTGACTGTTCTGCAAGAGGAAAACTCAAAGTCCTACTACCGATGCATCACATCGAACCTCCCACGCTTACGATGGATCTGGAAGAGATAGGATGGGCGTTGTGGATAGAAGCTCTTTGACTTTGACAAAAGCGTTCTCGCAATGAGATGTCCATTCCCAATGCACGTCTTTTTGCGTGAGCCTGGTTAGCGGTGCTATGAGGGTCAAATATCCTTGCATAAACAATCAAAAGTAGTTTTCAAGGTCAAAGAAATACCGAATGTGCTCAACGTTATCCGGGCATGGCCAGTCTACAACGGCTTGGACCTTTTGTGGGTCTACACAGATGCCGTCCTTGTCAATGATGTGTCTAAGGTATTCGGGCTCATGTCGTGCAAACTTGCAATTACTCACGTTTGCATAGAACTTCTGTTTCTGAAGGATTGTGAGGATTTCATGCAGATGTTCTATGTGCTCTTCCATTTATTTGGAGAAAACCAGGATGCCGTCTAGGTAAACCAAGACAACTAGCCGAGTTGCTTGGCGAATGTTCGGTTCATTTTTTCTTGGAAGGTTGCCCAGTATTTGTAAGCCGGAAGCCTAACACTCAAAACTGATAGTGTCCCATGTGCGTTTGAAAAAACGCATTTTTGGGCACATTATCCTCCATCATGCGGATTTGATGGTACCCTTGAGAAAAATTCAAGGACAAGAATACTTTTCCCATTGGAGTTGGTCAAAAGGTCCTCAATCCGCTATAAAGGAAATCGATTTTTCACCATCAGCTTGTTCAACGCCGAGTAATCCATGCACATGCATAAACCACGGTCCTTTTTGTTCACAAAAAAGATCGGCACACCGTATGGCGAGTTACTTGGCCCGATCCATCCTTTTGCAAGGTATTCTTTCATTTGGCGTTCGGCCTCTTGCCATTCTGCTGGACTAAGGCGATACATGGGTCTGAACAGAGGAGTCGCCTCCGGTTGCAGCATAATTGTGAAGCACATGTGTCTTTCTAGTGGAAGCCCAACCGGTAGGTCTTGGAATACATTCGAGAACTCCGCCAATAGAGATTTGATCTCTTGTGGCATGTCTTCCTTCACGTCATCCTCCACTTTCTGCAGCTGAGTCAAGAAATATCGACAACCTTGTCGAATACATCTCTTGACCTGGATCGAAGACAAGCTAGCATGGACTTTGAGTCGGGTCGGCGATAATTACGTACTCAAAATCAACGTAAAGCGACACTGTCCTTTTCGGAGGGTCAAGCGCTTTGAATCAAAGTACATTAGAGCCTTGTTTTCAGGGAGCTAGGGATCGCCTAGCACCACATCAAACAGGTCAAGAATATTGAGTACCTTTAATGTGACACTCTGTGTGTACCCTTGAATACAAATTTTTACTTTACAAGTACCAATCACGGGTACCGTACGGTTGTCACCGACAACAACTGCACCATTTGATGACTTGTATTTTAGGCCAACCTGTTGAGTAAAGCCAAGGCTAACAAAGGAGTCATCTCCTCCAGTGTCAGCAAGTACGTTCACGGGAGCACCAGGTAGGTATCCTTTGAACTGCATCTTCATATTGCCTCCACTCTTCCGAGTGAACAGGCTCACCAATGACAAGCCGAGTTTGTGATAAACATGGAATATAGACTGTAGACGTCACAATTCCCATTTTCACCTACTCTGCTCTACATCTTGTGGACATGTGTGCATTTGGCTAGCACCTTCTAGTCTTTAAATTTCACTATGTCGAAATTGTTGACTAAAGGTACCGCGAACGTGATTGAACTCATCGCTTTGAGGGCATTTGCTTCAATCACTATGTTACACAATTCTTGCACACTGGTTGGTGTCGCCACCACTAAGCAGGTTCGGTCATGCATCTCATCCGGTGATCCAAGATTAAGTGGGCAAAGTCGATGAGTACACTCGTGATACAGTTTTACCCTTGAGTGGTCCCCACTAAAGGGACCACTCAAGGGGTGGGAAAAACCCGCCCCACGGCCTTCTCCGTTACAACGGCAGGGTCCATTGACGCGATCGCGACCCTGTCCACGACTGTGTTTGTGGCCTGCTACTGCACCCTCCTCACGAGGTGTTTCTGCTGCGGCTAACACCGCAAGCTCTTGTCCACCACCAGCAGTCTCAAGGCACTGAGACCTAAAGTGACCAGGTTTCATACAATTGTGGCAGAGTCCGTCGCGGAATGCTGTGTTGCAACGCTCACGTGTTGCCTCCAGCTTGTCATTGTCACGGCTGCACTTGTTGTTTGGGTTCTTGTACCCGCCAGTCTTCTTGACTAGAGAGTTTATAGGCTGCTTGCCCTTGGTCCCACCGCGCTGCCCGGCTGCTCCTCCAGCCCCTGTAGCGTCCAAGCGCATGTCGTTGTCTTGCTGTACGCGCACGTTCGGCCGTGTGTCTGAGTAGTGCTTTGGGTTCGCCAAGTACACCTCACTCATGTAGTCCTGCAACGCTCTCCAGCTTGTCCAAGCCTGGCCGGTTTGCCGTTGTGGTGGTCTTGTCCTTCAGCTTCTCGTTGGGAAGACCGTAACGCAAGTATTCCAAGAGCATGCACTCCGGGTACTTGCAGGTCTGAGTTCCATCACCCTCGGTGAAGCTTTCGGCTTCCTTCACGAGTACGATGAACTTGCTCAAGTAGGCTTTGAGCGACCTACCCAACTGCCTGAAGTCCTTGATTTTGTGGAAGGCACACTGTGCCTCCTCATGCTGGGTGCACTTCTTACACATAATCACACAGAAGGCCTCCCACGTCATAGACTGCCACTCGATGTGCGGTCGCTGCACACTCCACTCCTTGACCACATACTTCAAGAGCTTGTCTTCAAGTCGTATCGTGGCAAGGTCGCCCCACTAGCTGAGTGGAGCCTTGTGGACACGTAGAACATGCTCCATGCAATTCAGCTAGTCGGTTAGCTTCACGCCCTTCCGGAAGATCTCCACACTATGGAGGAAAGACGTGTTCATGACCGGTCCCGAAGTCGTCGAGGTAGGCAAGTCTTTGCTGCCACCGATAGTGGCATCAGCAACTGCGGCACGCTGCACTTACTGCTGCATCAGCACCTGGGTCATGCTCTACAACACCTTGTCATGGTTATTGCATCGACGACTTGCCTCATGGACGGCCCGGCGTTGCAGCTGGCGATCACGGTCAAGGTCCATGATGCTCTACCCGACGTGGGCCAGCAGGTTGGTGAATAAAAACTTGAGCGCTGATGCCGTCAGAGCATTGATGATAGCCTCCAGGGTCTCATGTTGTCCATGTCCCTTTACCCACTGCAAGAGGATATGGTTCGCATACACGCCTCCAAGGAGTCCCACCTTTTAGGGGAGACTGTTGTCAGTGACGCCGCTCGAGTGGGCACTACCCTACCCCATTGCGGCCACATCATAAGAAGGGGGGTCCGCCTCCACTCCTGCGAGTGGTATCGTACCTCCACCGTCGGTGGTGATCTTAAGTCAGCCCGCCGCCTCAGTAGCAAAATCCGCAAGCCTGTGGCGGTCATCCCAAATTGCCTTCACAATGACGTCATCCGGCTCGTCCTTGCGGGAACTTCCCACGTGGCTGCTTTCGGCGCCTTTGCTACTCTCAACAATCTTGCTGCCATCGGCAGCATCAGGCGATGCGGCGAGCGCCTTACCCTTCTCGAGCAATCAGCACGAGTTTGCCACATGACGATGGCGATGTTCGCAATCTTCGTCACCTTTGCCTTCATCAGCGTCGTGCTCTTCGTTGTGGTCCTCCGAGAGATCCTCCTCCATCGCATCGTCCGTCACGTGGGGGTTATCCACGTGCGCGTCGACGTGCTCATCCAGCACCTTTTCAGCCTCCGCACGGTTCTCGGTGTCACCGACGTTCCCGTCGGTTGCCTTAGGCGGTACGGTTGTCTTAGGCGGTACGGTTGCCTTTGGATTGACATCCGTGCTCGCAGTGACGGCTCCCAAAATTTGGATTTTGCCGAGGGCACATGGTGAGGCTGTCACCACCTTGCCCTTGTTGGTCTTAGATGGTCCAACACTTGTCATCTCGTCAACCGTGCAACTAGCACGTGAAGACCATTGTGAGGATCACCCCACAACTTTGAAAAGGAATCGACTCCTAAAGTCACGCTCTCACGATCGGTGAGGCATTTATAAAAGTAATTTCTATTTTCCTAGGCCGCCACGTTGGTACAAAGGGTGTGGATTTTGAAACTAGTCTTCCTAAACCGTGACTCACGGCGATTGGCAAGGACTAGTACCTAGCAAAATAGAAGATTAGAATACAAGGGAATGACAAAAACAAATGTATGTATCCCTCAGAAAAGAAGCACAAATAATGCCAAAGGATATCTAGTAAGTCCTAACAACTCCTTCAATCCCTCTACTAACTTCTTGTCTGCCCTTTGTCTTCTTTTCTTCCTTGACCTCCTCATGAATTGGAATACCATCCATTCCTATAGACATGCCATACATACCTGCATTCATGCCATACATACCTACATGTATGTCATACAAACCCGCATGCATGCCATACATTCTTGCATGCATGCCATACATACCTACATGCATGTCGTACATACCTGCATGCATGCCATACATACCTACAGACATGCTATACATACTTGCATGCATGCTATACATACGGGCATGCATGCCATACATGCTTGCATGCATGCCATACATACCTGCATGCATGCCATACATACAAACATGCATGTCATACATACCTGCATGCATGGGAGACATACCAGCATGCATGGCATACATTCCTACGTGCATGCCATACATACCTGCATGCATGCCATTCATACCTGAATGCATGCGATACATACCTTCATGCATGCGATACATATCTTCATGCATGCCATACATACCTACATGTATGCCATACATACCTTCATACATGCCATACATACCTTCGTGCATGCGATATATACCTGCATGCATGCCATACATACGTGCATGCATGTCATACATACTAGCATACATGCCAAACATTATTGCATGCATGCCATACACACCTGCATACATGACATACATACCTCCATGCATACCATACATACCTACATGCATGTCATACATACCTACATGCATGCCATACATACTTACATGCATGCCATACATTCTTGCATGCATGTCATGCATACCTGCATACATGCCATATATACCTAGATGCATGACACATGGTTGTGTATGCATGCCATACATACTTGGATGCATGCCATACATACCTGTATGCATGTCATACATTCTTGCATGCATGCCATTACATACCAGCATGCATGCCATACACACCTGCATGCATGCCATACATACCTGCATAGAAGACATACATACTTGCATGCATGCCATACATACCTTCCTTCATGTAATACATACATGAATGCATACCATACATACCTGGTTGCATGCCATACACACCTGCACACACACCATACCATACATACCATACAATACATACCTCCATACGTGCCATACATACCTGCATGCATGTCATACATACCGGCATGCATGCCATGCATACCTTCATGAATGCCATACATACCTGCATGCATGCCATACATGCGTGCATGCATACGATACATACCTACGTGCATGCATTACATACCTGCATGCATGCCATACATACCTACATGTAAACCATACATACCTACATGCATGCCATACATACATACATGCATACCATACGAACCTGCATGCATGCCATACATACCTGCATGC
Source organism: Penium margaritaceum (assembly GCA_023375785.1). Classification (NCBI taxonomy): domain Eukaryota; kingdom Viridiplantae; phylum Streptophyta; class Zygnematophyceae; order Desmidiales; family Peniaceae; genus Penium; species Penium margaritaceum. The sequence continues at coordinate 2,356 of SZWC01000597.1, read as the reverse complement.
ATGCCATACATACATGTATGCATGCCATACATACGTATATGCATGCCATACATACCTGCATGCATGTCAAGCATACCTCCATGCATGCCATACATACATGCATGCATGCCACACATACCTCAATGCATTCCATAAATACATCCATGCACGCCATACATACCTGCATGCATGCCATACATACTTGCATACATGCCATACATACCTACATGTACTCCATGCATATGTGCATGCATGCCATACATATGTGTTGAATGTTTTTGTCCCTTGTTCAGTGTTGTAGGACGGATCAGGAATGCTCTGCCCCTTGTGGAGGTATGACCCCTAGATCCGTTGTAGTGTGACTCAACTATGCTCTGTCTCTTGTGAGATATGACCTGTGAGTACACCATGTGGGTGAGTGGTTACCTTGGCCATTTTGTTGATTTGGCCAAGTGAGAGGTCATGAGGCTGATCCTGGCCCCATGCATATCTTGTTTGCTGTGGAAGCTTCCAAGAAAGAAAGTCCGTAGCTTCTTGGACGCTACATGGTTGGTCTGTCACCTTGACACTAGGATGCTTATGTGTCAAGCCCACAGTGCAAGTCTATTGGTGACGTGGCTGGTTCA
>SZWC01000596.1:374758-385974 GCA_023375785.1 Penium margaritaceum | reverse complement strand
TCCTCTCCACCATGGCGACCCAGGGCACCCTCATGCCCTGGGCATACGAGCTCTTCCTCCGCATTGAGGAAGCTCGCCAGGAGTCCGAACTCCATCGCACGGAGGCGCTCGCCTCCGTGGCCATCGCCTCCCCCGCCACAGCTACATCCGCCAGCTCCTCCGCCAGCTCCTCCGCTAGCGCTTCGCCGACGGGGAAGAAGAAGCGTCGGAGCAAGAAGGGCAAGAATCAGCAGCAGCAGCAGCCGTCGACCGGGTCTGGCAGTGGTGGCTCTGCCTGCCACAGCTGTGGCCAGCCTAGGCACGGGTGGTACACGTGCCCGCTGCCGACGGACGAGGCGCGCGTCATCGCCACCATGCGTCGCCAGGGGGAGCGCCGTCTCGCCTCTGCCTCCGTCGCTGTCGCCAGCTCTGACGCCTCGACCTCGTCCAGCGGCTCCACCACCCCGATCGCCTCGCCAGTCCCGCAGACACCGACTCCGCAGTCGTCGGCGCCCTCGCTCCCTTCGGCGATTCCGTCCTCCTCCTACCCGGGCTCCGGCACCGTCACTCCGCACTCCGTCTACACTCCTGGGCCCTCCTCCCGTGAGCGCCAGCTAGAGCAGTTCATCGCTCTCCAGCTCGGCCTGCCTCGCCCTCCTCCCCAGGGAAGTGCGAGTTGCGTCACCTCCTGCTCTCCTCCCCAGCCCTGCATGACTGAGACTAAGTTGCGGTCGTGTCCCGTTTCCTCGTCTGTCTCGTCGTTGCCCGTGGCCTCCTCCGCCTCTCTTCTTGATGATGTTGCCTAGCTTGACGATTGGCAGTCCCGGTTCGCGCCTCCGTCCACCGCGTCCGCGTCCCTCGCCTGCTGCCATGTGACCGTTAGCGATCTAGCGACCCCGGTCCAGGACCCTGCTGAGACCTGGATCATCAACTCCGGGGCCACGCATCACATGACGGCCTCTCGTGAGGCCTTCAGTATGCTCGGTCCTGTCGGCGATGTCTCCGGTGTCCGGACGGGCTTTGGACAGGTGTTGCCTGTCCGTGGTGTTGGCGTCGTTCGTTTTCGTGGTCCTGCCGGTGACGTCTTTCTGATCGATGTCCTCTTCGTCCCTAGTCTCGAGCTCAGCCTCTTGTCCGTGACTGCACTTGACCGCATGAGCATGGATGTTGTGCACTCGCGTGGTGTTGGCACTGTGTCATTGCGTCCGTCTGGTCTTGTCTTCCTGCACGCCACCGCCCGTGGCAACCTGTGGCATGTTCCTCGTCTCTCCTGTTCTTCTCCCGTCTCCTCCTCGTCGGCCGCCACAGGCCATGTGCTCGTCACCAGTACGCTTTCTCCTCAGTACACCCGCCTCTTGCACCGCCGCCTCTGCCACGTCCACTCTGCCGCTGTGGACAGCATGTTTCGCACCCAGCCTGCCTCGGGCCTAGACCCGGAGACGTTCCCTCTCCCGTGCCCTACTGAGTGCATTGACTGCGCTCAGGGGAAGATGCACCGGTCCACGTACCCCTTGTCTGCCTCCCGTGTATCTGCCCCTCTCGACCTTGTCCATTCGGATGTCATGGGCCCTCTCCCCACCGAGTCGGTCGGCGAGCATGGTCGCTATGTCCTCACCCTCACGGACGACTACTCTCGCTTTCGCTGGGTCTTCTGTCTTAGGCAGAAGAGCGATGTCGCCCGGGCCATCCAGGACTGGCTTGTCCTCGCAGAGTGCGCGTGTGGCCGCTCCCTTCGCCGCTTTCGCTCCGATCGCGGTGGCGAGTACATGGGTGAGGCCACGACTTTCCTTGCCTCCCGCGGGATCCACCACGAGACATCGGCGCCCTACACACCCGCCCAGAACGGTGTCTCCGAGCGGTGGAACCGGACCATGGCCGACGCCGTCCGCACCATGCGTGTCGAGTCCGGTCTCTCCGAGGGCTTCTACTTTGAAGCCATGGCCTACATGACCTGGGTCTGGAACCGGATTCCCCACGGTCCCCTTCCCCGTCAGTCCACGCCGTACCAGCATTGGTGCGGTCAGCGCGCTGACCTCCGCCCCGCTCGCGTCTGGGGTTGTGTCGCCATTGTCTGGCTGCCCNGGCCATCCAGGACTGGCTTGTCCTCGCAGAGCGCGCGTGTGGCCGCTCCCTTCGCCGCTTTCGCTCCGATCGCGGTGGCGAGTACATGGGTGAGGCCACGACTTTCCTTGCCTCCCGCGGGATCCACCACGAGACATCGGCGCCCTACACACCCGCCCAGAACGGTGTCTCCGAGCGGTGGAACCGGACCATGGCCGACGCCGTCCGCACCATGCGTGTCGAGTCCGGTCTTTCCGAGGGCTTCTACTTTGAAGCCATGGCCTACATGACCTGGGTCTGGAACCGGATTCCCCACGGCCCCTTTCCCCGTCAGTCCACGCCGTACCAGCATTGGTGCGGTCAGCGCGCTGACCTCCGCCCCGCTCATGTCTGGGGTTGTGTCGCCATTGTCTGGCTGCCCTCCCCGAGCAGGGCGGCAAGCTCGCCCCCCGCGGCCGTCCATGTACCTTCCTCGGTGTCTCTCGACAGTCCAAGGCCTGGCGCTTCTGGGACCCCTCCCGGCACTGCATTGTCGAGTCCCGGGATGCCCTCTTCTTCGAGGACCTGTTTCCTTGCGACCTCATTCGCTCCGGCTCGTCTGTGTCTATCCCGTCGCGTGGGGGAGTGGTATGTCCGTCCTCCGTCCTACCACGTCCGGGTGACACATTCTTCGGTCCCTCTGAGCCGGATGCCCCAGTCGTGTCCGCTGGTCCCTCCGGGCCAGCTGCCCCAGACGCGTCTGCTGATCCGTCTGGGCCAGCTTCCCCAGTCGCGTCCGCTGGTCCCTCCGGGCCAGCTGCCCCAGCCGCGTCCGCTGGTCCCTCTGGGCCAGCTTCCCTAGCCGCGTCCGCTGGTCCCTCCAGGCCAGCTTCCCCAGTCGCGTCCGCTGGTCCCTCCGGGCCAGCTGCCCCAGCCGCGTCCGCTGGCCCCTCCGGGCCAGCTTCCCCAGTCGCGTCCGCTGGTCCCTCTGGGCCAGCTGCCCCAGCCGCGTCCGCTGGCCCCTCCAGGCCAGCTGCCCCAGCCGCGTCCGCTGGTCCCTCCGGGCCAGCTTCCCCAGTCGCGTCCGCTGGTCCCTCTGGGCCAGCTGCCCCAGCCGCATCCGGTGGCCCCTCCGGGCCAGCTGCCCCAGTCGCGTCCGCTGGTCCCTCCGGGCCAGCTGCCCCAGTCGCGTCTGCTGGTCCCTCCGAGCCGGCAGCTCCCATCGTGTCCGCTGATCTCTCCGGCCCGACAGCCCCAGTCGCCTCCACTGGCCCATCAGACTCAGGGCCGCCGCATGCCTTACCACGCTACACACGTGGCCCCGGCGGCAGCCTCCGACCCAGGCCGTCGGTGAGCGTGCAGACCGGCGCACCGCGCTCGGTAGCGCCTCGACCCCCCGTGGCTCCACGTGCCTCCTCCACTCCCACGGTCGTGAGTGGAGACCCTGGCACCAAGGCCGTGGGCCTGACCACATTGGCCACCATTGCAGATCTGCACCCGGGCTCCGCATTGGGCTACGCCATGCTCCATCACGAGCATCGGCACGCTGTCGTGGCTGCCCTGGCGCGCATCCCACCCGGGGCGCGAGAGGCACATGCTCTCTCAGTCCGCTCCACAGCACAACCGGAGGACCCAGCCACCTTGTGCGAGGCACGAGCCTCTCCTGAGGCCGCACACTGGGACGCTGCCTGCGCCGATGAGCTCGCCGCTATCCGACAGCACCACGTGTACGACCTCGTCGACCTTCCTCCAGGTCGGAAGGCCATCGGCGCCAAGTGGGTCTTTCGGCGCAAGTGGAAACCCGACAGGTCCTTGGACAAGTACAAGGCCCGCCTCACTGCAAAGGGGTTTGCCCAGGTCCCTGGGGCCGACTATGACCAGATCTTTGCCCCAGTTGGCCGGTTCTCCACCAGCCGGGCGCTCTTCAGCCTGGTCGCCCAGCACGAGTGGGAGCTGCATCAGATGGATGTGAGCAACGCTTTTGTCCATGGTTCACTGGAGGGTGAGGAGCTTTACATGGTGCAGCCACCAGGCTTTGACGATGGCACCGAGAGAGTGTGGCGACTGCGTAAGGCCCTCTATGGCCTGAAGCAGTTGCCTTGGTGCTGGAACCAGGAGATCAGCAGCACGCTCCTTCGTGGTGGGCTCCAGCGCAGCACCGCAAACCTTGCACTGTTTGTCAGTCCGCGAGGCCAGACCTTCGCTGCTGTTCTGGTGTACGTCGACGACCTCCTCATTGCGTCGCCAGACATGGCCGCCATCCAGCGCGTCAAGAATCTGCTACACGCCACCTACCAGATGAAGGATCTCGGGTCTGCCCGAGTCTTCCTGGGCATGGAACTCAAGCATGATCGCTCCCAGGGCATCCTCCATGTCCATCAGGCTGCTTATGTGCAGACTTTGTCCACTCGCTTTGCCGAGGACCTGCCACTCGTGCCGAGCGCATCCTCACCCATGTCGCCCGATAGCCAGGTGAAGCTGAAGAGTCCTGACCCAGCTGTTGTGGGGGAGCCAGTTGACGTGACCACGTACCTGCGAGTCATCGGGTCACTAATGTTCCTGGCGACGACGACGCGTCCAGACATCGCGTTCGCTGTCAACCTCCTGGCCCAGTTTTCTCAGGAGCCGCGTCACCTCCATCACGAGGCCGCGATCCGAGTACTGCGCTACGTCGTCTCGACTCCTCGGCGAGGTCTCATGTTTCCCCGTCAACCGTCTGTTGTCGCAGTGGGCTACACCGACAGCGACTGGGCCGACAGTCCCGATGGTAAGAGTCGCACAGGCTGGATCTTTCTGATTGGCGGCACGGCTGTGTCCTGGCGCACTGGCAAGTAGGGGTGCATTGCACGCAGCACTGCTGAGGCTGAGTACGTGGCTCTTGGATCAGGCGCGTGTGAGAGTGTGTGGTTGCGTCGTCTGTTGTCTAAGTTGCGTCAGTCCGTCCCATCCATCACGTTGCATTGTGACAATGACAGTGCCATGGCCATCACCGACAATGACGGCATGCATCACACACGCACAAAGCACATCAACGTTGAGTATCACTATGTGCGTTCGTTATTGCATGACGGCAACATCAGCATCGTGTGGGTTGAGAAAGCACGGCAGTTGGCTGACTTCTTGACCAAGGCACTGAAGCGCGACTCGTTCAAGAAGGCTGTGAGTTCGGTCGGCGTACTTCCTTGAGTGGCTCTCTCTTTATCTCTGCCTGCGTTTGTGCATGCCCTGGGGGAGTCTGGATGTTGACTGTGTCCCTGTCCGCCCATGTGTACTATGCCTGTGAGTCATGGGGGAGTGTTGGTTTTTTCGCATCTCTCATTGTGCTCTGTTGTGTCCTCCCGGCTTGTGTACATCGGCGTGCAGATGACTGACGGCGAGACTCGACGCTGATGGAGTGTCGTCTGGTGGAGCCGACGCACGCTGAGGTCTTCTCGCAGTTCGCTAGAGCCTCCTCTCTCCGGCGACGCGCTCAGCTCCATCGGCAGGCCTCCTCGGCGGTCGTGCTGCCAGCGGTCATTGACACCGCAGTTGCCGCCTGCATGCGTCCAGCGCGTCCCATAGCGTCTGCATCGTCATGCACTGCCTACGGTCCCAGTTGCATGTTGCATGGCCCTGTTTGGCAGCATAAACCACTGTGGGCACCATCTGGGTTTAGGCTGCCATAACTCCTCGCTACTGTTTTTCTAGCAGATTCTGACTACACGGCTGCGTTTGCAGCGTCGGTATTATGGTATGGTCCAGTTTTCAGGCAAAACGGAAGACGCCCGGGTTTTGGGCTGTCGGCTGCCTGGCAGGCCTCAGAGAGAAAACCTGCCAGCCTGAACTGAGCTATTTTCTGATTGGCTGATGAACTGAGTAACAAGCTCTACAGAGCTGGGGGGGGGGGGGCCTAGAACTTGGAGGGGTCTCCCATTGTTGTTTATTCTTCATTCCTAATCAATCATTATCAGTTTTCAGCTGCTTTCTGGCGCTAACACTGGCGCGCGCGTTTCTGAGTAACAAAACCCAGAGCTTCCAGACTTAGACTCTAGAGTAGCAGACTGAGGGGGCAGCTGACTCAAGCAACGAGCGTGGAAGTCCGCACGCTGCATCAACAACGCTGCTGCCCCAACCTGTTGCATAGTTTCCTTTTAGGGTTTGGCTAGGAGACACAAGGCACAGTGTTAGAATGCTTCAATAAAGCATATGCAGAGAGAGATGACAACTGACAGGTCCAGGGCATAAATACCTGGCGCGGCGCACGGCGGGTGTCGCACGCGGCAGTCCAAGAGCTGTCCTAAAACCGGCCCAAAACCACTGTTTTGGCCGTAACTCTGCGCACACATGTTTGAATCCTACGCCGTCTAAACCTAGAAGTGCAGAATCAAAAGACGGACGCAGCGATTGGTCACATGCATGCATCCATCGACTGACAGCGAGTATACAATGAAAAAACATACACATGGGCCTCATGCCCAGTCCGCCGAAAGGCGCGTGCAAGACGTAGAAGGCATAGCAAGGAGTCCCCGTTACGTCTGGGGCTCTGGAACAGTGGTAGGTCAGCTCCCGATGGGTAGTCCGCTGCCTGTCTTTGCGCCAGTGTCACCAGGGCCGCCTGCCTCAGGGATCTGCATTAGTATGGACACGGCCGAGTGGTCACAATAAACTGTACAGGAACGGCACAACACTCCCCCATGACCCGATGGTACGCATGTCCATACGCATGCAGCACTGGTACAACCACATAGTGAGTGACACAGACAGATGAGACGCCAACGTACATCCCACACTCAACCAGTGTCATGCACGCGGCGAAGCCCAACAGAACGAATGGCCACCAGGAACTTTCCGCGGGCGAGTGCCTTCGTCAAGAAATCAGCACGCTGTAAGTCAGTGCCAACCCACATGATGGAAATCACGTGTCGCTCCACCAGATCACGAACAAAGTGATGCTCAACCGTAATGTGCTTTGTGCGAGCATGAAAAACACCGGAGTTCTCCGCAATGGCGAGAGCACTCTTGTTGTCGCAACGCAGCACAATGGCGGGTACTAACTGGCCAAGCTCAAGAAACAAGCGCTGCAGCCGAACTGCCTCAGCACCCCCTGCCCCAAAAGCCACATACTTTGCCTTTGACGAGCTACGTGCGATGCAACCCTGCTTCCCGCTTCGCCAAGATAAAGCGGTACCACCGAGCAGAAACACGTAGCCAGTGCGACTGCGCCCATTAGGGCTCCAAGCCCAGTCGCTGTCAGTGTAGCCGTCAAGGACCACTGAACACTGCCGACGAAAGCAGAGTCCGAGATACGGCGTGGAGACCACGTACCGTACCACTCGCACAGCCACGTGAAGAGCTCTCGCACGTGGAGCCTGCGAGAACTGAGCGAGGAGGTTGACGGCGAACGCGATGTCGGGACGCGTGGTAGTGGCCAGGTACATCAGAGCTCCGATAAGACGGAGGTACAAGGTCACGTCCACTGTCTCCCCCAGCTGTGCAGGGTCATCCACCTTCAGGGCATCCTGCCAATTGGGTGTGAGGGGTGTGGAAGCAGTGGGCACTGCACCAAGGAGGTCGCTAAAGCGCTCCCCCACGACTCGTGCGTATCGTGCCTGATGCAGCAACAGTGTCTGATGTTTGTGATCTCGCACGATCTCCATACCAAGAAACACCGATGCAAGACCGAGGTCCTTCATCCTGTAGGCGGTCTGCAGGACAGCCTTGGCCTCCTTCACGGCCTCCAGGGATGGAGACGTGATCACAAGGTAATCAACATAGACTAGGATGGCGGTGAACTGCTCGGGTGTCGGTAGGATGAAGAGTGAGGGGTCTGCCTCGCTCTGTACGTATCCTGCGCGAGTCAAGGTCCCAGTAACCTCCCGGTTCCAACACCATGGAGACTGCTTGAGGCCGTACAAGGACTTGCGCAAGCGCCAGACTTTGTCACCGTCCTCAAAGCCTGGTGGCTGAGCCACGTAAATCTCCTCATCCAAAGAGCCATGGAGGAACGCATTGTTCACATCCATCTGGTGTAGTTCCCTATCATGTTGAGCCACTATACCGAACAGAGCTCGAGCTGTGGTCATGCGGCTGACAGGGTCAAAGGTGTGAGTGTAGTCAACTCCCTCAATCTAAGAGAACCCTTTGACGACCAAACAGGCCTTGTAGCGTTCGAGTGAGCCATCCGGCTTCACTATCTTGCGAAAGACCCACTTGACCTGAATCGCCTTCCTCCCAGGGGGAAGGTCGACCAGCTCGTAGACTCTGTGCTCTCGGATGGCGCGAAGCTCATCCTCGCAAGCAGCTCGCCAGGCCTCAGCATCCTGCGATGAGAAAGCCTCCCTCAATGTGCCCGAGTCAGGCGCCATAGAGGGGGAACTCTGCGTGGCGAGTGCACACGCCTCAGTGTCAGGTCTGACGCCTTCGAGATCACCTGCTGCGTCGCACGCGATATGGATCTCACGAGTGACCAGGTCGTGCCCTATAGGGCACCCTGGGTGTACCTCTGAAAGCTTAGTGCGGACACTCAGGCTTAAGGCCTTTGTGCCAGGGTCACCGCTTGCGATGTTGCGAGAGGAACGCCTGGGTCCGGGACCCGACGCTCGCTGAGCTCTGGAATCTAGTGATCGAAGGCGACCACCGGGCTCACGGGAGTAACCGGAGGTCGAGGGGCGCACCTCAGGCTCAGAAACAGGTACGACCATAGGGACAGGTACGACCACAGCTAGTGAGGACTGAGACGAGGCAGCCGGAGATGCCGTGCAAGGAGAAGCGTGTGTGGGGGACACTGAGCTCGGAGGGACAGCTGGCCCAGACACTGAGACAGGAGTGTCGGGCGACGTAGGGACAGGAGTGGGCTGGGCTGGGTCAAACACCGGAGCAGGGGTGCCAGTGGACACAGGTGATGATGCAGGAGGAGGTGTGAGAGCAGCAGTACCTGTGGAGTGTGAAACAGGCTGAGCAGGCGGGATCTCTGGACCAACGGCAATGATAGCCGGGTCATCAAGTGCTGGAGATCGAGAGGGGACTCGAGCGGACACATCAGCCTGACAAGAAATGGTCACTGGTGGAGAAGTCTCCCCCATCCGCCGAGGACCCTCACAGGAAGGGACATGAGCTGCGGAGAGCGCTGTGATCGAAGCCAGATCACGGCATGTGAGAGCAAAAAACAACAGCGCGTCACGGGACTCAATGACACGACGGCGAGTGGGGTCCCAAAAGCGCCAAGCCTTCGACCGCGGGGAGATGCCGATGAAAGCACACAAGCGACCTCGGGGGGAGATCTTGGACCCCTGCTGGTCCTCGGTGTACCACACGGAGGCCAAGGAACCCCAGACGTGCGCGAGACAAAGATCAGCACGGTGGCCAAACCAGAGCTTGTACAGTGTCACATGATCCGGAAGCGGACCATGCGGGAGGCGGTTCCAGACCCACGTCATGTAGGCGGAGCCCTCGAAGGCCAAGGACTCCGGGAGACCGCACTCAGACCGCATGGCGTGGACCGCATCCTCCATGGTGCGGTTCCAGCGCTCAGAGACACCGTTCCGCTGTGGGGTAGCAGGAGCGTAGACTTGGTGAAAAATGCCGTGCTCAGCAAAGAAGGAGTCCATCTCACCGAGGAACTCGCCGCCGCGATGCGAGCAAAAGGTATGTAGCGTGTGGCGAGAGTGACGCTCAGCCATCATGAGCCAGAGCCGAACCGCAACGACGGCGTCGCTCTTTTGGCGCAGACTGTAGACCCACCGCATCTGAGTGAAGTCATCAGTCAGCGTCAGAACATACCGTCCCCTCTCGGACAGGGACTCGACTGGGAGAGGACCAAGCAGGTCCGAGTTGACCAACTCGAGTGGCCTCAGTGCTCGGGAACGCGAATCAGGATAAGTGCACCGGTGCATCTTTCCCTGAGCGTAAAAAAGACAGTCGGTCTTGGGTGGTTTCTCAAAAGAAGCCACGTCAAGACCAAGAGCGGGTTGTGTCCGGATGAGCTTCGACACAGTGTCGGAGCCCACGTGACATAGACATCGGTGAAGCAACCGCTGGTGTTCCGGGGATAAAACACCAATGACAAAACACAGCCAGAGAAGGAGGGAGAGCAAGGGGAGGAGGGCCGAGCAATGTGGTACAAATCATCTACGACTGAAGCACGCAAAACAATGCTACGGGTGTCAAGAGTAGTCACAGTCGCTGAATCAGCGGTATGCTCAACGGAGAGACCCATGAGAGTGCAGGCTCGCACAGACAGCGGGCTGAGCTCAAGATCAGGCACAAACAGCACGTCAGAGAGATACAGGGGGCCAGACGGACCATCAAAGCATACAACCCCAACACCGTGGACCGGCAAGGACTGACCACAGCCTGTACAAACAGAACGGACAGTCGTGACGGGACCAAGTACCACAAAGTCACTACGACAACACGTCAAGTGGTGGGTGGCACCGGAATCGATGATCCAAGTGCCACCGGAGTCACGACTGGTGGATGTCACTGTACAACGAGCAATGGAGCACTCGGCATCAGAGGGACGCTGAGCCGTCAGTGGGAAGGAACGACGTACATCACAAAGGTGGGACTCATGAATCCAGTCAGTGCAATCAGGCCCATCATCATCACATGCGGACTGTACTCCCCCACATGTGTCATCACGAGTCACGAGGACGGACAAACAAGTAGTCTGTGACCCACTTGACGATGACAACACACTCGCACCTCCCTGAAAGCGAAGTGCCAAAAGATGACGGAGCTCGACGATGGTGCGGTCACGTGGGTCTGGATCACTGCTGCTCGCCGGTGAGGATGCAGGAACAGCTGCAGTCGTGGTCGCCGCGCGTCCAGAGGAGTGTGCGGTCGACGTGCCGGACGCCGTGCGGACAGCATGGGCAGCCTGAACTCCGCGAGTGATGCGCTCCCAGTCAAGCGGCTGCTGGCACTCGGTGTAGCGATGGGCACCTCCACAGTTGTAGCAGTGCACGGAACGGCCACTGCTACCACTGGATGACGACTGATGCTGACCCGATCCGAGCTTCTTATTCTTCTTCTTCCCCTGGGCGGCTGCTGCAATGCCCTGCGTCTGCGTGGGTGTAGACGGGGTCGAAGAGGAGGAGGAAGATGAGGTCGTGATGGAGGTAGATGAGGGTGACTGCAGGAGGGAAGATGGTGGTGAGGCGAGGACTGCTGCAGTGAGGGAAGTCTCTTGATGTACTACTACTCCCTCGCGGGCCGAC
>SZWC01000596.1:340194-374603 GCA_023375785.1 Penium margaritaceum | reverse complement strand
AGTGCACGGAACGGCCACTGCTACCACTGGATGACGACTGATGCTGACCCGATCCGAGCTTCTTATTCTTCTTCTTCCCCTGGGCGGCTGCTGCAATGCCCTGCGTCTGCGTGGGTGTAGACGGGGTCGAAGAGGAGGAGGAAGATGAGGTCGTGATGGAGGTAGATGAGGGTGACTGCAGGAGGGAAGATGGTGGTGAGGCGAGGACTGCTGCAGTGAGGGAAGTCTCTTGATGTACTACTACTCCCTCGCGGGCCGACGTCACCTGGAGAAAAATCTGGTGGGCCCAAGGGAGCAGCTGCAAGGTGGCTGAGAAAGGCTCGAGAGCAGCGTCGCTGTACCGTGTGAATATGTCGGTGTACTCCACGCGAACTCCGAGCATGATCGTCCGAAGTGCCCACAGCTGTGTGCCCCCTGAGGTCCCCAGTCGCGTGTAGATACGCATGGCGCGTCGCCAGTAATCCGCCGCAGGCTCCGCTGGTCCCTAACGGAGCGAGTGGAAAGCACGAATGTGTGACGCACGCGTGGCGTGCGTCTCTGCGGCCAGTAGGGACAACGCCAGATCCCAACCTCCACGAGGATCAGCTCTGGTGCCTGTGCCAGCCTCGCCGAGGAAGGGGCGGAAGTCAATGAAAGTCTCCCGTGGCATGGCGTAGAGAAGTCCTCGCATGGCCCTGGCTGCTGGCAGCACCTGTGCTGGATTTGTAGGCTGGTATGGGCTATGGTAGTAAGGCCCCACTCCCTCGGAAGCGGCCCACACCTGAAACAGGATCTCCCAGCAGTCAAATCCATCCTCGCTGATGTACCGTGGAGGTGGTGCCTCAAAGTCCTTTGGCTGCCGCTCCGTGGGGAGAGCAATCGCAGGCTGAGTAGGGCGAGAGACGGGGAAGACTCCTGGAAGGGGGTGATCACCGGGGAAGTCAAGTGACGGTCGTATCGGGGACACGGGTGGAGGTCGGATACCCGTCTGCAGCTGACAGAGGCGCTCCTTTAGGAGACAAGTCTCCCGCTCCTGGGAGTCATCCTCGACGCCTGGCATGAATGGCTCGTCATCAAGGAGGTTCGTAGGTGGTGGGGAAACCACACCAGGAGGTGAAGCAGGCGGGGCACCTGTCACGGGCACCTGAGCCGAGTGTTGGGTGGAGGCCGCAACGCCGGCAGCTCCCTCACAAATCCGCAGAGGATCCGTGGACTGAGCGCGTAGGAGCTCAGTCAGCGTGCGGATAGCGTCAGTCTGCTCTCGCTCCAGACGACGCATCTCCTCCTGCTGGCTGCGCAGGTCCTCAATGGCCTGCGAGCGAGGGCTCAATACTCCTGAAGAAGAGAAGGAGGGATCACCTGGTCCTTTGTCCTTGTCGTCGGGTGAACTCATGTCGCCGCTCACTATGGGACGACAGGTCAAGTTTGCCGGATTTCAAAAGCCGTCTGTGTTTCTCTTGGAGTTGAAACGCTGGCAACTTTTGACGTTCTGGGTGAAAATTTGGCTAAGTGTAATGCTGACGTCAGCAAGTGGTTGCTGACGTCAGCACGACTTGATGACGTCAGCAATCAACAATGCTGACGTCAGCTTGTCCCTCTTTTTCTTCTTATTCTTTCTTGTCACAATTCTGCCACTGCGCAGTGGCGTGCAGCAGCTCCGCGGAAGCTGCGCAGCAGCTTCCGTCCAGCTGCTACTACAGCTATGCTGTCAGCTGCAGTAGCAGCAGCGTAGCTGCGTGTGCAGCGGTGGCAGTAGCGGCTGCGCTGTTACTGCTGCTGCTGCGCGCGACGGCTGCTGCTGCACGCGGCGCTGCTGCTACGCGCTGCAGCTGCTGCTGGCTACCGCCGCAGCGCGTTGCTGCTGGCTGCCGCCGCCGCGCTCTGCTGCTGCTGCCACTGCTGCGCTGCTGCTGTCGCCGGGACTGCCTCTTCTACTGCTGTGCCGCTGCCGCTACTGCGCTGCTGCTGCCGACACTACTGCTGCACTGCTGCTGCCGCCGCTACTGCCACGCTGCTATGGCGGCCGCTGCTGCTGCGCTGCTGGTGCACTTCTGCCGCCGCCGCCTCTGCTGCTGCTGCTGTGCTGCTGCTGCTCTTCTGCTGCAGCTGTGGAGGGAGGGGCGGCTGCACGCACCGCAACCGCCACACACCTCTGCGTGGCGGTACACGCCGCTGCTGCTACCTCAGCAGCTGCGATCTCACGTGGTGGGTGGAGTACGTGGACGGCGACCGGCCGTCTCCAACGGGTCCCAGAAGGTTTGCTGCAGCGGTGACTCTCACTGGTGCTGCTCGGCTGCGTCTCTGCTGCGCAGCGCAGTGAGAACTGTCTCACTGCTCTAATACCATGAGAAAGTGCGTGGAAGCTTCCTAGCAACACAGCCGTTGACCGGGCGTCAGTGCCTGGTCAGACGGTGACGACAGTCACAGGTCATACACACAACGGCAAGGGTTTGGCTAGGAGACACAAGGCACAGTGTCAGAATGCTTCAACAAAGCATATGCAGAGAGAGATGACAACTGACAGGTCCAGGGCATGAATACCTGCCGCGGCGCACGGCGGGTGTCGCACGCGGCAGTCCAAGAGCTGTCCTAAAACCGGCCCAAAACCACTGTTTTGGCCGTAACTCTGCGCACACATGTCAGAATCCTACGCCGTCTGAACCTAGACGTGCAGAATCAAAAGACAGGCGCAACGACTGGTCCCATGCATGCATCCATCGATTGACAGTGAGTATTCAATGCAAAAACATGCAAATGGGCCTCATGCCCAGTCCGCCGAAAGGCGCCTGCAAGACGTAGAAGGCACAGCAAGGAGTCCCGGTGACGTCTCGGGCTCTGGAACAGTGGTCGATCAGCTCCAGACTGGTAGTCCGCTGCCTGTCGTCGCGCCAGTGTCACCAGGGCCGCTTGCCTTAGGGAATTGCACGAGTATGGACACGGCCGAGTGGTCACAGTGAACTGTACAGGAACGGCACAAAGCACAACAATGTGTACGACCTATGACTGTCGTCACCGTCTGATCAGGCATTGACGCCTAGTCAGCGGCTGAGTTCCTAGGAAGCTTCCAAGCATTCTCTCTTGGTATCAAAGCAGTGAGACAGTTCTCACTCAGCTGCGCAGCAGAGACGTAGCAGAGCAGCAGTAGTGAGAGTCATCGCTGTAGCAGAGTTCGTGAGGCCTGTCGGAGACAGCCGGTCGCCGTCTACGCAGCCCCACCCACCACGAAAGATCGCAGCAGCAGAGGCAGCAGCAGGTGCGTGGTAGCTACAGTGAGTGTAGCCGCCCCTCCCAAAGCCGTAGCAGCAGAGGAGCAGCAGCAAGAGGCGGCGGCAGCAGCAGCGTATCAGCAGCGGCCACAGCAGTAGCGGCTGCAGTAGTAGCGCAGCAGCAGCAGCGACAGCAGCATTGCAGTAGCAGCGGCAGCCATAGCGGTAACAGTAGAGCAGCAGCAGCAGTAGCAGCAGCAGCTGCGCGGCAGCGACAGCAGCAGCAGCGCGCGGCGGCGGCAGCGAGCTGCAGCCGCGATGCGCAGCAGCAGCAGTAGCAGCAGCGCAGCCGCTGCTGCCACCGTTGCATCCGTAGCTACACAGCTGCTGCTGCAGCTAACAGCACAGCTACAGCAGCAGCTGGGCGGAAGCTGCTGCGCAGCTTCCGCGCAGCGTCCACGCGACCACCGCGGAGCGGCGACATGCGCGCGCAGATTCGCGAGAAAGAAAAAAAAAGAAAAAAAAAACAAAAAAAAGAAAGGAGACAAGCCGACGTCAGCATTTTTGCTTGCAGACGTCATCAGTCATGCTGACGTCAGCAACCACCTGCTGACGTCAGCACCATACTTAGTCAAATTGTGGCCGGACAGTCAAAAGTTGCCAGCATTTCAACTCCTCGAGAAACGCTGACGCTTTTAGAATCCGACAAACTTCATCCGTCGTCCCATACTGAGGGGCGACATGAGCCTGTCCGAGCGCAAGGAGAAGGGACCTGGCGACCCCTCCTCCTCCTCCTCTGGCATACTGAGTCCACGCTTGCAGGCCATTGAGGACCTGCGCAGCCAGCAGGATGAGATGCGTTGTCTCCAGAGAGAGCAGACTGACGCTATCCGCATGCTGACTGAGCTTCTCCGCGCTCAGTCCACGGCTCCTCCGTGGATTTCTGAGGGAGCTGTCGGAATTGCGGTCTCTACCCAGCATTCGGTCCAGACGCCCGTGACAGGCGCTCCACCTGACCCACCACCTGCTGACCTCCTTGATGATGAGCCACTACACGATGAGCCATTCATGCCAGGCATCACGAATGATTCCCAAGAGCAAGAGATTCGAGCTCTCCAGGAGCGCCTCCGTCAACTGCAGACGGGTACCCGACCTCCACCGGTTTCCCCGATACAATCATCACCCGACTACCCCGGCGATCACCCTCTCCCAGGAGTCTTTCCCGTCTCTCGTCCTCCTCAACCTGCGGTTGCTCTCCCCACGGAGCGGCAGCCTAAGGACTTTGAGGCACCACCTCTACAGTACATCAGCGAGGATGGTTTCGACTGTTGGGAGATCCTGTTTCAGGTGTGGGCTACATCTAAGGGAGTGTGGCCTTACTACCACAGTCCATACGTGTCTACAGACCCAGCACAGGCACTGACAGCAGCCCGAGCCATGCGCGGACTTCTCTACGCCATGCCACGCGAGACTATCGTCGACTTTTGCCCCTTCCTTGGCAAGGCTGGCACAGGCACCAGCGCCGATCCCTGTGGAGGCTGGGATCTAGCGTTATCCTTGCTAGCCGCAGAGACGCACGCCACTTGTGCGTCCCACATTCGTGCTTTCCATTCGCTCCGTCAGGGGCCTGCGGAGTCAGTAGTGGATTACTAGCGACGCGCCATGCGTATCTACACGCGACTGGGCACCTCAAGAGGCATACAATTGTGGGCGCTTTGGACGATTATGCTCGGAGTTTGCCTTGAGTACACCGACATCTTCACACGGTAAAGCGATGTCCTCGAGCCTTTCTCAGCCACTCTGCAGCTGCTCCCTTGGGCGCATCAGCTTTTCCTCCAGGTGACTTCAGCCCGTGAGGCAGTAGTAGCGCATCAGGAGACTTTCCTCGCTGCAGCAGTCGTCGCATCAGTACCATCTTCCCTCCTGTAGTCACCTTCATCCACCTCCATCACTACCTCATCTTCCTCCTCCTCTTCGACACAGTCTACACCCACGTAGACACAGGGCATTACAGCAGCTGCCCAGGGGAAGAAGAGTAATAGCAGGCGCGGGTCAGGTCACCAGCAGCCGTCATCCAGTGGTAGCAGTGGGCGTTCTGTGCACTGCTACAACTATGAGGCACCCATCACTACATCGAGTGCCAGCAGCCGCTTGACTGGGAGCGGATCACCCGTGGGCTTCAGGCTGCTCATGCTCTTCGTTCCACGTCCGGCGCGTCACCCGCACCCTTCTCCGGACGTGCGGCGGCCGCGACTGCAGCTGTTCCTACATCCTTACCGGCGAGCAGCAACAATCCGGACCCACATGACCGTGCCATCGCCGAGCTTTGTCATCTTCTGGCGCTTTGCTTTCAGGGAGGTGCGAGTGTGTTGTCATCGTCGAGTGGTTCATTGACTGCTTATTTGTCCGTTCCCATGGCTCGTGATGACGCGTGTGGGGGAGCGTAGTGAGCATGTGATGATGATGGGCCTGACTGTAGTGACTGGATTCATGCGTCTCATCTTCGTGATGTACGTTGTTCCTCCCCACTGACGGCTTAGCGTCCCTTTGATGCTGAGTGTTCCATTGCTTGTTTTAGAGTGACGTCCACCAGTCGTGACTCTGGTGGCACTTGGATCATCAATTCTGGGGCCACCCATCACATGACGTGCCGTTGTAGTGACTTTGTCGTACTCGATCCTGTCACGACTGTCCGTTCTGTTCGTACAGGCTCTGGTCAGTCGTTTCCAGTCTACGGTGTGGGGGTTGTATGTTTTGACGGTCCGTCTGGCCCCCTGTATCTTTCTGACATGTTGTTTGTGCCTGATCTTGAGCTCAGCCTGCTTTCTCTGTGTGCCTGCACTCTGATGGGGCTCTCTGTGGAGCACACTGCTGATTCAGCGACTGTGATTGCTATTGACACCCGTAGCATTGTCTTGCGTGCTTCAGTCATAGATGATTTACATTGTATCGCTCGGCCCTCCTCCCCTTGCTCTCCCTTCTCATCTGGTCATGTTTTTGTCACTTGGGTTCTATCCCCGGAACACCAGCGGTTGCTTCATCGTTGTCTGTGTCACGTGGGCTCCGACACTGTGTCGAAGCTCATTTGGACACATCGTGCTCTTGGTCTTAACGTGGCTTCTTTCGAGAAGCCACCCAAGACCGACTGTCTTTTCTGCGCTTAGGGGAAGATGCACCGGTGCACCTACCCTGACTCGCGTTCCCGAGCGCTTAGGCCTCTCGAGTTGGTCCACTCGGACCTTCTCGGTCCTCTCCCGGTCAAGTCCCTGTTTGAGAGGGGCTGGTATGTTCTGACGCTGACTCATGATTTAACCCGCATGCGGTGGGTCTACAGTCTACGTCAAAAGAGCGCCACCGCCCTTGCGGTTTGGCTCTGGCTCATGATGGCTGAGCGTCAGTCTCCCCACACGCTACATACGTTTTGCTCGGATCGCGGCGGCGAGTTCCTTGGTGAGATGGACTCCTTCTTTGCTGAGCACGGGATTTTTCACCAGGTCTCCGCTCCTACTACTCCATAGCATAACGGTGTATCTGAGCGCTGGAACCGCACCATGGAGGATGCGGTTTGCGCCATGCAGTTTGAGTGCGGTCTCCCAGAGTCTTTCGCCTTCGAGGGCTTTGCCTACATGACTTGGGTCTGGAACCGCCTCTAGCATGGTCCGCTTCCGGACCATGTTACACCGTACGAGCTCTGGTTTGGCCACCGAGCTGACCTTCGTCTCGCTTGCGTCTGGAGATCCCTGGCCTCCGTGTGGTACACCGAGGACCAGCAGGAGTCCAAGGTCTCCCCTTGGGGCTGCTTGTGTGCCTTCATTGGCATCTCCCCACGGTGGAAGGCCTGGCGCTTTTGGGACCCCACTCGTCGTCCCGTCATTGAGTCCTGTGACGCGCTGTTTTTTGAGTCACCCACATACCATGACCTGACTTCGATCACAGCCCTCTCCGCAACCCATGTCCCTTCTTGTGAGGGTCCTCGGTTGATGGGGGAGACTTCTACGCCAGCGACCATCGCTCATCCGGCTGATGTGTCCGCTCGAGCCCCCTCTCGATCTCCAGCCCTTGATGATTTGGCAATCATTGCAATCGGTCCAGAGATCCCGCCTGTACAGCCAGGTACCTCTTCTCTCACGCCTCCTCTTGCACCATCACCTGTGTGTGCCGGCACCCCTACTCCTGCGTCTGACCCAGTCTTACCCACTTCCATTCCTACGTCGACAGAAACCCCTGTCTCAGTGTCTGGGCCAGCCTTGCCTGCTGTCACACCCAGCTCCGTGTCTCCCACACACTCATCTCCTCGCACGGCATCTCCGGCTGCCTCATATCAGCCCTCACCAGCTGTGGTCGTACCTGCTCCTGTTGTCGTACCTGTCCCTGAGCCTGAGATGCGCCCCTCGACCTCCGGTTACTCGCGTGAGACCGGTGGCCGCCTTCGACCACTGGACTCTGGAGCTTAGCGAGCGTCGGGTCCCGGACCCAGGCGTTCCACTCGCAGCATCGCGAGCGGTGATCTAGGCACAAAGGCCTTAGGCCTGAGTGTCCGCACCGAGATTTCAGAGGTACATCCTGCATGCCCTGTAGGGCACGACCTGGTCACTCGCGAGTTCCATATCGCCTGTGACGCAGCAGCTAATCTGGTGGCCATCAAGCTCGACACTGAGGCGTGTGCACTCGCCACGCAGAGTTCCCCCTCTATGGCGCCTGACCCCGGCACATTGAGGGAGGCTCTCATATTTCGGGATGCCGATGCCTGGCGAGTTGCTTGCGAGGATGAGCTCCGTGCTATCCGAGAGCTCAGAGTTTATGAGCTTGTCGACCTTCCCCCTGGGAGGAAGGCGATTCATGTAAAGTGGGTCTTTTGCAAGAAGGTGAAGCTGGATGGCTCACTAGAATGCTACAAGGCCCGCTTGGTCGTCAAGGGGTAATCTCAGATTCAGGGAGTTGACTACACTGACACCTTTGCCCCTGTCGGGCGCATGACCTCAGCTCGAGCTCTGTTCGGTGTAGTGGCTCAGCATGACTGGGAACTACACCAGATTGATGTGAACAATGCGTTCCTCCATGGCTCTGTGGATGGGGAGATTTACGTGGCTCAGCCACCAGGTTTTGAGGACACCGACAAGGTCTGGCGCTTGCGCAAGTCCTTGTACGGCCTCAAGCACACTCCACGGTGTTGGAATCGGGAGATCACTGGCACTTTAACTCGCGTAGGATACGTACCGAGCGAGGCAGACCCCTCGCTCTTCATCCTACCTACACCCGAGCGGTTCACCGCCATCCTGGTCTATGTTGATGACCTCCTGATTGCGTCTCCGTCCCCGGAGGCCGTGAAGGAGACCAAGGCTGTCCTGCAGACTGCCTACAGGATGAAAGACCTTGGTCCTGCATCGGTGTTTCTTGGTATGGAGATCGTGCGAGATCGCAGACATCGGACACTGTTGCTCCATCAGGCCCGATACCCACGAGTCGTGGGGGAGCGCTTCAGCGATCTCCTTGGTGCAGTGCCATCCGCTTCCATACGTCTTACACCCGATGGGCAGGATGCCCTGAAGGTGGATGATCCTACACAGCTGGGGGAGACAGTGGACGTGACCTTGTACCTCCGTCTTATCGGATCTCTGATGTACCTGGCCACCACCACGCGTCTTGACATCGCGTTCGCCGTCAACCTCCTCGTCCTAATCTCACAGGCTCCACGTGCAAGAGCCCTTCATGTGGCTCTGCGAGTGGTACAGTACGTGGTCTCCATGCCATACCTCGGACTCTGCTTTCGCCGGCAGTGTTCGGTAGTCCTTGATGGCAACACTGACAACGACTGGGCTTGGAGCCCTGGTGGGCGCAATCGTACTCGCTACGTGTTTCTGCTCGGTGGTACCGCTTTGTCTTAACGAAGTGGAAAGCAGGGCTGCATTGCACGTAGCTCGTCAGAGGCAGACTATGTTGCTTTGGACGTAGGGGCTTCTGCGGTAGTATGGCTACAGTGCTTGTTTCTTGAGCTTGGGCAGTAAGTACCCGCCATTGTGCTGCGTTGCGACAACCAGAGTGCTCTTGCCATTACGGAGAACTCAGGTGTTTTTCATGCTCGCACAAAGCAAATTACGGTTGAGCATCAGTTCGTTCGTGATCTGGTGGAGCGACGCGTGATCTCCATCATGTGGGTTGGTACTGACATGTAGTGTGCGGATTTCTTGACGAAGGCACTTCCTCGCGGAAAGTTCTTGGTGGCCATTCGTTCCGTTGGGCTTCGCCCCGTGTGTGAGAGTGGTTGAGTGTGGGATGTGCGTATGCGTCTCATTTGTTTGTGTCACTCACTATTGTGTTCGTACCAGTGCTGCACGCGTATGGACATGCGTACAATCGGGTCATGGGGGAGTGTTGTGCTTTGTGCCGTTCCTGTACAATTTACTGTGATCACTCGGCCGTGTCCATACTCGTGCAGATCCCTGAGGCGGGCGGCCCTGGTGGCACAGGTGCGAAGACAGGCGGCGGACTACCAGCTTGGACCTGGTAGACCACTGTACCAGAGCCCCAGACGCCACCGAGACCCTCTGTTATGCCTTCTACATCTTGCAGGCGCCTTTCGGCGGACTGGCCATGAAGCCTATTTGCATGTTTTTGCATTGTATTTTCACTGTCTATCGATGGATGCATGCATGTGACCAGTGGTAGTGTCCGTCTTTTGATTTTGCACGTCTAGGTTTAGACGGTGTAGCATTCTGACATGTGTGCGCAGAGTTACGGCCAAAACAGTGGTTTTGGGCCAGTTTTGGGACAGCTCTTGGACTGCCGCGTGCGAGACCCGCTGTGCGCCGCGGCAGGTATTTATGCCTTGGACCTGTCATTTGTTATTCCTCTCTGCATATGCTATACTGAAGCATTTTGACACTTTGCCTTGTGTCTCCTAGCCAAATCCTTGCCGTAGTGTGTACGACCTGTGACTGTCGTCACCGTCTGATCAGGCATTGATGCCTAGTCAGCGGCTGCATTGCTAGGAAGCTTCCACGCATTCTCTCTGGTACGCATTTCAAAACACGTGCAGCACTTAAACAAATGCAACGAGTGTAGAAACAGTCGTGACAAACACACAGACACACCCCGCACTCAACCACTCTCAGGCAAGGGGCGAAGCCCAACCCAATTTGTTGGCAAATGGCCACCAAAAACTTCCCGTGCGCTAGTGCTTTTGTCCTGAAGTCAGCACTTTGCATGTCAGTGCCGACCTATATGATAGACATCACGTGTTGCTCCACCAAATCACGCACGAAGCGATGCTCGACCGCAATGTGCTTCGTGCGAGCATGAAAGACACTAGAGTTCTCTGCAATGGCAAAAGCACTTTGGTTGTCGCACTGAAGCACAATGGCGAGCACTGACTCACCCAGCTCAAGGAACAAGAACTGCAGCCACAGTCTCTCAGCAGCCCCTGCACCCTGAGTAACATACTCTGCCTCCGACGAGCTACATGCAATGCAGCCTTGCTTCCCGCTGCCCCAGGACATAGCGGTACCACCGAGGAGGAACACGTAATCGGTGCGACAACATCCATCTGGACTCTAGGCCCGGTCGTTGTCTGTGTAGCCGTCAAGAACCACCAAGCACTACCGGAGAAAGCAACATCCGCGATACGGTGTGGAGACCACGTACCGCACCACTCGCACAGCACCATGAAGGGCTCTAGTACGTGGAGCCTGCGAAACCTATGCAAGGAGGTTGACGGTAAAAGCGATGTCGAGGCGTGTGGTAGTGGCCAAGTAGATGAGAGATCCCAAGAGGCAGAGGTACAAGGGCACATCCATTGTCTCACCCAGCTGTGTGGGATTGTGCACCTTTAAGGCATCCTGCATGTCAGGTGTGAGAGGTGTGGAGGCCGTGGGCACTGTGCCAAGGAGGTCACTGAAATACTCCCCCACAACACGTGCGTATTGGGCCTGATACAACACATGTGTCCGACATCTGCGGTCTCGCACGATCTTCATACCAAGAAACACCGTTGCAGGACCGAAATCCTTCATCATGTAGGAGGTGTGGAGGACCGCCTTTGCCTCCTTCATGGATTGCATGGAAGGATACAGGATCAGAAGTTCTTCCACATAGACCATGATGGCGGTGTACCGCTTAGGCGTTCGTCAAACAAAGAGAGAGGGATATGACTCACTCTATACATATCCTGCACGAGTCAGGGTGCCAGTAGTATCCTAGTTTCAGCACCGAGGAGACTGCTTAAGGCCGTACAAGGACTTGTGTAAGCGCCAGACGTTGTCACCATCCTCAAAGCCTGGTGGTTGGGCCACGTAAATCTCCTCATCCAAAGAGCCATGGATGAACGCATTCTTCATGTCCATCTTGTTGACCTCATATGCTCCTTGTTCATGGCTGAAATTTGGACAGGCACAGGACAGACTAGGCATACACTGCTCCCTTGGAGTAAGTCCCCTAAGTCTGGTGCAGATACACAAGGCATGCACTGCTCCTTCGGAGCAAGTCCCCTTGGTCTAAACTGGATAGTATAGCCAGCAAATACTACCTAGGACAACTCCTTATGACTTAGACATTCCAGAGCTAGTCTCTGGAGCGAGAGGTCACTGGGTCGAATCCCAGCCCAGTGACTAATGTTCTTTGTGACCAAAAGGGGGACAGGAAGTTTCCAAGGGACATTTTAGAACATTCCAAGGTCCTTCCTGGTGGCTGGCGCAACTTGGCACTCACAGGGAGCACCATGTAGGTAGGGGGGATGACGCAATCCAGATTGCCCCCAAAGTGGCTCATCCAAGGACCCACTACGCGCCTAGGCTAGAGGGTGGCTCTAGGAATGTAAGAACCTGTCATTTTCCTGTCATTGAGTACAGTTCTGACCTTTGAGACTCCTAACAGAGTTGTCCACCAGAGGCAGACACTAAAGAAGCATTGGTTGGTCTATGCCCCAGGAGTTTGCTCCTCGCGCGGAAGTGACCAGGTGCAAAGGACACAGTGCAAGGAAGTGATTCCTATGAACTGTTCAGTGTGGAACCTTGGCTCTAAGGGTGATATCATCTCTTGGCTGCAATACCAAGAGCGGTCGGCGGGAACCATTGTGTCGGAACCCATTTTCTAGACCATCGCCTCAGGCAGGTTGACAAAGGGTTATGGGCCCACATTGACTAGTTGAAAGGCACGCTTCTGCGCACTCTCTCACCCTCTCTGTCTTGTAGCGCACATCAGCTCCATCAGCTCCATCAGCTCCATCTGCTCCATCAGGTCCAACAGCGAGTGCTGGTACTTAGCGAACAAGGGATAAGGATAAGCTCTGCCGTTGGAGGTACGACCCTTGGGCCCTAACCAGGATAATCTCTGCCCTTGGAGGCATGACCCTGGGTTTGCTAGTGTGCATTCTTCTCTGTTTGCAAGTGATCAACGGCTAAAGGGTAAGCGACGGATCTGCATCTTCTAAACATATAGCAAATAACAGCCTACATCAGCATACATCGGCCTTAACGAAGCAGAGAAGCAGAGAAGCAGTATGACAACACCTGTGACGCTCATCCTCGAGCAGGTCAACGGTGGGATGTCAAAGTTCACAAGGTTTGGTTTTCCCTTGTGGAAATGGCAATTTGGGATTGTCATGAGGGTGCTTGGCTACTTGAAGATGTTCCTTGGAGAAGAGCTTGAACCTCAGAAAACAGATCCTGGATATGAAGCGTGGAGTGTCAAAAAAGACATGGCGCTTGCGATTCTTGTGACATCAGTGCATGAGTCACAGCATGTCCACCTCCAAGGTATCACACTTGCATCAAAGGCTTATGAGAAGCTTGCACGTGTACACCAACCAATGGCTCTTGCAAATCGCCTCTTCATCCTTCAAAAGCTGATTTTGATGAGGGTGAGCAAGGGAGAGTCGATTCCGGACTTCATGTTGCAGTTTGAAGGACTGCTGCAGCAAGTGATCCAAATGAATTGGGAAATCAACACCAACATGCAGGCCATGATCCTCCTTATGGCGCTACCTCAAAGCTGGGGTCCTCTGATCACCGTCTTTGGCGGTTGGAAGGAGGAGGATTTAACGTATGAGGCAGTGTCCGAGTACGTGCGCAACGAGGCCATGCCTCGCAGCAGTAGTGAGGCTGGCATTTCAGCCTTTGCTGCACATTACGGTGGTCGTGACAACAACTCCTCTTCTGGTCAGAGTAGCAGCAGAATCGGTGGCGGTGGAGGAAAAGGCAATGGTGGAAGTGGAAAGAGTTCAATGCGACCTGGGAAGTGCCATAAATGTGGCAAGCTTGGGCATTGGGCACGGGAGTGTAGGGCTCCCAAGAAGAAAGACAGAGATCATGGTGGTAGATATGAGGGCAAAGGAAAGGGCAAGAAGGAGTTGACAAACATGATGGCTGAGAGCGTGCCGACAACCAAGGGAGCGGTACTGCTTAAGCGTGGAGCCTACGGGCTCGACTCTGGCACGAACCACCACTCTTCAAGGGAGAAGGACGGGTTCATCTCCATTGGGGACACTGAAGATTGCTTGAGGTGTGCCAAAGGTAGCCTTGTCCATGCGCAAGGCAAGGGAGATAAGTTGATCAGCATCAACCTGAACGGTGCTGAAAAAGAATTGAAACTGGAGAACTTAGTCCACATGCCGTCTTTTGTGGCAAATCTCTTGTCAGTGTCCAAAATCACGGACCACGACATTACGATCGTCTTCACGGAGGAGGCCATGATTTTCAAGAACAAGGACATCAAGATCTCCTATCCCAAGGAGAGGGTTGTCGCACAAGTCCTAAGAGTTGATGGGCTCTTCGTGCTGTAGACAAAACCCCTTGAGAGTACAAATGAGGGATATGCGGCGGTTGAAGAGCCCAAGTCTCCAAAGCCTGATGTTGCACCACAGATCGTTACCATGGCGGCCAAATTCACCAACACAGATGCTAAATTGTGGCACAGGCGGTTTGGCCATGTGCCCAACAGCACATTGCAAGCTATGCAACAACACGAAGTTGTTCATGGGATGGAGGGATGCAAGGCCAAGGATGAGGGAAAGTGCAAGAAGCTGTGTGAGCCATGCCTCGAAGGCAAGGCAAAGAGAAAGCCTTTTGAGCGTAATGGGCAACGTGCGACAGAAATCTTAGACCTGATTCACTCTGATGTGTGCGGGCCATTCCGCACTCCTTCCAACGGCAGCATCAAGTTTTTCTTGACCTTCATCGATGACCACAGTCACAAGATGTGGATCTACTTCCTTAAGACAAAGGGAGGGGTCAAGGAGAAGCTGTAAGAGTTTGTCGCCATGGTAGAGCCATAGACAAGCAAGAAGGTCAAGACACTGCGCACGGACAACGGTGGTGAGTATGAGGCGTGCAAAGGCTGGTTGAGCTAACACGGCATCAACCACCAGACCACCATGCCTTACACACCTAGAGTAATGGCGTTGCCGAGCGGATGAACCAGACTATCCTCAGCATGACACGAAGCATGCTCTTTGACGCCAAACTCCCACCTTGCTTCTGGGCTGAAGCTACAAGAACTGCTTGCTACCTTGTGAATCTCACTCTGGCAGCCGTGCTTGGAGGGCGCACTAAGAAGCAGAAAGAGAAGCAGCTCAGGACGCCACAGGAGGCTTGGTCAGGGAAGAAGAAAGATGCCTCACACTTGAGGGCATTTGGTTGTACTGCCTGGGCAAAGGTCCAAGCAGGAGAAGGAAGTGGCAAGCTGGATGCACGCGCTCGGAAGTGGGTAATGGTCGGATACAACACTGCACACTAGGCGTACAGGCTGTGGGACCAAGCGGCTCAAAAGCTCATCAGGAGCCGAGATGTCAAGTTTGATGAAAGGACACTCAGCAAGGGAGAGTCTCTGGACCCTGTCCATGCTCCCAAATCAGGAGAGTGGGTTGTGTTGCTCAAGTAAGGTGATTAGGCACCTCAGAACTGGCAGATGGTGCCAGTGAAGGATGGTGCTGCAGGGAGAGTGGCTATGCAGGCTGACACAACGACGGACTCTGACACCGAGTCTGAGTCGTCCAAGGCCTCTGAGTCAAACTTTGAGGCCGGTGGCTCTTCCTCAAACAACGGATCACTGGCAATGCAGGAGCAACAGAAGCAACTAAGCCTTGAAGCACCACCAGCAACACTCCGGTGTAGTACGTGCCAAAAGAAACCTCCGCCCAAGTAGGATGCTCAGAGTGCGGAATGGACCGGACTCAGCTGGTCATGCTTGGCTCAGGGAGAGCCTGTGACTGTAACAGAGGCTATGAACATGCCAGATGCGGCCAAGTGGAAGGAGGCAGTGGATAGTGAACTCGCATCCATTGAGGAGAATGGAACATGGGTTCTAGAGGACAGGCAACCAAACACGCACGTGGTGGGGTCAAAGTGGGTAATCCGGAAAACGTTCAAGCAGGATGGTATCATCGACAAGTACAAGGCAAGAGTTGTGGCGAAGGGTTTTCCCAGCGTGCAGGCTCAGAGTAGAAGGAGACCTTCATACATGTCGTCACCTTTGCCTCCACCAGATCCATGTTGGGCATCGCTACTGCAAAAGATCTTAAGGTCCACCAGATGGACGTCAAGACAGCTTTCCTTTACGGGAAGCTAGACAAAGAAGTGCTAATGGAAGTGCCCAAGGGAGTGAAAGCTCTAGAGGGCAAGGTTTGTATACTGGTCAAAGAACTCTATGGGCTAAAACAGGCCCCAAGGATGTGGTACAAGGAGATGGACGGCTTCATGGCCGGGCTCATCTTTACGCACTGCCAGAATGACCCTAGTGTCTATGTGCGAGAGGATGAGCAAGGCTTGATGCTAGTTACACTGTACGTGGATGACCTGATCATCTGCTCGTCGTCGGTCGAGCTGCTTAACAAGCTGAAAACAGATCTCAGCAACAGGTTCAAGATGAAGGACATGGGTTCGCTCGAGTTCAACCTCGGGATAGCCGTCCTCCGCAATAGAGCAGTAGGCACCATCGAGCTGAACCAGACCAAGTACATCATGGAGGTCCTCGTGCACTACAACATGGAGGACTGCAAGCCCATCAGCGCACCCATGACAGCAGACATCAAGCTCTCCTCCTCCATGAGTCCCAGCACGGAAGCAAAATGGCGTGAGATGGAGAACGTTCCCTACTAGTCTGCTGTTGGCAGCCTCATGTATGCCATGGTAGGAATACGCCCTGAAATTTGCTTTGCTATGGGACAAGTGAGCAGGTTTGTGGCCAATCCAAGGCCACAGCACTGGCAAGCACTCAAGCGCATCATGCGCTATCTATGGAAGACCTAACACATGGGACTCCAGATTGGAGGCCAAGAAGGATCTGACCCGCTGTGGCTGGTGTGCTACACAGACGCCGACGAGGGAGGAAGAATCGATGACAGAAAGTCCACCTCGGGCTTTGTGTGCCTCTTGAACGGTGGTATACTCTCTTGGAAAAGCAGAAAGTAAGACTGTGTCTCCCTCTCTACCGCTGAGGCACAGTACATTGCTCTGTCAGAAGCATGCAAGGAGACTCAGTGGCTACGCAGTTTGCTTGCCGAGATGAAAGTGCCACAAACGGAGGCAACAAAGGTCCGCATCGACAACAAGAGTGCCATGAAAATGGCATAGGATGATGTCATCTCTTGGCAGACCAAGCACATCGACATCAGGTACCACTACTCACGCGACCTGGTCGCAAATGAGATTGTGGACCACGAATACGTGGAGACCAGGAAGATGCTCGCAGATTGCATGACAAAGGCGCTGGAGAACGAATTGCACTCTGCAGGTATTCGAGACATCGGTATGGTCAACGCAGCAGACGAAGACTGAGGCCAAGACTGCTGGAGAGAGGAGAGATCTCACAGCTAATGGACAGAGGTGCAAGGGAGAGTTTGTTGACCTGATATGCTCCTTGTCCATGGCTGACATTTGGACAGGCACAGGACGGACTAGGCATGCACTGCTCCCTTGGAGTAAGTCCCCTAATTCTGGTCCACATAGACAAGGCATGTACTGCTCCTTTGGAGCAAGTCCCCTTAGTCTAAACTGGATAGTAAAGCCAGCAATCACAACCTTGTGGCTTACACGTTCCACAGTTACAGGACATTTCCTTGTGGCTTAGACGTTCCAAAGTTAGTCTCTGGGGCGAGAGGTCACAGTGTCTAATCCCAGCCCCGTGACTAGTTTTCTTTGTGGCCAAGAGGGGGACATGAATGTTCTAAGAGACATCTTAGAACATTCCAAGGTCCTTCCTGGTGGCTGACGCAACTTGGCAGTCACAGGGAGAGCCATGTATGCAGGGGGGATGACGCAATCCAGATTGGGCCCAAAGTGGCTCATCCAAGGAGCCACTGCGCGCCTAGACTAGAGGGTAGCCCTAGGACTATAAGAACCTGTCAGTTTTCTGTCATTGAGTACAGTTCTTACCTTTGAGACTCCTAACAGGATTGTCCACCAGTGGCAGACACTAAAGAAGCATTGGTTGGTCTAAGTCCCACGAGTTCGCTCCTCGCACAAAAGTGACCAGGTGCTAAGGACACAGTGCAAGGAAGTGATTCATATGAACTGTTGAGTGTGGAACCTTGGCTTTGAGGGTGATATCATCTCTTGGCTGCAATACCAAGAGCGGTCGGCGGGAACCATTGTGTCGAAACCCGTTTTCTAGACCGTCGCCTCAGGCAGGTTGACACATTTGGTGCAGTTCCTAGTTGTGCAGAGCTACCACACTGAATAGAGCACGAGCTGAGGTCATGCAACAGATAGGGGCAAAGGTGTTAGTGTAATCGATGCCCTCGATTTGAGAATGCCCCTTGATGACAAAGCGAGCCCTGTGGCGTTCCAATGAGCCATCCGGCTTCACTTTCTTGCAAAAAACCCACTTGACCTGAATATCCTTCCTCCCTAGTGGAAGGTCGACTAGATCGTAAACTCCGTACTCTCAAATGGCACAAAGCGCATCCTTGCAAGCAACCCCCCAGGCGTCTCCATCCTCTGATGAGAGCTTCCCTCTGTGTGTCCAGATCAGGCTCCACAGAGGGAGAGGTCTGAGTGGCAAGTGCACACGCCTCAGACCTAGGCTTGACGACCACGAGGTCAGCTGCTGCATCACAAGTGATACGAAGCTTGCAAGTCACCATATCGTGCCCTACAAGGTACTCTGGATGTATCTCTGTGTGATTTGTGCGGACACTCAAGCCTAGGGTCTTTGTGCCAGGATCATCACTCGCGATGCTACGAGAGGAGCGCTTGGATGGGGGATCTGATACCTGCTAGACCCCGGAGACCAACGGTCGAAGACGACCACCGGGCTCACGCGAGTAACCTGGGCTCGAGGGGCTCACCTCAAGCTTCAGAACAGGCACAACCACAATGTTTTACGAAAGATGCGAAGGGGTAGGTGATGTAGTGTGAAGAGATGCTGGTGAAATGATTGGAGACTCAGGGGTGGGTGTGGCAGTAGGAGCAAGAGTCAAGGCATGACCATGAACAGAGGCAGGACAACTGGTGGACATGGGTTCAAAATCATGGGTGCCTGTTAGGTCTAAGGGAACAAGTGTAGAAACCGGCCAGGCTGGAGAGGTCTCTGGGCCGACAACAATGATTGCTGGGTCATCATGATCCGGACACCGAGAAGTGGAAGGAGCTTGAACGGACACATCAGCTAGACGAGAGGTGCTCGTAGGCCTAGACTTCCCCATCCGTGGAGAAACCACACACGTAGGAACGTGCATGACGGACATTGACATGATCAAGGCCAGTCATGGTAGGTGAGAGACTCAAAGAAGAGTGTGTTGTGGGACTCAATGATGCGACGACTTGCAAAGTCCTAGAAACGCCAGGCCTTTGACCGGAGGAACATGCCCACGAAGGCACATAGGCGACCTCGCGAGGAGATCTTGGACCCTTGCTGGTCCTCGGTGTACCACAAAGAAGCCACAAATCCCCAGACACGAGCGGGAAGCAGGTCCACACGATGGCCAAACCAGAGCTCGTACAAAACAACGTGGTCCAGAAGGGGACCATGCGGGAGGCAGTTCCATACCCACGTCATGTAGAAAAATGCGTCAAAGGTGAAGGATTCTTGAAAACCGCACTCAGACCGCATAGCACGAACCGCATCCTCCATGGTGCGGTTCCAGCGCTCAGAGAAACCATTCTGCTGAGGAGTAGCAAGAGCGGAAACCTGGTGAAAAACCCTGTGCTCGACAAAGAAACTATCCATCGTGCCCAGAAAATTGTTGCCGCAATCCGAACGAAAGGTGTGTAGCGTGTGACGGGACTGAACCTCAGCCATCACTAGCCAGAGGCAAACCGCGAGAGCATTGTCACTCTTCTAGCGTAGGCTGTAGACCCAACGCATCTGAGTGAAGTCATCAACCAGGGTCAAGACGCAACGGCCGTAATCGGACAAAGACTCAATAGGAAGAGGACTAAGAAGGTCCAAATGGACCAACTCAAGGGGGCAAAGTGCTCGAGAACGAGAGTCAGGGTGGGTGCAACGATGCATCTTACCCTGAGCGTAGAACATACAATTGTTCTTGGGCGGCTTCTTAAACGAAGCCGCCTGAAGACCGAGTGTGGGTTGTGTGTGAATGAGCTTTGACACAGTGTCAGAGCCTACATCACACAGCCGACGATGCATCAGTCGCTAGTGCTCAACAGACAAAACACTAGTGACAAACACAGGAGCAGGAGGAGAAGGGGAGCAAGAAGAGGAAGAAATCCAAGAGACACAATATAGATCATCTATAATGGAGGCACAAAGAACAATGGTACGAGTGTCGATAGCTATCACAGTCGCGGAGTCTGTAGTGTTATCCACAGAGAGTCCCATCACTGTGCAGGCACGCACAAACAGCAAGGTGAACTCAAGGTCAAGCACGAAAAGCACCTCAAAACGATACAAGGGGGCCAAACGGACCATCAAAGCACCCAAACCAAACACCCTAGACCGGCAGTGACTGACCAGAGCCTGTGCAAACGGAGCAAACAGAGGCAACATGACCGAGAATAACGAAGTCACTACGATGAAAGGTCATGTGATGAGTGGCACCATAATCGTTGATCCAAGTGCCACCGCGATCACGATCGGAGGACGCCAATGTTCAACGCGCAATGCAACGCTTGGCCTCAGACGGACACTGAGCAACGGGTGAAGAGAAACGATGAAGGGCACAAAGGTCTGACTCGTGAATCCAATCGGTACTGCCAAGCCCATCATCATCACATGCCAGTTGTGCTTCCCCACGCGAGTCATTCAAAACTCTGAGAACAGAAAAACAAACAGTCTGTGAACCACTCGACTATGACGACACACTCACACCTTCCTAAAAGTGATGTGCCAAAAGGTGACGGAGCTTAGCGATGGTGCAGTAACGTGGTACCCGGTCGCCACTTCTCGCCGGTGGGGAAGCGGGAACTGTTTCGGTCCTGGTCACCGTGCGACCAAAGGCTGTGCTACTCAACACAGACCGCTGTGCGTATGTAGCCTGAAGATGGTGAGTGATCCGCGCCCAGTCGAGCGGCTGCTAGCAGTCAATGTCGCGATGAGCACCTCCAAAGTTGTAGCCGTGAACAATACGTCCACTTCTACCACTGGATGACTGCTGTTGCTACGAATGATGCTGGCCCGAACCGCGCCTTTTCTTGCCCTTCATCTTTTGTGCCGTTGCTACCACACCCTGGTTTTGAGTTGGGGTAATCGGGGTGGAATGGGAAAAGGAGGATGTGCCAGAGGATGGAGAATTGAACTACAAGAGGGGCGTCGGTGGCAAAACGATGACCGCTGTAGCAAGGGGACTCTCCTAATGGGCCACAGCTACCTCACGGGCAGAAGTTACCTGGTGGAAACGCTGATGCGCTGAAGGAAGAAGCTGGAGGGAGGTGGAGAAAGGCTCAAGCACAGCGTCGCTATACCCCAAGAATATGTCTGCTCGCTCGAGGCAAACTCCGATCATGAGCGTGCGAAGCGCCCAAACCTGTGTACCTTCTCACGTCCCAAGGCGTGTTTAGATGCGCATGGCACACTATCAGTAATCGACTACGGGCTCGGCAGGTCCTTGACGAAGGGAGTGGAAGGCGCGAATGTGAGCCGCGCGTCTCTGCAGCAAGCAGGGACAAAGCGAGGTCCCAGTCCCAACGTGGATTAGCACCCGTGCTTGTGCCGAACTCTCCAAGGAAAATGCGAAAGTCCACGACAGTCTTGCACGGCATGGCGTAAAGGAGTCCGTGCATCGCCCTGGCTGTTGTGAGCACCTGAGCGCAATCCGTGACCTAGTACGGACTGTGATAGTAGGGCCACACCCCCTCTGAAGTGGCCCACACCTCGAAAAGAGTCTCCTAGTGATCAGATCCATCCTTGCTGAGATAGCGTGGGGGCGATTTCTTGAAGTCATTGGGTTGCGACTCCGTAGGGAGAGCAACCACATGATAAGAAGGACAAGGGATGGGGATAACACCGGTATAGGGATCAGGCAATGATCAGATGTCAAATGTCTGTGGGACCTGAGAACTTGCCTAAAGCTACCGGAGACGCTCCTGAAGCACGGGAATCTCCCTCTTGTGAGTGTCGCCCTCCATACCTGGCATATCAGGGTCCTCATCCCAAGGATGCAGGGTCGCTCCCTATTGCTGTCTCTGACGCACATGCTCACTACTGTGCACAAGGTACAACACCGCTGACTCCCTCACAGGTCTGCTGTGGGGCTGTGGATTGACCACAAAGGAGCTCAATGAGCCTACGGATGGCGTCAGTCTGCTGCTTTTGCAGATAATGCATCTCATCTTGTTGATTCTGTAGGTCCTCAATAGCCTATGAGCGTGGTCTCATGACCCCCGAGGTAGAGTAAGAGAGGTCTGGTGGTCCTTTGCCGTTGTCAACGATCCGAGCAATGTTAACGCTCAGTATGGACTAGGATGTCAAACCGGTTGGATTGCAAAACTGACAGCGGTTCTCGAAGAGTTGAAGCAATGGAAACTTTTGACATTGTTGCTCATCACTTGTTGCTGCTCTTGCTGCCCGTTGCCGCCTGCTACAGCTGCCGCCTGCTATTCCTATTGTTAGCATCGATGCCAACAACTGCCAGGGCCTCCCATCTGCTGTGGTTGCCACCTACTACTACTGGTGCTAGTGGCTGCTGTTGCTGTTGCACTCTCACGTGCTGAAGGCGGGTGGCGTCAACGGTACTTGGGTGACGTCCAGAGGTCTCAGTGATACAGTTGCAACTGTGACACTCACTACCGTTGCTGTACTGCGTCTCTGCTATGTCTTTGCTGCTCAACTCAGCGAGAACTGTCTCGTTGCTCTGATACCATTAGAAGATGTGTGAAAGCTTCCTAGCAACAGTGCCGTAGACTAGGCGTCAGTGCCTGATCAAATGGTGGCGTCTATCATAGGCCATACACACGACGGGAAGAGATTAGCTAGGAGACACAAGGCAAAGTGTCAGAATGGTTCAATAGCATTTGTAGAGAGAGATGACAAATGACAGGTCCATGGCATAAGTAAGTGCAGCGACGCACGATGTGTGTCGCATGCGACAGTGCAAGGTCTCTCCTAAAACCGGCCCAAAACCATTGTTTTTGCCATTACTCAGCGTAGACAAGTGAGAACGCTACACCGTCTGAACTTAAACATGCAAAATCACAAGCTGG
This sequence comes from Penium margaritaceum, assembly GCA_023375785.1. Lineage (NCBI taxonomy): Eukaryota > Viridiplantae > Streptophyta > Zygnematophyceae > Desmidiales > Peniaceae > Penium > Penium margaritaceum. Next base: position 351,829 of record SZWC01000596.1, on the reverse strand, counting down.
ACGCTGATTGGTCACATGCATGCATTCGGCATCAAGCGGTGGACACATAGTGCAAAAACATGCAAATTGGGCCCACATTAAGTCCACCGATAAACTCCTATGTGCTCCACAAAAACTACAGAAGGTCCCAGACAACGTCAAGGACTCTCGAGTGACAGTTGGTTAGCTCCAAACTGGTAATCCTCCACCAAACAACGCATTAGTGCCACCTGGTGCTGTGATTTGTGACTTTCTTGTCGACCTGTACAGTTTACTGTTATCACTCGGCCGTGTCCATGCTCGTGCAGATCCCTGATGCGGACGAAGGTGGCACCGGGGCGTCTTCTGGTGGTGGACTACTTGCTTGGAGCTGATCGACGGTCGCCCCACAGTCCTGGATTCTGTCTGAGACCTTCTGTAGTTTTTCCGCAGCTTGGAGGATTTAATCGGTGGACTGGCTGTGGGCCCGGTTTGCATGTCTTTGCACTGTATGTCCACCGTTTGTTGCCGGATGCATGTATGTAACCAGTCCTAGCTGCCAGCTTGGGATTCTGCACGTGTAGGTTTAGACGGCGTAGCGTTCTGACTTGTCTGCGCTTAGTTAGGGCCAAAATAGTGTTTTTGGGCCGGTTTTAGGACAGACCTTGCACTGCCGCATACGACACCCGCTGTGGGATGCGGCAAGTACTTATGCCATGGACCTGTCATTTGTCATTTCTCTTTGCAAATGCTATTGAAGCATTCTGACGCTTTGCCTTGTGTTCCCTAGCCAGACCCTTGATGATGTGTGCACAACTTGTGACTTTCATCACCGTCTGACCAGGCACTCACGCCTAGTCAGCGACAATATCGCTAGGAAGCTTCTACGCATTTTCTAATGGTATCAGAGCAGCGAGACCCCTCTCGCTCAGCTGCGCCGCAGAGACAACACCGGCAGCAGCAATGGGAGTCACCGCCGCGCCGTATCCTGGGACTCGTTGCAACCGTTTTCAACAACGACATCATATTCAGTCCCCACCACCACATCGGATGAGCTGTGGCATCTACTAGCTCAAGTAGTAGCAGTAGCAGTAGCAGCACCACCACCTGTTGGCGGCAACAGCCGTGTCTGGCTGCCAGCCTGTACACAAGAGAAAGGGAGTAGGAGCTCGTAGCGGTAGCTTGTGGCGGTGCCTGTGAGCACTGATAGCGCGTAGCGATGGCAACAACTCGCAACAGCGGCGGCATCAGCAACCGCGAGCAGCAAGAACAGTGCAGCAGCGGCAGCGGAAATAACAATAATGCAGCAGGAGCATTACAGCTACTGCAATGTTTGTAGCACAACAGCAGAAAAGAAGCAGCAGCAGAAGCGGAAGCAGGAGCAACGCAGCAATAGCGTAATGGCATTGCATCTGTTGCACAAAAACTATGTAGTCCCTATGCAGCGACGAGCGGGGGGTGACGAGGTGACCCCCACCGGTCACGTGAGTTTGCGTGACCTTCTAAGAAAAATCGTTGGCATAGAAAACGCTAGCAAAAAAGTGCAAGCTGTTTCTGCTAGCGTAAGAAACGCTGACGTCATCATCAGCTACGCTGGTGTTAGCAATTCTGGGGTCAAAATGTCAATTTTTTTAACGTTTCAACTCCTCGAGAAACGTTGTTGGTTTCATGTTGGGAGCATTTTTTACGTTTGGACTCATACTGAGCACTGACATGGCTCCGACCTGTGACAATGGCAAAGGACCACCAGATCCTTCTTCCTCCTCCTTTGGGGTCATGAGCCCACGCTCATAGGCCATTGCCGACCTGCGGATTCAGCAGGATGAGATACATCGCCTACAGCAACAGCAGACCGACGCCACCGGCCAGCTCACTGATCTTCTCTAGAGTCAGTTCACGGCCCCACAGCACACCTCCGGGAGAGTTGCGGTGTCACATCTTTTGCACAACAGTCAGCATCTACACCGAGGAGAGTGGCATGACAGGACCCGCCACTTCTTGATCCTTTAGGAGAGGACCCTGATATGCCAGGCATGGACGATGACAATCCCGAGAGGGAGATTCGCGTACTTCAGGAGCATATTTGCCACTTGCGGACGCATTCAGGTTCCTTGTTCTCAAAGATCCGATGTTCACATGAGACCAATCTTCGCGACTTTCCTCGTCTTGATGTCTTCCCCATCCCTCGTCTTTCCCATCGTGTGGTTGCTCTCCCTACAGAGCGGCAACCTAAGGACTTCGAGACACCGCCCCCAAGATATGTCAGCGAGGACGGCTTTGACTTGTGGAAGACCCTCTTCCTGGTCTTGGCCACTCCAGAGGGGGGTTGGCCCTGCTACCACAGTCAGTACCAGGTTACGGACCGTGCTCAGGTGGTGAAAGCTGCTCGAGCAATGCACGGACTCCTTTACGCCATGCCTCGCGAGACTGTCGTGGACTTCATCCAATCCTTGGAGAGGCCGGCACAGGCGCGGGTGCTGACCCACGTTGAGGCTGGAAGCTGGCATTGTCCTTGCATGCTGCAGATGCACGCCACCCGCGTGGCTCACATCCGCGCCTTCCACTCCCTTCTTCAGGGACCCGCCGAGCCCGTAGCCGCTTACAGGTGGTGCGCCATGCATATCTACACGCATCTTTGGACCGCATAAGGGACACAACTGTGGGCGCTTCGTAAGCTCATGTTCGGAGTCTGTCTTGAGCAAGCCGACGTCTTCACGAGGTATAGCAACGCCTTGAGAAATTCTCCACCTCCCTTCAGCTTCTTCCTTGTACGCATCAGCTTTTCCTCCAGGTGACATCCGCTCGTGAGGCAGCCGTCGCCCACTTTGAGAGTTCAATTACTGCACCGGTCATTGCGTCACCACCGACGCGTCTCTCGCAGTTCACTTGTTCATCCTCTGGCACGCCCTCCTCTTCCCCGTTCACCCCAGCTACCCCAACTCAGACACAGGATATGGTAGCAGAAGCACAAGGGAAGAAGAGTAAAGAGAAGCATGGCTCGGGCCATCAGCAGTCATGAGGTGGTAGTAGTGGACGCATTGTTCACTGCTACAACTGTGGAGGTGCTCACCGCTACACCGAGTGCCAGCAGCCGCTCGACTGGGTGCGGATCACTCGCGGTCTTCAGGCTACACACGCACAGCGGTTTGTGTCAAGCAGCACAGCCTCTGGTCACGCGGTGACCACAACCGTAGCAGTTCCTGCTTGTCCACCAGCGAGCAGCGAAGACACGGACCTCCGTGACTGCACCATCGCCGAGCTCCGTCAGCTGCTGGAGCTTCACTCTCAGGGAGGTGTGAGTGTGTCGTCACAGCCGGGTGGTTTACAGACTGTTTGTTTGTCTGTTTTCGTCTCTTGTGACAACTCATGTGGGGGAGCACAGCTGGCATGTGATGATGATGGGCCTGACAGTACAAATTGGATTTTGAGTCTCACTTGTACTTCCTTCTGGGTTCTCCCTCCTCCGTTGCCAAGCGCTCGTCTACAGCCGAGTGTTCCATTGCTCGTTACACCGTGACGTCCTCCAGTCGTGATTCGGGTGGCACTTGGATCATCGATTCCGGTGCCACTCGCCACTAACATGTTGTCGTAGTGACTTTGTTATCCTCGGTCCTATGACGTCTATTCCCTCCGTTTGCATAGGCTCTGGTCAGTCCTTGCCAGTCCAGGGTGTTGGGGTTGTATGCTTCGATGGTCCGTCTGGCCCCTTGTATCTCTCCGACGTGTTTTTTTTGCCTGACCTTGAGCTCAGCCTGCTCTCTGTGCATGCCTGCACTTTGATGGGACTGTCATTGGAGCACACTGCTGAATCTGCCACAGTGACTGCTCTTGATACTCGCACTATTGTTCTTTGTGTCTTTGTTGTGGATGATCTGTATCGTGTCCCTTGGATCTTTCCTTCTCTTTGCTCCCCTTCCCCTCCTACTTGTGTGTTTGTCACTGGTGTCCTGTCTGCTGAGAACCAGCGCCTGTTGTATCGCCGCTTATGTCATGTGGGCTCCGACATTGTGTCAAAGCTCATTAGGACACAGCCCGCCCTCGGTCTTGACGCGGCCTCTTTCAAGAAGCCTCCTTAGACCGATTGTCTGTTCTGCACTCAGGGTAAGATGCATCGCTGCACCTACTCTGACTCCCGTTCTCAAGCCCTTCGTCCCCTCGAGCTGGTCCATTCGGACCTTCTTGGTCCTCTCCCTGTCGAGTCCTTCTCCGATCGGGGCCGATATGTCCTGACCCTGACTGATGACTTCACCCGGATGCGGTGGGTCTACAACTTGCGCCAAAAGAGTGATGCCGCTCTCTCTGTTCGTCTCTGGCTAATGATGGCTGAGCGTCAGTCTCGTCACTCGCTGCACACCTTCCGTTTGGATCACGGCGGCAAGTTTCTTGGCAGAATGGATGGTTTCTTTGCCGAGCGTGGAATTTCTTAGAAGGTCTCTACTCCTGCCACTCCTCAGTAGAACGGTGTCTCTGAGCACTGGAACCGCACCATGGAGGATGCGGTTTGTGTTATGCCATGGGAGTGCGGTCTCCCAGAATCGCCTTTGAAGGATTCGCCTACATGATGTGGCTATGGAGCGACCTCTCGCACAGTCCTCTTCCGGTCCACGTTACACCGTATGAGCTCTGGTTTGGCCACCGTCCCGATCTTCGTCTTGCTCATGTCTGGGGCTTAGTGGATTATGTGGTACACGGAGGATCAACAGGGTTCCAATGTCTCTCCGCGAGGCCGCTTGTGTGCCTTTTGTTGGCATCTCCCTGCGATCGAAGGCCTATCGTTTTTGGGACCCCGCGCGTCATCGCATTGTTGAGTCCCGTGACGCGCTCTTCTTTTAGTCTCTCACCTACCGTGATCTCACCTCGATTGTGTCGATGTCTATCACACACTTTCCTACGTGTGAGGTTTCTTGATGGATGGGAGAGTCTGAGCGTACGAGCACCTCTCGTCCAGCTGATGTGTCCGTTCAAGGCCCCCCCATTTGTTGGTCTGCGGCTCTTGATTCCTGGCGATCATCACTGTCGGCCCAGAAATCTCTCCCAACCAGCCTGTCTTCTCTCTTGCGCCCTCGCGCCCCACAAACACCCATGATGTTGTCCCTCTATCCACCGGTACTCCTGTCTTTGTGGGCGGTCCTGCTGCCACTCCCTTTCTTGCGTCTCCCATCACTTCACTTGGCTCTCCTCCCACTACATCACCTGCCCCTGTGCCTCAGTCCTCACCGGATGTGGTCGTGCTTGTTTCTGAGCCTGCAGTCAGTCCTTCGAGCCCTGGCTACTTGTGTTAGCCCCGTGGTCGTCTTCGACCGTTGGACTATGTAGCCTAGCGAGTGTCAGGTCCAGCACCCAAGCGCTCCACTCGCAGCATCGCGAGTGGCTGTCCCGGCACAAAGGCCCTCGGCATGAATGTTCGTATAGATCATACAGAGGTACTTCCAGCATGTCTAGTAGGGTACAATCTCGTCACTCGCGAGCTTCGTACCGCTTGTGATGTAGTAGCTGACCTTGTGGTCGTCAAGCCTAGTTTTGAGGCGTGTGCACTTGCCACTCATAGCTCTCCCTCGTTGGCGCTTGATCCATGCACACTGAGGGAGGCCCTTTCATCAGAGGCTGTTGATGCCTGGCGTGTTGCCTGTGAGGATGAGCTTCGTGCCATCCCAGAGCACGGAGTTTACGAGCAAGTCGACCTTCCACCTGGGAGGAAGGCGATTAAGGTCAAGTGGGTCTTTCACAAAAAGGTGAAGCCGGATGGCTCACTGGAAGGCCACAAGGTTCGCTTGGTCATCAAGGGGTACTCTCCGATCGAGGGCGTTGATTACACTGACATCTTTGTCCCTGTCAGCCGCATGACCTCAGCTCGCGTTCTGTTTGGTGTTGTGCCTCAGCATGACTGGGAACTGCAATAGATGGATGTGAACAATGCGTTCCTCTATGGCTCTCAGGATGAGGAGACTTACGTGGCCCAGCCACCAAGCTTTGAGGACGGTGACAAGGTCTGGCGCTTGCGTAAGTCCTTATACAGACTCGAGTAGTCTCCTTGGTATTGGAACTGGGAGATCATAGGCACTCTGACTCATGCGGGATATGTACAGAGCGAGGCAGATCCCTCTCTTTTCATCCGACAGGCGCCTGAGCGGTTCACTGCCATCCTGGTCTATGTGGACGACCTCATGATCGCGTCTCCCTCCATGGAGGCCGTGAAGGAGGCCAAGGCGGACCTCCAGACTTCCTATAGGATGAAGGACCTTGGTCCTACAGCTGTGTTTCTTGGCATGGAGATTGTACAAGAGCGCAGACGCCGGACGGTTCTGTTGCATTAGACCCGATACACACGTGTCGTGGGGGAGCCCTTTAGTGAGCTCCTTGGCGAAGTGCCCACGGCCTCCACACCTCTCACACCTGACGGGCAGGATTCTCTGAAGGTGGATGATCCCACACGGCTCGGGGAGACAGTGGATGTGACCTTGTGCCTCCACCTCATCGGATATCTGATGCACCTGGCCACTACCACACGCCCCAACATCGCTTTTGCCGTCAACCTCCTTGCATGGATTTCACAGGATCCACGTGTTAGAGCCCTTCAGGCGGCTGTGCAAGTGGTGCGGTACGTAGTTTCCACGCCGTACCTCGTAATCTGCTTTCACCGGCAGTGCTCGATGATTCTTGACGGCTACACCGATAGGGACCGGGCCTAAAGCCAAGATGGATCTCTCTGCTACCGCTGTGTCCTGGGGTAGTGTGAAGCAGGGCTGCATCGCACGTAGCTTGTCAGAGGCAGAGTATGTTGCTCTGGGTGTAGGGGCTGTTCAGGCAGTTTGGCTGTAATGCCTTTTCCTTGAGCTGGATCAGTCAATGCCCCCCATTGTACTTCGTTGTGAAAATCAGAATGCTCTTGCCATTGCGGAGAACTCTAGTGTCTTCCATGTTCGCACGAAGCACATTGCCGTTGAGTATCACTTCGTGCGTGATCTGGTGGAGCGACACGTGATCTCCGTCATATGGGTTGGCACTGACATACAGCGTGCTGACTTCTTGACGAAGGCGCTGGCGCGCGGGAAGTTTCTGGTTACCATTCATTTTTTTGGGCTTCGCCCCTTGCCTGAGAGTGGTTGAGTACGTAGTGTGTTTGTGTCTGTGTCACGACTATTTTTGCACTTGATGTTGCACTCGTGTCAGTGTTGCACGTGTATGGACATGCTTACCATCGGGTCATGGGGGAGTGTTGTCATTTGTGACGTTCTTGTCGACCTATAGAGTTTAGTGGGACCACTCGGCCGTGTCCGTGCTCGTGCAGATCCCTGATGCGGACCCAGTTGATAGGAGGGCGTCGTTTGGTTGTGGACTACCTGCTCGGAGCTGATCGACGGTCGCCCTGGAGTCCTGGATGCTGTTTGGGACCTTTTGCAGTTTTTTCTGCAGCTTGAAGATTACATTGGTGGACTGGCCGTGGGCCCGATTTGCATGTCTTTGCATTGTGTCCACCGTTTGTTGCCAGATGAATGCATGTGACCAGTCGTAACGTTTGGCTTGAGATGTTCCACGTGAAGGTTCAGACGGCGTAGCGTTCTGACTTGTTTGCGCTGAGTTATAGCCAAAACAATGTTTTTGGGCCGGTTTTAGGACAGACCTTCCACTGCCGCGTACGACACCCGACGTGCGCTGCGGCAGGTACTTATTGTTGGTGTGTGTGGCTTCCACCTGTCACGAGCGACAGCAAGGAGAGCAGCGCTACAGGAGAGCGCGACGACACTATCCTTGATGCGGACGCAACTGGCACCGGAGTACCGACGTGTAGTGGCTCCATCCACCAGCAGCTGCCAGAGCGTTGCCAAGACGCCCTGGGTGCTTGTCGGGGTGCTTTGCGGTTTTTCTGCAGACACTAGAGTTTTCTCGGTGGACTGGCTCTTGAGCCCGATTTGCATGTTTTGTATTTCCTGTCCACCAATCGGTGCCGGACTTGTGTGTGTGACCATTCGTAGCGTCCGGCTTTAGATTCTGCATCTCTAGGTTTAGACGGCGTAGCGTTCTGATTTGTCTACGCAGAGTTACGGCCAAAATAGTGTTTTTGGGCCGGTTTCAGGACAGACCTTGCACTGCCGCGTGCGACACCTGTCGTGCGCCGCGGCAGGTATTTATACTGTGGACCTGTCATTTGTTATCTCTCTCTGCAATTATATTCAGTTTGAGTTTCCTGACACTCTGTTCGTGTCCCAACCCAGACCCTTGCAGTTTTGTCTCTAACTTGTGACTGTTGTCACACGCTGACCTGGCGCTGACGCCTAGTGTCGCGNGCGTAGCGTTCTGATTTGTCTACGCAGAGTTACGGCCAAAATAGTGTTTTTGGGCCGGTTTCAGGACAGACCTTGCACTGCCGCGTGCGACACCTGTCGTGCGCCGCGGCAGGTATTTATACTGTGGACCTGTCATTTGTTATCTCTCTCTGCAATTATATTCAGTTTGAGTTTCCTGACACTCTGTTCGTGTCCCAACCCAGACCCTTGCAGTTTTGTCTCTAACTTGTGACTGTTGTCACACACTGACCTGGCGTTGACGCCTAGTGTTGCGGCAAGTGTTTAGGAAGGTTCTAGGAAACTTCTCATGGTATCAGAGCGAACAAGCCACAGCTCGTTGTGCTATGCAGCAGAGACGCAGCAGCAGAAGCAGTAGTGAGTGGCAGCAGCGGCAGCCACCCATAGCAGCAGCAGCAGATCCTGGAGGGACCCCACCGCGACTACGTTGCAGCGAAGCGGTGGAGGTAGCAGAGACAAAGGCAGCAGCTGCAAGCAACAGTGGCCGTAGCAGCAACGAGCGACGGAAAGCACTTGCGGCGGTAGTGGGTACGGGCAGCACCCACTGTAGCAGCAGCACCGGGTGGCAGCAGCAGCCGTGTCTTGCCACCGGTTTGTACAAAAAAGAAAAAAACAGGAAGAAAGAAGCAGCTCGCAGCAGTAGCTTGCGGCAGCGGCTGTGAGCAGTGGCAGCGCTGTGGCGAGCAGCAGCCGCAGCAGCAGCATCAGCAGGCAGCAGCTGCAGCAGGAACAGCACGCAGCAACCGCAGAAGCAGCCGCAGCAGCGGCGGCGGGTAGCAGCTGTAGCAGCGCCGGCGGCAGCACGCACCTGCAGTAGCAGCGGTGGCGGGCAGCAACCATAGCAGCAGCGGCGGCGGCGTCGAGCAGCTACAGCAGTTGCTGTAACAGCATTTGCAGCAGCAGCAGCAGCAGCAGCAGCAGCAGCAGCAGCAGCAGCAGGCAATAGCCGCAGCAGCAGCTGCAGCAGGCAGCAGCTGCAGTAGCAACCGTAGCAACAGCAGCAGTAGGCAGCAGCTGCAGCAGCAGCAGCAGCAGAAGCAGCAGCAGTTGCTGTAGCAACCGCAGCAGCAGTTGCTGCAGCAGCTGCTGCCATCGGGCCTGAGGGGGCCCAACACGAGGGACCCGTCCGGGGGGGGGTCCCCTTGGTCGGGCCTGTCGTGCCGACGGGGGCGCGACAGAGCGCCGGCCGAGCGCCGGCGCACGAGGCGGCGCGTGCCGGCCAAACGCCGGCCTCTCGCCGGCCGAGAGGGGCAGGGGAGGCCGGCGGGAGGCCTTCGGCCGGCTGCACGCGAGGGGGGGAGCGAGCCTCCCCCTCCTCTGAGCTCGCCGCGAGGTTCGAGCCAGACCGGAAAAAAAAGAGGGGGGGGGTCCTTGTTTGGGGCACCCCAGAACAACCCCAAAAGGGGCACCCGAGGAGGTGGCCCCAACAAAAAAAAAGGGGGGTAAAGAAAAAAAAAAGAAAAAAAGGGGGGGGGGTCCCCTTTACTCTGTCTTTAAGTTTTTTATTTTCACCTTTTAAGTGGCCCGAGGCCACCACCGTCGGCTGACGACGGAACCCGCAATAGCAGAAACCGTTGCGAGGTTTGCAACGGTAGCAGCAGCAGCGAAGGTGGCTTGAGGCCACAGCCGTCGGCTGACGACGGCACCCGGTGCAGCATCAGCACCGAAGGCGACTTGAGTTTGCACACTTGAGTCGCACAGCAGCGCACCACTAGCGCGGTGGTGACCATCCTCGTGATGGCGTCGTGGCACATCTGAGAGATTGTGCTTCGATCGCTCACCTCCCCTTGTGGCCTTGTGCCAGCGTGAGCAAGTGTTGTATGCACTCACCCACGCCGATCTCATGAGATGAGCACACTTGCGTGGACATGGGCGCAGCCGACGCCGTGGCTTGCACCGAGACCACAAACGTGGCAGACACCGCAGGCACCCTGGCAGTTGCAGCCATGGCACACACCTCATGTGTCCAGAGGCTTTGCCTGCTACTACTGTGGCGACCGGCACCATGGCTGGCGCCAGTGTCGCCACCGCCCTGCCGGGTGGCGGCCGAACTGGATGCGATCCTGTCTACCTTCTCCTCCATCTGATCTCGGGACGCTATCGGTCGATACCGTAGCNTGCTGTACGCCGAGCTCCAGGGTCTAAAGCGCATGGTGCAACAACTCACAGATCATGTGGTCTCTGAGCGGGTTGTTACCGCCATGCCATTGCAGACTCCATCCTCTTCCTCATCATCCTCACCTCCGTCAGTGTCATCACCTGACGATGCCACGCCCCCCGACCTTAGCTCTACATCTGACACCCTACGCTCTGTGCTGGAGGCAGTTGGAGTCATTCCGACCAGTGACCCCTCCACTTCTGGGGTAGTCTCTTCGGCTCGCCATCGTCATTCTCGGACTCGGCACGCGAGGCGACGGAGAGCAAGTTTGGCGAGACGTGTGCAGGAGGCAGTAGCAGACGCAACAACGGCAGACGTCACCACGGAGCTGACTCCTTCCTCCCCAGTTGCAAAGTTGGCACGGCACCCCTTCGCAGCTTCTACCGGTGTGTCGGTCGAAGGGGGGATGGAGTGTACGCCGACGCCCACCGGCGAGTTCATGAGGGATGCGACAGACGATGCTTCACGACAGGGCGCTCTTAGTGAGGACGAGCCATCTGACGAGTGGTCCGACGTAGATTCGGAGACTACAGTTGACGCAGCAGAGACCACAGAGGCAGGTGGGGCAGTACCAGTAGATGAGGCAGTAATAGCAGTAGCGGTGTCAGCCGGCACATGTGGAGCAGACATCCGTTCCGCTACATTGGTGACCAATGGAGTGTCGCCAGACGTCCAGGCAGTGGGTGTGTCGGCCGCCATCGACGTCGTGACAGTAGCAGCAGTTGCAGTCAGTGCTACTGACGGGATGTTGGCAGTAGACGCGGCTCTGGGAGGAGTCTCAGGTGACGAGATCCCCTCGTCTCCTGTCCACGGGTTGGTCTGCCGAGTCCCCACAGCCCCTGCCGAGATGCCAGTCGTGGGGGGGATGGTGTGTCCGCTGACGACCGCGGCGGAGCTCGGCATTGGTGATGCGACTGCTCTACAGCGCAGGATGATCGAGGCGGATCGCTGTGACGGAGACTCTTTGTCAGAGGAGGATTGGTCCGATGCTGAGTCAGAGTCGAGGATGGAGTTGGTGATCATTGATGTTTTGGCGGATGACGTGACGACGGCCGATGCCGGAGCTGCGCCCGACGATGCGCACGCTCTTGCATTAGCTGGTGTGGAGACAGCTGCCATGGTGCCAGGAGCAGCAGCAGGAGGAGCAGGTGATACAGATGCTGATGCTCGGCCCACAGCAGACACCCAGGTGGTTCTGGCAGATAGTGCTGGGCAG